>OX104059.1:14277959-14505717 GCA_944474145.2 Dicrocoelium dendriticum
AATGTTGTTCTGATTTCGGTTGTGTGTAACAGATGGATATCGGTTTGGATGCTACTGCACAAGCTTTCCCGCCTTCTTATCCCTCCTTCTTGCACATTTCATTTTTTGCGCCCCACTTCAAATTTACTTTTATCACTCCATTTTCAATCCTCCAATTCTTGGCCGTCCGCCAGCTTGCTTCAATATTAGCTTGTCTTCTAGTTTCAACTTACATACAGTCGCAGGGCGTCGCTCCAATCCACTCGACAAGTCCATGTTCAAACAAGCGGACAACGTCAGTTAATCCGTTTCCTTTTGGGGTCCTCGCGTCTCGCTAAGACTGGCATGCCTCAGCCTGCGCACCTTACTACGAATTGGCCAACAGGCAGCACTTGCCCGCACACTAGAGACCCTATTGATCGGTATTTGCTGTTTATCAGAAATCCGCCTTCAAGATTCGAGCTCCGTGCTTACCCTGCGATCCCCCACATGAGACACTGGCAGCATATTCTCATTGCGCCTGTCCGGCGGTGATGCCGCTTCAAATGCCTGTCAAACTGCAGCCGGCATTGTTTTGAGTCCCCGGGCTGAAGCTGCGTGGATCAAATGGATCCCAGTCAACAGTCGAATGTGCGCTGTTAAGTTAGCTGGTTCGTTCCAGGCTACGAATTCGCGTGGGAATAAAGGTATCTTGTTTGTCATTGTGGTCCACGCCCCCCACAAACTGTAGCGCTGATTCGGTGAAAGCTGATTTCTATCAGCAACTTCACGATCTCCTTTGTTACAGAAGAAGCACGGATATAGTGGTGTTGGCTGGCCATCTAAATGCTCAATTCAGAATAGTTCTTCTGATAGAGCTTCATCTGGGCGGCCAACATGATGTAGGCTCCCGTAATGCTGACAGTTAGCGATTTCTACAGCTGTGTGAAGATGCTCGTCTCTTTCTCGCGAGTACAAACTTTCGACACAGCGCCCGCAGAAGCTTGAATTGACGTCCACCCGCATCGGGCCATCCATGGATGCAAATTGATCATACCGCGATCAATTACTGCTGGAAAGGCTATGTCAAAAACTGTCGCTCGATTTGAAGCACCAGCGTGAACTCTGACCACGCAATTGTCTGCGCCGACCTCCGGATGCGTTTTGGTGGGCATCCGCAACGTCGATGTGAACGGATTGACAGCAGCCAGCTAGTGAAGCCGGGTGGTCTGAATGTGTTTCAAAGTGCGCTGACATTCGGGTGGAGTAACCTCCCGCTGAACACTGCCGAAGACCATTAGATGCATATTCGCCAAATGTTATTATCAGCAGACATGTCTACATGTGGCTAATCAAATCGCCAACCTGGACTTTGGGTCTCTGCGTAGTCTCCGGGATTTTTGGATGCTCGCCCATGTATTCCGGCTGGAAGCGAATAAAATGAGGCTGGCGAAATACTCAGGTCAAAACTGCGTGCTAGTCAGAAGAAATGCTGCGAAGCCTGATGGTCTCACCGTGTCTCGGAGATGAAAACACAGCCGCTGCCGTTGGTAATCATCACAAGTTATTCTACCTGGAACTTGAACCACGCAGCAGGAGACCTGGTGTTAGCGAGACCGTACGTGACTAGAGTGCGCAGCCGATCCACAGCATGTCAAAATGCTCAGAGCATTAGGCTGAACACTTTGCAAGGCAATTTAACCAACCTGAGTTATCGCTTTCTTTTTCGGTCATTAAGCGCCTCTCTTCCTTGGCCGTCTCCTTGAATCCGCATTCGCGCGCGGAAGTCGAAAGCGAGATCAGGCTGTTGCGATTCCATAAGGTCGCAGGGGCAGATAGAATTTCCCCAGGCCTCTTCAAATTCGGGGGACCTGCTCTTTTAGCTCACTGACAAGAATTGCTAGTGAAACTTCGGGAGCAGGAGACTGTCCTGACAGACTGGAGCCGCTCCGTCATAGCCCAATTTTCAAGGGAGGCTCCAGTTCGGAATAGGATAATTATGGAGGGATCAGTCTGATCTCAATTGGCACTAAATTGCTTGCAAGTGTCTTTCTCCACAAGCTGACTGGCACTCGTGAAATCCAGATCCGTGAAGATCAAGCCAGATCTTCACGTTGCGTCAGTTGTTGGAGCACCACCGTATTTATTGGCGACCCACTGTTGTCGTGTTTCGTGACATAAAAGGTGCCTTCGACTCAGTCGATCAAAGTGCCCCTTGGGACTGTCGAATGCGGAAATGTGTGCCTGATAAATACGTCAACCTTATCAAAGCGCTGTACGCGCCTCGTTCGGGCAGAGTGTGGGTTTATGGCAAACTATTACCACTCTTCAGTATCACTGGCGTTGTGAGACAAGGTTGCAAACTATCACCTTTCTTATTTTACTTCGCAGTTGACGAAGTCATGGAAACAGCATTCGCTAGACACGACCTAGAAGGTGTGGAGCTACATCCTGATGAGCGACTTCTTGACTTGTGGTGATGGTGTGGTGGCGGATGATATTGCCTTAATCTGTGACAGCTTCCAAACGATGAGGTTACGAACCATATAGCAAAAGCTCGAGGTGCCTTTGTCAATCTCCGCCATCTTTGACGAAGATGTGACATTACTCACACCCTGAATCGCAGAGTTTATAACGCAGGCGTCCGTCCAACTTTCCTATATGGTTGTGAAATCTGGCCCATCAGGTCGACAGACATAAAGTAGCTCGTCACGTTCGATCATCACTGCTTTCGCAGCTTGGCTCATGTCTGGTGGGAGCACCACGTGAGCAATGTGCGTGTTCGGCGTCGCGTATTTGGTGCGGGAAGAACGAGTGAACGGCTGAGCACCATTATATCACGCACCAGGCTCCGATGGATGGGCCACATGTTGCGTATGCCAGCACACCGACTCCCGCGACGTGTGTTGTGTGCGCGTTGTGGGTGCGGTTGGAAGAGGAGGAGGGGAGGCCAAGCGATGACTTGGTCGAGAGAAATGAAAACCCTCACTTCGAAGTTGGCGTCGGTTGGTGCATCCCGACTGCCTGGTTGGGGTCCTAAGGACGACGAACACCTTTGGTTGGACACACTTGTTGATATGTCTAGGAGTCTGCCCCCGGTGGCATGTGTGGCGAGTTCCTTTGTCCATCCCCCTCCAATCACGACCTCACTCGTTTAGCATAATATAACTTTTTGCGGCACCATATCGGGCTGTTAGCTCTCCGGCACGATGTCCATCTATTACTGGGGACTCAGCCATCGTGCCACTGTTTTTTCTTCTTGTCTTCTGTATTGCGGCACAATAGCTGAGGTGTTTTCCACCTGCAGCTAACATGTCTACTATATGAATGAATGAATAGGGTGATAGAACAATACGCGGGGGAGGCATACTTTAAAATTGCTTGTATTATTGAGACGATGAGACGAGTGGCAATCTATTAGGATCAAGCACTGAAGCTGCGCCTGAGCGTACAAAGCAATGGAAGGCCGTTACGATAAAGTCTGTTTGTTCTTGTCCATGGACTTTAAGTTGTAACGTGGTAGTACACTGAGGTCTCGCACGAAAGGCACGGGATACTCCGGTTGACCTGCCACAGTGTAGGTTCGACTGTGCTCAAACTTACCCGACCTAATAAATTGCGACTTGACCGGATTGATCGGAAACTTGACCTCTGCAGACCACGCGAGGAGACGGTCAATGTCCTGCTGTAGCAGGTCACAGACATCGGGTTTGCGGATTACTCTCCACATCTTTAGATCATCTGTAAACAGTGCACAAGATGAACGGAGTAGCTGAGTCACATCGTTTCCATGAATCAAGAACCAAATGGGTCCCACTACAGTGCCTTGGGGCACGCCACTGCTCGAGGGATACCAGTCGGGCAAATGCTTGTCCACTTGGAACCTCCACTATCGGCCAACAAGGAAATTCCTGATCCATCGGTGCAAGGATCCGATGACACCGCACACCTTCAGCCTGTCGTGGGGCACTGCATTATTCAGCTTGTCAAAAGCCTTACTGAAGTCAAGGTAAATGATGTCAACCGACTTTCTTTGCATCAGCGCTTGCAACCATTCGTGCCTCGTCAATAGCAGGTTGGTGAGGCACGAGCGACCTTTCACGAAACCATGCTGTGCGGCGTCCCGAGGCATTTTACCCGAGACTCTGTAGAAGACTCTTCTTCACCATCTTCTCATGCGTCTTTGTCAAAACTGCGGTCAGGCAGATCTGCCGGTAGTTATTCACTTTACTTAGGTCCCCACCTTTCGGTATTGCCATTACAACTAAACATTTCCAGTCGCCCAGTAATAAAGCATTGGATAGTGACCTGTTGAACAGCTCAGTTACAGAAGGCTAGATGATGGCCGATAGGGACTTGAGAATCAGTAGGTGGATTCCATCTGACCCGACGGGCTTCATCCCGTTAAGACATGCCAACAACTTGCGTAAATCTTTAATACCGCAATCCAGGCTGTCCAGTTCAGTGGGAGCGGTACTCGTTCAACACAGTAAGCACACCTCGTCAATGGAACAATGAACAATCATTTATCAGGGGATAAAAGCAGGTGCTTCACACATCCCGTAGGATGATTGGGGTGATATGACGTAATCAAAATACATGTGGGGCATCTGATGAACGTTTACCGAGATGAATACTTTGGTCAATGAGATCAGTGCAAGGTAAAGAAAACGGGGTGTAAACCTTCAGAAGTACACTGGAGTGCAGTGGCCGTCGATATAAGGTGTGAGAAAAGTAAAACATGGTCACCCACTTGTGTCCATCCTGTATAAAAGCATGATTGGCGTAATCCACAATAGAGGAGTTTAGGTAACAGTGCTGGTAGCTAAGAGCAACAGCTAAATTTTTTGTAGGGGGAACAACTGAGTCTGGGAGTGCGTTCCATGGTTGGCAAACCCAAAGGGAATAGTAATTACGTCGACACTCTAGACGACTATAGTTTCCTTCAATTTGAAGCAGTTATCTCTGAGCTGCGTGTTGTGGCTGTTTCAGTAAGTGGCGGCATAAGTGGTTGGGTTCACTCAATATTTGATACACTAATGAGATGACTGCGCAGCCTTCGATAGCGTCCGCTGAAAATTGCCAGCAACTTAAGCCTTCGGTGGTAAGAGTGATAGCGCAGGCCCTTGTCATTCTTTGTTGCTCTTCGTTGTGGTGCCTCTAATGCCTCTAAGTCGCGCTTCAACCAAGGTTGCCAAGCTTAGATAGCGTATTGAACACGCGGGCGCATATAAATGTTCTGCATCATTGGCAAGATTGATGGATCGAATCTCCCGAATGCCCTTCGCAGCATGCCTATGTGCTGTTTGTCTTTTTTCGCAGTTACCTCAGCCTGTTTTTAACAGTTGAGGCCGTTCCGTACGAACACACCAACTTCACGTTCCTGGAACCTGGTCTGCAATCCGTTTGTCCCAAGCAAATATGTGTAGTTATGTCTATGGCGTAATTGCACAACGCGACTTTTGTCTAGGTTGAATAGTAGGACATTTTGAACTGACGACTTCCGCACCGTGTTAAGATCGCACTGGAGCCGGTCCTCTGATCTTTCGCCATATCTTAATATCATCAGCGAATACTAGGAAATCATAAGCAATTGATCTCGCCAAATAATTAATGAAGACCAAGATTAGACGAGGTCCAAGCGCCGAGCCTTGTGGTACAACACACACCACGTTGATTTCATCATACAATCCTTCTCGGCCTCTCATACCTAGCCATAGATCGTGTAGAAAATTGATAATCCAACTCATAATTTGGTCACCAATGCCGTAGTTCCTAAGCTCCTGAAGAATAGTACGATGGTCTAAGCGATCAAATGCTGCTGATAAGTCCAGTTAGCTAACATTGACTCCTGCTCTATCATCAACGACAGTCCAGCTATTACGGGCAAGTAATAGGTTAGTAGTACATGAACTCTTTTGACTGAAGCCATGTTGCTCTGGAGCTATTAGGTTGTGGTTTTCCAGTTACTGCATTAGCGTATCTGCCATGATTGATTCCATAAATTTGGATAGCACAGGAAGTAGCGCTATTCGACGGTAGCTGCAAGGGTCAGTACGGTTACCTGCTTCATGGATAGGAGTGGTGATCCCACACGTCCATACTGGTGGAATTCGGTTCTCCTCTAGAAATCGCTGATAGAAAATAGCCAGTGGTTCTGCTAGATCATTAGCTACTACCTGCAGAGCTTTTGGTCTGATGTTGTCAACTCCGGGAGAAGTCTGGATACACACTTGTAAATACGGAGGAGAAGTGCGCCGCCAAAGCGGACGCACGATCTGTGCTCGAGGTTAGGAGCTTTCCACCTGAGACTTCCAACACTGGCAGATTTCTTGCAGGCAACAGGCGCCGCTTTATGTTGGCGGAGATCCTTTTGGAAACAGCTTTTGCGATGGCTGCATGCTTCTCTTCGAAGCTACTGTGCTTTTTTATGTTCACCTTGTTGCAGAGATTTCCATGTAACTTGGACGCCTCGGAATCCTCCTCAGAGCCAGCCGACACGAATTTCTTCCACAGTCTGCGTAGTCGTCGGGTTAGTTTGCTGTACACTTGTAGAAACCAATGTGGCTTGACTGGCCCAACTTTCCGATGCTTGAGCGGTCCAAATCAGGCGCAGAACCATTTCACTCCTTCTTTAATGATAGTCCAACAGGTTTCAACAAACGAACGTTCTGGCAACAACCAGTCCACCTGGCTCGCTGTTCGACTAAGACCATTAAATTCCGCCTTCCAATAGTTGAAGACTAGCTCCAGCAGGGGAGAATACGGCAGCGGTAGTTCCTAGCTAGCTATGATCACCGAGTGGTCCCTCACTCCCAGGGGATCCAAGACTTGTATGTCATGCACAAGTTCACAGCTGGTCAAGGGCAGGTCTAACTTTTTCTACAGTTTCCTTTTCGTGGCTTTGGATACAACAAGTTCATGTACAGTTAAGGTAGCCGCATTAATCCATGTGAGCGGGCAATACACTAACTGCGAAACTGATCTTGGTTTAGCGGCAGTTTGCATTTACTGGTCTGTACGCAATTGCAGAAGATGGTACATTAATCGACTGGCGGCTTGCATACTGCGAACGGATTCAGTACTTTTTCAGGGGCGATAGCCATAAGTAGGCCGTACTCGTTAAGTAGCGCTTGGTAAATTTCACAACCATCTAGTTTGTTTGACCCTAGGTAGTACGTAATAACTGCTCTACAGGGAATAGCTAGTTTTAGAACGTCAGTAAGTTTATATGCCTTTCTCATCACCCATTTCTCCTACAGATAAATCTGCTTCGAAACCCGAACCACCTAATTCCAAGTGCATCCGGTTAGTTAACACATTATCAATTCATGCCAACGGTAGGTGCGCTTGTAACTTCCACTCTTCCGCGACATTGACAACACTGTACAAGGTCACAGATGGTCGCATAATTCTGTGCTCTGTGGTAATCCTGGATTATTCCGTTCATTTTATGTGCTACATTCTCGGAAATACGACCATTCGTTTCGGCTCGCCGAGTTCTATCGAACGGGATTTATATTTGCGCAGTAAGTCCTCCGTCTCGCTATTTCATCCCAACCGGCGTCTTCGGCAATTCGTACATTAAGAACCACGCTTGAAAGCTTGTTTTTTCAAGATAATCTCAGTGAATTTAAGAAACCATTCTACAGAGCTTTTCTAAAGCTATCAGGTGACATATAGCTTAGTACTGTGCACCACCATACACCATAGATACTGGCTATTTTGTCCTTTCATCTTTATTCCTTCGTGCACCCTACCACACGAAGTGTTTGTGATTCCATACACGCTTGCGCCAGGACCCATCACCACCAAACCCAGACAGCGACGGTTACCGCTAGCCGGACTAGTCAATTCACGCAGCTCACAACGGCGCGACCGGCGTGATTTAAAGTGCATACGAGTCACTAAGCCATGGGAAGGCGAAGTTTATCAGCGGGTCCACGCGTGAACAAAACAACGAAGGTCAATCATGGCTCAAGTAAGCGGAGAACTGTCATCACAAAAATCACGTGCTCTTTGTGTGCAAATTCTTACGACGAAGTGGACGTGAACTCAGAACTTGGCGGAAAACGCAGTGTAATAACAAATAGTTTGTGGTTCAGTGATGCGTGTTCAGATAGCCCAATAGCCAAGATTATCCGAACTCTCAACGCGAGGTGTGAAATGTTGGCTGTTGCGTCATCCGAACAGAAAGAATTGGTCAAGGCTTTGGGAGGGAAAATTGCTGAACTCGAGTTGCAGCTTAGTGTATTAAGTAGCCCTAACCCCAGACCTACCAAAAGACGAAAGTTATCCATTAAAAATGTTACCCGTTCCGGCGAAAAACAAGCACCATTAGCGATAAACAACTGTGATGCCAAGCCAGTTGAATATTCTATAAAATCTTCTGTTGTACCGCAAGGCGTAAAGAGTTATGCACAACTTGCACGATTATCGCTATTAGCTGGGGAGCATATTACAAACTGTGTGAATAACGTCGTTGCACAGAAGAATTCTTGCTGCAGCCTTGACTTGTCTTCCCCACAAGACAAGACCAACACTCCCACACGACAAACCTCCACCCAAAAAGAACTGCAACAAACTAAATTACTACGCAACCAACGAGCGATGACAGTCATATGTTCAAACGTACCAGAACCCACCAGCGAGTCGTTAAAAGGTCGACAAGCCGAGGGGCAAAATCGCTGGACTGAGATAAGCTGCGCACTAGGACTAAACGTTCACCCAACTAGTCTTACACGTCTGTCACGAAACCCATCGTCTCCTCACGTAGGGGAACCTCGGTTACTGCGAGTAACATTTGTCAACACAAAGGACTTGGAGGATGTTCTCTTAGCAAGTCACAGTCTACCGAACTCTTCTCTCAGTGCCCGCATTTTTCCAGACATGCCATGGAAGGAAAGACAAAAGCGAAAATCCGACCCAACCGCGTCTCGTCAAAATGTAATGAAGAAAGTGGTGTTGGTTCATGGTGTGCCCAAACTGAAACATGGCGACACCAGTGAAAGACAAAAACACGATATTGATGAGTGGCGCTGCATCACAGAGCTCTATGGCATGCAGAATGTTGCATTCGACGTCGGTCGCTTAGCTTCCTCCCCAAACTACCAAGGGAGCGGGCCGAAAATTTTGAAAGTTACCTTGGCTACGCCGGAGATGGCATCAATGGCAATTAACGTGTGGTACCACAGCAGAAGGCTAGGACCACCAGAAGTACGACTGAGACCATTCCTGCAAGCCGTACAGACCACTGGTACAGTTGAGTCAGACCTGGCTTTTCCGACCATAGACCAGCCAAGCGTGCAAACACTCGTGCCAAAATACGTGGGCAGACCGGCGCTGTTTGTGCCGGTCAAACACAGCGAACCCACCTCCTAATGCGGCAACAAATGCAATGCTGCTACACAAACGCCCAAGGGCTTTACTCCAAGTTGCCAGAATTGCGCCATCGGCATGAAGCAGCAACTTGGGACATCATAGCATTAACTGAAACCTGGCTCTCAAACGAGATTGTGGATCCAGAAATTGAACTTAGTGAAATGTCAGTCATTCGAAATGATCGTCCATCTCGCGGTGGTGGCGTTGCTATCTACTACCGAGATCACCTGAAATGTGAAGCTCTCACTGAGCATTCCCTTATTATCCCCGACGCCTTATTTTGCCGGCTGCAGCTATCCGGTCCCGATGGTTGTCCTCAGAAGAAGACACATGATGCTTGCCTCATAGCAGTTGTCTACAGGCCGCCGAACTCCTCCGCCGACAGCGATGATATTCTGTTAAAAGCTCTCCAATATGCTATGTCGAAAAAGTACTCACACTACCTAATAATGGGTGACTTCAATGTACCGTCAATAGCATCTGTGTTCCCAAGTGGGCCATGCTTCAAATCAAAACTCCTTGAGTTCTTGACTATGGCAGTTTTGTATAACCATGTGGATCAACCAACCAGACACCGCGGTTCAAACAAGCCTTCAATACTTGATTTAATCCTGACTAATGAGGAGTTAATGGTTGAGTCGGTTTCATACAACCCCCGCTAGGTTGTAGCGATCATTCAGTTCTAACGTTTGATTATGTGTGTTATGCCAGTATGGTTGACAAAGAACCAGAAACCCGACGATTCATCACCAACTATTCCAAGCTTCACACTATAGCGACAACCGTTGACTGGGACCTCCAGACCCACACTTCGGCAAATGATGCCTGGCAAGTGTTGAAAGGCAAGATAAACTGGGTCCTACAATCAGCTTCAAAAGACGTACCATTACGAGTTTCGCGACGGAGCAACAACTGGATCCGGAGTAGAACACGTAAGTGGTTGAATAGGCGAGACGAGGCTTGGAGGGGTCATTTGTTAGATCCAAGTGATATCACGTGGAATCATTACAAAACAGTCAGAAACTACTGCACTTCACTCCTTAAAGCTGACAAGTACGAATGGCAGGAAACTACGGTACGCAAATTTACTAGCAATCACAAACTGCTCTACCGGTATGTGAATGACAAAAGAAAGGTTAAGACAGGAATACCACCACTAGAGACGGTCAATGGCCTAACGGTTACTGAAGAGGAGACCGCGGACGCATTGCTCATGCAGTTTGTCTCAGTGACTAGACACACCATGGAACCATCGCCTTGCTACATCCCAGCAAATGTCGTCGGCTTATCCACGGTCAACTTTAGCCGTACATGTGTGGCAAAGAAATTACAGTCGCTCAGGGAAAATAGTGCGCCGGGAATTGACAAGATCTGTCCGAAAGTACTTAAAACCCTTGCACCCACCATGGCAGTCCACCTTGCAACCTTTTTCCAGTTTCTATTTGATTCTCATACACTTCCGTCTGAGTGGAAACGTGGACTTATCACTCCGATATACAAGAGAGGTAAGCGGTCAGACCCTGCCAACTACCGACCTATTACTCTCCTTCCTGTTCTATCAAAAGTGATGGAGTCTATAATCGCTGATGAAATGGTGAGATATTTTGAAAGTCTACAAATCATCTCCAACCTCCAACATGGATTCAGACGCGGACGATCTTGCCTCACCAATCTACTACTTGCTCGGGACTCATGGACCAGGGCTGCTGACGAGGGAGTTCCCGTAGATGTGATTTACTTAGACTATTCTAAGGCATTCGACAGAGTCAATCACCCAAGACTTCACCGAAAGCTTGCGGCCTATGGTATCCACGGATCCTTGCTCACATGGTTGGAAAGTTACTTATACGACAGAAGAATCGAGGTAAGGATCGCCAACACCCACTCCGATAGCCTATGCGTCACTAACGGCGTACCGCAAGGATCAGTTCTCGGCCCGTTACTCTTTTTAGTCTATATTAACGACCTCCCTGCCAACATTCAATCACCTATGCAAATATTCGCCGACGGTGCTAAGATGTGGCGAGCTATTCAGTCAACATCTGACCCTGTCTATCTGCAGGATGACCTGAACCGGATTCACGAATGGGCAGTAAACAACCAACTACCCCTGAACCCCGAAAATTGTCACCTGTGGTCGCTGCGCAGTAACTGCAGCAACACATATCACCTGGGGCAGCGCGTTATAAAACAGGTGAGCAACGAAAAAGACTTAGGGGTCATCGTGCAAGAAGGTCTGGGTAATTCGCTCCAATGTTCAAAGGTAGCTAACATAGCGAACTTAAACTTGAGGCTTTTGAGGCGAGCGCTCGGTACCTTCGAGCGGCAACTCGTGCAATTATTGATTAACGCCTACGTTCGTCCCCACCTCGAGTATGCGGTGCAGGCATGGCGTCCGTGGTTAAAACGGGACATTCGTCTCCTGGAGTAACCACAAAGAAGAGCCACTAAGGCAACACGTGGTCTATCGGGCCTTAGTTATGAACTGCGCCTTCGTTCGATCGGTCTGTACTCCTTAGAATACCGACGACTTCGCGGTGATCTGATCTTCACTTACCGGATACTAAGAGAAGAGGACCATCCATGTAAGTCGCTGTTAACATTATCTGCCGACAAAAGATGCCGAGGCCATGCACTAAAACTTGTGACTCAATATTCCCGTTTAGATCGTAGAAAGTTTTTTTACTCTCTTAGTGTCTGTCCGCACTGGAACGCACTGCCATCGCATGTGGTGAACGCACCAAACAGCGAGACATTCGAAAGACTATTGGACTTGCGCTTACATGATACACATTATATAACGGTATGACAAACTGCAGTGTCTAACTTACTGATATTTTTGTGTCACACCTGAAACTTTTGTTTTCTTCCATTTGCCATCCTGTGGGTCTTGTAAAGCTATTGCTTTTTATCCCACCATACACTATTGAACTATATTGAACTATTGAATTTCATTCCGTAATTAAGGACCTGTTTGCTATCCTAGGCAACAATGTAACTGTTGTTGTGGTTGACGTCAATGAGGATCTGAAACGGTTCGTGCTTGCGAGCCGAGCGGCACACATGAAGTGGAAACCTGCTTTCGGTTGTTCCGTAGTCAAGTAAATTGTATGAATATATGTTGAGAAAGATAAAGCCAAAATGTGAGCCCAATGTTAATCATTCAGTAGTAAAATTAGACAGTTGCCGTGATACTGTCGGGTCGTCATGCGATTAGAGAGACGTGACACTCTCGGGTGCTATCCGATTCCTGTTGGTTACCATCTGGTCACGGAAGTTGCAATATATCAAACACGCATTTTTGGTGACACAGATCCGGTCATATCAATCTGATTCAGTGGTAATAAGCAGTCGAGCACCTGATCAGTGGTTTAGTTGTGATTTTGCTATATGCTGGCTTTCAAAAGCTTGACGTTCGTCAGTTTTTGCCTAGTACTGATCAACTTAGTACTTCTTGTACTTACCTTAGTTCCGTTTCGCTGTTGAGGGGCCAATTCGGTGTGTTTACTGAGTTGCTTCTCCAAGTATCTGGTCGTGTTTCCGACGTACCTACCCGCACAAGAGCTAGTGAGCCGCAAAATCAAGATTGATTAGTGGTGATTAGGCATCGAAATTAGGGACAACTAACTAGTTGCACATGAAATCCATCTGACGTTGGGTTGTAATTAAGGTCGTTCTGTGGGTATGTATCAATCATCATGGATCAAATCATTGTTTCACGTATACTGTTGTGATTAGCATAAGTGTATAACACATAAAGGACAGGATTAGCAGTCCTCGGTAGTATAGTGGTGAGTATCTCCGCCTGTCACGTGGAAGGCCCGGGTTCGATTCCCGGCCGAGGAGTGGTCTTCTCGCACAGCGGTGATCAGGCTCACGACAGATGAGGGTAGTAGACTTCAGATGTCACTCGGAAGAGAAACCAAGGTCAATAGGAGAGAGATATGCACCACTGGGTCTCTGAAATTTGAAAACTGTATCCAAATTTGAAAACTGACTAGAGTTTCGGCTTTCACTGTAGATGGGGACCTAATCCGTTTATTCAATTCTACTAACACTGAGCTTACTGTTTCGCCGATTACTGTGAAGACGCTGGAGCGCATGTTGGTTGCCATGGCAACTAGATCTCTGCAGGGGTAACCCACGTCGTGTTTTCCGGACCAACTAAAACAACACACTCATGTGGAAACATCTCGACAGTTTACTTTTGTGCGACGCTATGTATTAGCTGCGTTACCTACTTACATACGCCGACTGTCTAGTCGGGTAGCTCGCTACCAGTAAGTGCGCTCCGCCGTCAGGCTAATAGGTGCAAAGAATGACAAGGTGCTACAATTCTAACAAAATCCCAAGCGCCAGCTTCTTCAGCGTCGTCTGCGAAGAAGCAGCACCATTGGAGGTAAAGCCAGCTGGTGTTAGTGTAGAATTGAGACTTTTCGCATTTTCATTGTGACTTCTATTCCATTTTTCGTCATTTATTGTACCTTTGTTATAACACATTATCCAGATAGGTGCTTCTTCTAATTTTGTTCGTCTTCTGGTTTTGGTGATCTTGTGTTGGATCGGTCGTCGGAACTCCATTTACGGATCAGCGTTCGATTTCTTGGTTCCTGCTGTCAGACAGGTTCGCTGATATTTCCCAATTGTTACCTGACTGTGAGTAGTCGCACTAAGGTCCTGTTTGCTGTAAACTTGCAGTGGTTTTACCTCTAATTAAACAATCTATAAAAATCCGTCGTGATGATATCTACTTGGATGGTAGTTTAGATTCCGTAATGCGGTTGAATTCACAGCCGTCCGTCCTGTTGCTCGTATATTGGGTGACGTTTAATGGATTAATCTGTGTGGGGACTGGCTTCTTCCCCCGCGTTTTCCCAGTGTTACTGTTAGAAAGCAGGCTAGACTAGAGACAGTCCCAGTTGAGACGCCAAATCCTCGAACTCGCCTACTTCGTGTAGTCCTCTACTCCCTGGAAGAACGCAAAGCGCTTTGCGCCACAATAGCTGAGGTGTTTTCCAGGTTTGGATACTGTGCAAAATTATGATGATGATGAGGAACCGTGAAAGGACTCTCTCCAATGTGTTCTTTATGTCCTGCGGGTCTGCGCAAATATTCTAAGCAGCGTCTAGATAGATTGCGGCATCGGGATATCGTTCAGTAGGGTATCCAGGATGGTTGGGAAATGGGCGGTGTGGCTTTCACCCCGAATGGCAGTCTGTTGCACTGGGAAAGTTCGAGTTGAGTATTAATCGTTGACATTCGCGACTGATTTGTCACGTGAGTGTGATGGACGCACACATGACAGTCATTTCGCGCTAGACCGCTAACAAATCGAGTAGGTAAATACAAGTGGTTAGTTGATTGATCTACAGAACTTTGTGTATCCCGGTCGATCAAGCATGCCAGTTTTACCACAGAGAATGTTTCAGCGCGGTGTGTTCTTGCTTCAGTTTGGAGAGGATTGCGAGCAATCAGACTGAGTTTCTAGTGGACAATTGAGAAGACGTTACCGTCATACCCCATAGCAAAATTGAGATGGTCTCACTCTCTCACCGACCAGACTAAATGCCGTTAATGGAACACCAAGCGCAACTTTCGGCGACAGACAGCTAACGCTCAACCTATGCCTTTGGTGACCCTTTCGATGTGTTTTGATAGTAGCAGCCTGCTTTTCGCTAGCATATACATAGACTTGCTCCAACATTTCAAAATCATCGTCGAAGCTAAAGCGCAAGAGCTTATAGACTCTGGTTCAGTGTTATCGGGAACAACTCCAACGAGACCGCTAGTACTCCCATTCGTGTCCTATCTCAAACTCCACTGCCATTAATAGACCTATTCAATCAGCAGCTGAAGCTCGTGCACATGCAGAACTACTTGCTTTCCATGATTGCAAACGTCCTGGATAACATCTGCACTAACGATCCACATGTCTCTGCCCGCACTCGCAGAGAAGCGAGGGACAAACGCAAAGCGGCTAAGAGAGAATTAGAGCAAATGCTCGAATTTGGAATTATCCGCCCGTCCAAACGTTCTCCGGCACCACCAGTCCACATGGTACTGAAGAAATCCGGTGTGTAGCGCCCCTCTGTTGACTATAGCGCACTCAACAAGATTACCGTCCGAAAATAAGTACCCGATTCCGCGCATGCACGACTTGACCTTAGACTTGAATTGTAAATCCATCTTCATAAAAATAGATCAAGCTCACTCGTACCATAAGATACCAGTGGCGCCAGACGACCTTCCTAAAATTGCTGAAATCAAACTCTTTGGTCTAGTTGATTGCTTCAGACCGTTTTTGGCTTCAGCACTACCGCTCAGAAGTTTCAGCTGTTCATACACAAGATAACACGAGGACACGAAGGTCTTTATCCTTAGTTAGATGACATTCTCATCGCCAGATATTCTGACGATGAACATCGCCAGCTTTGCGCTCATTTCACACAACTGACGCAACATCGGATTACGGTCAACCCCGATAAACCCGAATGTTGTCAAGAGACGATCGACTTTCTTTGCCATAAGATAACAAACATTGGTATTGAAGCTCCGCCTGACAAATTCAAGACACTAGAGGATTACTCCGCACGTTGCTCTTAGCTACGGCGATTCCTTTGCCTGGTTAGCTAGTATCGAGGATTAATTGTCAACTGCGTGAGCCAATGCAACCAATGAATTAATTGCTGCGCGGTGAATTGCGTACTTTCAGCTTTCCAAACAACGTCAAACTGGTATTCAGGATGCCAAAGACTCCACCTTCAACAAAACGCTTCTCGCTCTCAGAAACCCAAATGCGCCAGGTTTGCTGAAAACGGACGCACCGCCGTCGATGCAATTCTCCAACAAGACATTGACCAGCGTTGGATACTTCAACGATTCTTTACGAAATGTTTGCAGCCTGCTACATAGCCCCGCAGCACCTTCGGTAGGGAGCTTCTAGCAACCTACCTACTTATCCGATCTTTTCGTCACTACCTCTAAGGTCCATACTTTAAAATCTTCACCGAATATAGGCCATAGATTTATACCATCAATGATGCAACAGAGGAACATTCTCCGCGGAAATCTAGACATCTAGAATATTTCAGTTCATGACAGACGCATCATATGTCTTAGGCAGTGTTTAGCCCACCGCGGAGGCTCTTTCACGCATCCATCAGATGAGCTTAGCACTGGGAGCCAAACTTCCATCATGCCTCTGTGGTAACAGCCCAACAACCGGAGCCCAACGTAGACAAGCTTTGAAGCAACAACTCTTTGAATCTACATGAAGTACCACTGGATTCACCTAGGGAAACTATTAATCTGGAAGTCCCCCCAAACATTCCCAGCACCGTAGTTCTTCCAACAATGCGCCGACTAGTTTTTAATGCACTACACAACTTGGCTCATCGCGGTATACTTGCTTCCCAAATGCTCTTAACTGAGCGCTTCGTTTGACCTAAGTGCAACCGTGTCGTTCACAATTGGGCTTGCGGATGCCTAGAGTGTCAGAGTGTCAACGTGTACAGGCGCATCAGAAGCCAATTCGGTGTCTTTCCAGTTCCTGACTCTTTTCGCACGTCTTCTCGTTAAACTGGTTGGACATTTGCCACCATGCAAAGGCTTCGTGTACCTTCCTGCCTGTGTCGAGAGATTTACGCGTTGGTCAGAAGCTATTCCGATAGCCTACTGCCCATCTGAGACAGTTGCACTCGCTTTCCTATAATACTCAGTAGCTCCATTCCGCTGCACTACTGTAGTCATCACCGACATGGGACCACACTTAGACGGATCCTTCAGCAAACTCCTCAAAGTGACTGAATGCCAACAAAACCGAACCACTGCATATCACCCCTCAGGTAGAGGAATGGTCGCAAGGTTCCTTTACTAAAGCAAAGCATCACTCTGGGCCCATTCTAGCACATCCTGGCACGAGGCCCTTCCGCTTGTTCCCTCAGGCATAAGGAACAAGATTAAAGGGGTGTTGCACGCTACACTCAGCGCTTACTCAATGAACTTGGGTCACCAAAAGCGCAAACAACTTGCAACTATGGCGTCTATGTTGTCATCCCATCTCATCACATGTGACAGCTTCAGCTTGGGCAACCCGGAGCACAGAACTCGCTTACAAACGTGGACGAAAGCCTTACGATTTGCACTCACGTACTTGTTCGCACCGACAGCGCACGCCGGCCACGCCAAACTTCTTATTCTGGACCGTACAGCATCCTACGCAGAACCCACAAGCATTTTATCATTGAATACAATAATGTCCATTGTGGTATTGTATCATTTCCTTCGTCGTGGCCAAACATGGCTCCCGGTTCGTTTGGATTTTTCTATCCTCTCTCCATCTTCTTGCAGCGTTTTCACTGTACGCTCATTCGAATGGATTTACCATCCCTACACAGTAATCCATAATACCTGACATTATCTTTTACGATTAAAGTCCTTGCCATCACTAACCGTTTGCACTGGTATCCGCCAATAAGCGTAAGCGGATAACCTAATCACGTTGAGCCTATTGCCATTCTATGTGACACCATTCGATAGAGAATTCTCGAGGCAGTCCGGAAAGCCTAAACTTATTTCCATCCTGCGTTCCTCAACATAGCTGTGAAACAATTTGTGATCTCTTAATCTGTGTTCAGCGCGGTGTTCAAATCCAGTTAACAGGTTCAAGTCACTCGCCACTCTCTGTGACCTTGTCAGCCAGTGCGTCTGCATAACCCATCACACGGACCGCGCGCCCACGACGACCACACATTTTATCTCCCAACCATTACGCTCACTTGACCGATGTGCGCCGCTCTTGAACCTGGAACAGTGCAGAACGCCAACCAACCCACTGGGTCAGGTAACGACACCACCTTGAATCACCAAAATGCAACTCCGACAAGTCTCCAAGCAAAAAGAATTTTCGGGTTCAGAGAACGTCACAGATTAGTTAAAATAGGTTGGGATTTTTCGCACTGTTTGGAATGGTATCATCCGAAATGTGCAATTGTGTCCCAACAATGGAAAAGAGAGCGAAATAGCTCACAATATGCACTTTGGTTGTCTACTGCGTGCTCGACCATCCCACTCGTTAAGTGCTTGCTCATTCTAGTTCAGTAGTGCGATTGGTTAATCGCAGAAGCCGAATAGAGGACAAACGTTAAGGCTACTACAATGGAGCTGGGTTTGCACCCAGGAAGTTTACTGTCCTCCAAGCAACGGGACGCTGTATATTCCGCTTCCCCTGAACTGCAATAAGATACATCCCCATCTCCCTTGTCTTCTCTAATTTTGATAGAACGTCGAGCGAAAAATGACAGTACCTAAGAGAAGCAACATTACTCATAACAACGAAAATCAGGAAACACTCGGAATTTCTAGACCTGACATCTAGCAATAACCAGGATGAAACAACCAAACACCAAACCTCGGTACCTGCTGCTCAAATGTCTCCTGTCGAAACAAAGCCCACCGAACATCAGATATTTATGCAGGGATTGCTGCAAATCTCAGCGGGGAGGCCGCTGTTGCAGCCTCTTCTATTGTAAACACCGTTAACGCGAATAGAGGGATAAAGAGTAAACAATCAACACTTGTCATCAGGCCAGGACAAACGATTACCGTAGCTTGTGCATCAAAGAAAAAGTAATCCAACAATAGTTCCCTCACTGTTGTAGGTTCAAATTTCCTGGAATCTACCTGCATAAGATTGCGGGATAAGTTATCGGACGACCGGGACCAATGGAACTCATTGTGCATGCTGATGAGCAAAAAAGCCAAACCCACAAGCCTATTACGAATTAGTCGTCATCCGAACTCGCCGCACTATGGAGAACCCAGATTTATCCCAGCAAGATTGGAATCCCCACCGACGTGGATAACTTTTCCCTCTCCGCAAATGCGCTAACACACTTATATTGTGGGATACGCAACTACTCTGATGCTCCCTGATGGGCGCGACAAGCAAAGAAAAACACCGAAGAGGGATACAGCAAGCCAAAGCGCCTAAACGAAATCTGATCCCTTGGTTTTGGTTAATTAGAAGATAGCAACCGCCTGACGAAGATATTGGTAGTTCCAATTCTGATGGTTGTAGGTGGGACTTGATGTCCACTGGTGGCAAATGAGTGCACATTTTCGGTGATAATGCCATGTCGACATCATAAGTCTTTAGCGTACTTTTCCGAAGTCAGAAAGACTTCAGTGTACATGCTAGCCAAGACCGCAGCGACATTCCCCATTGCTCAATTATCCTTTCATCCCCTACGAACACGAAACTTTAATCCCAATGGATTCAGCGCCACAAGCACGTAATTTAGCCACGGTAAACTTTCACACCACTGCCAAGTTCGTTAGTAGTATGTATTTCAATGCATATGTACATTTACCTGTTCAAATTTGTGGCGATAGCATCAGTCCAAAACGTAGCCCTTTTACGAGCACATATGTGCGTCCGAACGCATGTTGAGTGTCCGATGGGCGCTCACTCATTGGGCACTCGCCGAGAAAAATTGTGCGGGTTCCACTTTGAACGCCCAGTTTTCTTCGAATGTGGCGCTCTGTAAAAATAACCTCGTAACATTACCTCCTCCTACAACTACTGTCCAAACTTATTACAATGGCACACATCTGACGACCTTAGCAGCAAGAAAGGCCCCCGAAAGACCGCTGTGAGTCCGAAATAAGTCCGAACGGAACGTTTCGGACCGTCAATGGACTGTCGGAGAAATGTTCTGCAGCACTTCCCCTTTACACTCCTTTGTGTTTTCTCCAACGCGTGGCCTTAGATTACCTATGATATTGGCCTAAACTGCTGCGCCGCACATAGCTCGTTACCAAAACTGGTGCACACGATTTCGTCAACTTCCTCATCACCAGTGTAAGAAGTGCGTTTAGATTCCTGATATTACTCACCAGAACACTGCAAAAGGAGGAGAAAGACGATGGCGCTGCAACAACGGACTGCTGTTGTACGATCACTAGCATTGACATATCAGTCGTCCTGCCCCGACCCAACTTCGAACCTGTTGGGTGGCGCCTGGGATACAACTCGGTACTCAGTGACCCGTAAGCGACGTGTCAAATGCGGGACAGTATAGAAGTTGGAGGCGACTGAACCCAAAGTGTTTTGTGCATGCTACAAAAATAGGAAGCGAATCAATCAGAGCGAGAAACGGTGCAGCAAGATACTCACCAAAACAACTTGTGTGAAAGTAGTGTCGTCAGTGAAACAAGTGGACGTTTTAAGGGTTAAAACAACGGAACATCCAAGGTTGCAAAATACTGGAAGAGCGTGTTTTCCCCTACACTACAAACTTTGGCCACCAGACCACGAGAAGTGCACCCAGCCACTAGACTACGGAACCGCGATAAAGACGGTTTGCTGACATTAGTCATATTCTTTTGTCGGGTATCCACGCAATCCCGCTCTGCTACATATTGAAATAACGTCAGAGTATACGAACAGTCATGACAGCGCCTCCGTTGAATCCAGGGCTGATTTTCTCGTTATGGGATCTGTCACATCTTCCATTAAGCTGGCATTAGTCACTCACCGATAACTTTGCGTGGGAAGAATCTGCTGGTGGTGCGACAGTTCAGAAATTGGGAGTGCAATCCTGTACGCAATATTATGGGCGATAACTATGGGTGTCGCATAACCGTGATGAACTGCACACATATACCTGCGGTATTAGGTGAAGTGAATTCCGAATTCACGAAAGTGAATGTTTCTACTAACAATTAATGAGTAGTTTGCCCCTTCTAAGAAGGCAATCGAATGAGTCGATGGTCGTTCAGTTGCAGATGGACAGTTGCTGTGGCTATAAGCAGATTTCAAATTGTGTATGACGATATACCCAACACGCAGCCATATTGTACACTAAAGAGCAATTAATTTACCGATCAATAGCATAATGTGCAAACCGTTCAACCTCTTGCTGAAGCCAACTTTCCGGCACTTTAATCTTGTTTTTATATCTGCCTGCATCTGTACGACCGACGAGTGTTCTGTATCGGGCGTTCGAGTGACTCATGTTGCTGACAGAGCGCAAACCGACGCCAGCGAGGTCAATGCCGTTGCGTCCCAGTGCACATATATCACCAGCTTACAGTCAATGATAACAGATGATCTCCGAACAAAAGTTGCGGTACTTAGTTGCCAAGTCCAAGAGCTCCCGATTTGACTTCGGCGTCCCAGCCGATCCAAATCTTCCTCAAGACGCCTCAAGTTCAGCAACATGAAGCATAATATTAGCATCATCAAAGCTTTAGCGATGCGGCCTGTAAATGTGGTAAGTCTTGCAATTTCATCGAGAAACATGAAACTTCTCGGCCGATCCGTAATGGCCACGGAAGCGGCCCTGAAGATGAGAAGAAGCCCTAAATATGAGAAGAAGCCCTAAAGTTGAGTACAACAATTTGTGATGGCAAACCAGATCTCATGCCACACCAAAACACGAACAGGCATGGAAGTGGGGGTGAAACCTTTCGAAGAAGTAACCTGTATGGAAGCAGGTCCCCTGCATAGGAATCCAAGGTTGGCCCCATTACTTTCTTGGAACATTTAGATTTCTCTGCATTTATCATTATTTTAAACCAATCCATCTAGTTGCAAGATGAAGCAGCTCAAAAAGTGTCGCACATTAGTTTGGGAAATGCTCTGGAAAGAAAGAACTCGAAGTACTATTATCCGTTCATAAGATCTCGTTGTACATACTGATCAGACTAATCAGTTGGACTGTCGAGGAATATACCCTACATTTATTTATTTGGTATTTATTTATTTAATCCGTTGCGAGGGTTTGCCTTACCGTACTGTTTCTAGCGGACACATGAGAAGATCTTATCGTCAAACCTCATGGATAAGTTGAGATGGTCTCACTCTCTCACCGACCAGACTAAATGTCGTTAATGACACACCAAGCGCAACTTTCGGCGACAGACAGCTAACGCTCAACCTAAATCTTCCGTGATCCATTCGATGTGCTTTGATAGTAGCAGCCTTGCCTTTCGCTAGCGTATACATAGACTTGCTCCAACATTTCAAAATTTTCGTCGGTTCTGTGTTATCGGGAACAACCCCAACGAGACCGCTAGTACTCCCATTCATCAGGCGTCAGCAAGCATAGCTAGGGCATGGTTACAACAGTTTAGATTTAGCGAACTGTAACTGCACACATCTGTCCATACATAAATTCATTTGCGGTTTGCTAGTAACTAAAGATATTATTGCAAGGAAATGTGCACACGTATGACTTCAAACTGCATGAGCTCGTGTTTTACCGTTTGTACATGTCAACCCTTCGGAAAATCTGGATTACTTCGGTGGCTATCTGTAATGCAGAATATGTCGTCCACATACCGTCCGGAGGAGACTAAGTTGTTGATAGCTCCGCTCAGATATAGGTTTTCCAAATTGTTGATGAACAAATCAGATAGTAACGGTCCTAGAGATAAACCAATTTACATTCCGTCATTCTGCTTGTAAATCTTCCCTTAAAACTGCAATTGTATATTACTACTACACTTTAAAAGTAATTTTTTCAATCGGTTGTTCGGAAGCCCAACATCAAGATGATGAGATTAAACACATCGTATAGGTAGTCTATCGTCTCAACTAATGGAACACTGGCGATGAGTTATACAACATCTAGCGAAAACATCCTTCTTCTAACTAGCTCCGTATGTCTAATGGAATCTACGAAGTTGTAGGTATTTCTGAGACTATGTCTTGATAAGACTTTCCCAGCGAGCCACTTCGCTGTTAAGTGATATTGGAGAATTACATGTCAAAATGGGTCTGATTTGAAGTCCTTACTATGCGCTTTCAGTAAGCCATGAAATCGTGGGATTACTATGCCTGTGGGACGCGTGTATCCGAACAGGACAGAGTCAGTAGTGTTCTTTTGCTTCAGTAAACGTAACAAGTTGGTAACTGTCTTTTCGAGCCCACCTGTCTTGTCTTGTTTAGTCTCCATCCTTCGAAATTTCGAGTGATCACTAATGATGACATTCGTCATATCGATGTAGTCGGATTTCTCCATCAGCGCAGTCCCTGCTAATATATCCGGCTTAGAGGGAAACATGTTCTCCTTCTTTATAAGCAATTTGTGGGCTTCTATTTCCGTCTTCTTTAACAGGTACCTGTGTGTAGGTTTGTGTTTCAGGTACTGATAGCATGCATTCACCATGGTGGATTTAAAATGCTCAGTTGCTAATGCCTACGAAAGTGTGTGCATAGATACTTGGGAATGCATATTTTCAAAATGGACTTCTAATTATAGCTAAATTATATTGCAGTCAAACCTGTCCAAAGCGAGCACACATTGGACCGACAAAATGTGGTCGTCTTGGACAGATGGTCATCGTGGACAAGTTAATGCATGCCAAAGGATTACCGGACGCTGATGCGAACGCCACGTAACTTCTGCAAACGAGTTGTTGCACCGGCCACTTAACGTCACGCGGGTCTGCTGAGAGGTTTACAGCATGCATGCTCTGTTCTTTCGCTTGCGCCTGAATATTGACGGATTTGAACCTTTTGGTGCATCCAAGATGCATATATGTCCGAGCTTGTGCCGTCTCACAAAGCCAGTGGTCACAAAGTCATTCATTACTGGTGTTACATGTTGGGACCACAAAACCGAATGACGTGGACGATTATTTGTACGACACAATTTATGTGATCCGTCCATTGCAAAGCGGAGGATCATTCCACCAGAAAGCCGTTATTTGTGATACCCATGCACGCGCTTATGTGAAACGCAAGAAAGAAAACTCGGGTTAATACAGCTGTGACAAATGCACACAACATGGTGAGTATGTAATCCGCAAGGTAACATACCCACTTACGGATAGCACACTGCGGACTAATGCATCTGTTCGAAAGAATGCCAGCCAACCGTCGCCTTTCGCTGCTTTGAATGTAGATCTGGTTGAAGACTTTCCGATTGACTATATGCACTCAGTATGTTTGGGTGAAGTGCGCAGATTGGTAAAAAAAACTGGCTCACTTAGCCCGTGGACATTGGATTTCGACTGCACAGGGAGCGACTGATTTTAGCGAACGAACGTTTGCATGACTTCGGACCTTCTTGGACATCAGACTTTCCACGTAAGCTTCGATCACTGGACAAATACCGATCTTGGAAGGCAACTGAGTTGCGTCAGTTTTGCTATACGCCGGATCAGCGTGTTTAATCTGGGTATTGCCTGAGGATTTCTGTCAAAACTATCTAGACCTGTCATTTGATATTTATATTATGTGTCACGCTCACATTCACACTGCCTTATTAGATTTCCTTATCCCATTAATTAAAGTTTTTTTTACATAAGTACTTTGATCTTTATGGTCCTAGTGAGTTGACGTGGAATGTGCACTCACTGGTTCATCTGCCCGCTGACGTAGAGAAGATGGGGACTTTAGACAGCTTCTCATCATTTCCCTTTGAGTCCCACTTGTTTTTCATCAAGCGCATGATTCACAATTCCCCGCTTCCGGTTGCTCAAATCATGCGGCGAACGTCGGAAGAGGAACAGCTTCCTCCTACTTTCAGCAACGCAAGCACCAGTGGGAATGTAGAGATGTGTACATATAAGGGTCACAAAGCCTTTCGTTTGCACGGCATTTTGTTTTCCACAGTGAAGCCCGATAACGTCGTCATCATCGATGCAAAACCCAGAGTGCTCACAGATGTGTCTGGGAACATGGTCATGCAATGCCGGGAATTTATACATCTTCGTAGTCTGTTCCCGCATAGCATGTATTCCTCAACGGCATACATCTTCCGTGCATCGCAATTGTCAGAAGATGTATGTAGCTTTTCCGCCTGTCATATACTATTCAAGTGCATCGCTTTTCCCTTGAACGATTTCCTCGTAATTTACCCCATGCCACACAGTTATACACTCTAACTATTGTCGTTTTTCTTTTTCAGCACTGATGGCTTTTCAAGGATACAGTTGGTCAAGCTACTTGACTCCGACGATTTGATAACTATTGTCAGTAATACCTGGCTTAGAGAAGAAGAAGAGTACGCACAAATATCTTCCGTGCGTGGTACTCACTGCTATTCAGCAGTGAAAATTCACACTGCACCCGATGTCGATGAGGCCAGCACTGCTGTGTCCATCATCGTTAGCACGAGTAAGTCATTTTTCATATTAACCCACCTCCTTAGTTAGCTTCCAGCATGCCCGAGAAATGGAACTTCAATCAGAGCGCGGCATGCTGCCATCCACAGACGACACTATTCCGATGGGCCTTCCAGCTTAGCGTCCAATGTGAGTATGGTGTTTTTTATTTCCCCTTAGACGCCGGCGCGTCCGTACTAGCTCCGATGACAAATATGCCGCGCATCTCACCAAGCACAAATGGCCTGCTGCAGCAAAATACGCACGTGCGCCCACTTCTCTCTTCAGTGGCATTTAAGCCACCACTTCTAGGGCCATCAACAAGCAAACGTAAGTATCGCCTTCATACTGCCCCTATTAAACAGTAATCGCGCCACCGGTTATTGCTGAGGTTGCACCATCCAATCTGGAGGTGTTGCAGGAACTGAAGGCCATTAAATATAAGACGCCACAGACGCATTGCATTGCACTCAGCTTTATTTTTAGATGAATTACGCCTCATTCGATAAGAACTGGTCGGCCCATGCTGCCTGTCCGAAGACATGTTGCAGATGCTGCAACGACAGTCCCAAAGTTTTGCACCGGGACTTTGTCTGCCATTTATCTTTCCCAGTGAGATTAAGAGATATGATGAACGGCTGAAGGACCCAGGTTTCAAAAACAGTGTCGCAAGTTCGTCTTATTATTCAAAGACTTTCAAGTCAATCATTTTGCGCTGTGTACAACTCGTCGTCCGGGGTACCATGGAGCTGCTAATGATAAGATCAGTTGCCGCGGAGATAAATTACTTCGGCGCAGGAGGTTTGTTTGCATTCAGGCGAACAAATATGAACAGCCTTGTACAAGGTAGGTTGACATACAGTAATCCATAAAAACTACAAAGGCATCATTCGGCGACGCATGGGTGATGCAGCCTCGGATGCTGACATTACACGCCACATCAAAAGGTGGTTGCATTCTGCACGGCACAAGAGACCGCCTGTTGAGCAAAGTAAAGTATGCAGTGCGAATGAGGTGAGTCCACTGCTTCATTATGAACATCTTTAGCCTCCTACGTTGTCAATCGCCGAAGCGGATTAACCATCTTGACAATGCCGCTTTCTGCTACTAACGACTTTTGAGCTACACACCTTCATGCACAAAAAGCATTCTTACACCCCCATTGTCATTTTCTTTCGTCTTGTGATGTTCTCAGGTGCGCGGTAAGCTCCATTTCGCTTTCTGACCAACAGCTTGAAGCGCCGCCTAGGTGCGTTTCCAAGTCCAGCAACTACGGAAACGGGTACTGCGTGAACCTTGGGTCCGAACCGTCCATATATCCATCAGATGCCATGTGCGTACTAGGGTGATGTCCGTATTCGGATATCCATGGTAGGCAATCAAGGTTTCTGGACCTGCCGGATTGTCATGCACAGTGGTGTAATTCTATTGGTCAACGCTATCATCACTTTCATTGGTTCGCTCTAAACTGGACAAAATCCGATTTCAGCCATCTCAAGGTACAAGATCCTGTCAAGTTTAGCCTAATGCTCTCTTAAGAACGTTTAGGATCTGGACATGTGCTACCGGTGGTGAACTTTCGGGATGGAATCAAACAGAAGTAGTAGGTTAAAAGTTTTCCGCCCTTACACAGCATATTACTTCTTAATGTGGTATACGTGACTGCTGTAGTTAAGTATTTTACGCACTTTCTACTAATATTATTGGAAGCAAATAAAACCGTCGTGAGCTCCGTTTCCTATAAAGGTTCCAACGTTTACTACAATGTTTATGCTAGCGTAATCGCTTTAGAGCGAATGAGGAAATTTTATTTAACGTATTAGTTAAAAGTATATTGCTATATACATAGACAGTGCTCCGAAAGTGATTTGCTCTTCTACTCTTCTCTCTTTATAAGCAGAATCAAGACGAACCTGCTTATCAAGCCTTGTTGGTTCCGCAAAAGCGCTCCCCGGCCGGGAATCGAACCCGGGCCTTCCACGTGACAGGCGGAGATACTCACCACTATACTACCGAGGACGTACGTGCCGCAACTCCAAACACAAAATATTGACCTGCTTTGAATCCTGATGGCTGGTGCAAACCCGCAGAATTAGCTGTATTTCACCACAAATTCAGCTTTTCACAGAGAAATCGCTAGTTGTCCCTAGGCCTCATCATCATCATCATACACGTTAGCTAGAGGTGGGGAACACCTCAGCTACTGTTCCGCAATTCATTGTATTGTCCCTAGGCCTAATGACAAATTACCCGACATCAACAAGCAGACGTAATAACCGACTCACTAATTCGGAAGCGGGACCAGGCGCTTTAAAAACAGGAATTACCCCCTACAGCAACGAACCATCAACCCCCGAGTCTTGATTAATGTAAGTACAATAGTTATTCATCTCGATGGTACTGGACGCCAAACTGACGAAACTTCTATCTTCGAAATCCTGCATAAAACCCTATTGCAAGTAAACCATCAACTAGATGCACGACTGATTGGTATCGTTGAAACATTACGCAACAAATGGTTACCACTGAATTTCTGCACCATAGAAGGCTTGGTGTTGGCTTGCGACGTCTGCGGCCGGTGGTTAAGCAAGAGGAATCGGGTCATGCTCAACGGTGTCGCGTTTTAAATCTCTTACTTACCTGACATGCTTCATGATAACCGTTTAATTGTTCTACTGAATGCTTGGTTTTGTGCTCCTAACGGACTTCTCCTTTCTTCGCATGCATTACTGCAATAGGCTTGATAATGAATAAGGAGATGACAAGTTTCAATCTTAAGCCTGTAACTTGTATCTCTTCTCGGGATACGAAGGGTGAATCAGAGTGACCACCACAGCTTCGAAATCGAGTGGATCTATTCGGTTGTTAGAATGTGCAGCGCCCAAAAAGATAACAACTTTCATGTACAATTTACTTGTTGACCGATTATACATTATTCCTTCTTGTTTTAATCGTCCTTACAACTGGCTCGACACAACTGCCTTGTAAGTTCCCGCGCTCACGTGTACGCTCTCGCCTCGCTTCATCCGTGCGCTTCTTATTGTAGGCGGTCGAATACAATCCGCTGTGTCCGACTCCCATTGCCTTCTGATATCCGCGCTTACTTTCGCGAACCGTCTCGGACTAGTATTAACTAGTCCTACAAATCGGTGACCCCGATTCGCAAGCGCGAATTCAACTTTTTTCCTCGTTTGTATTTTTTGGTGAGTTCGTTCCTTTTTCTCGATTATATACCTATATTCATTTGTTTCTTGCGTACTTTTGGTACTTTTATTGTATATTGTTCATTCTTTATCTTTCGACTCACATTTCGAGAGTGGCATCTGAGTCGATTCACAGCGTAACCATGCTAACTTTGGCTGTTCCAAGTTTCATGGAACACAGTCCAGAAATTTGGTTTAAGATATTCGAGATCGAACTAGAAAATAAGGGCATTACGGCGGACCGTCCGGGATACAATCAGCTCGTCCCACGCCTTTCTCCGTCGGTTGTGACGCTGATTGAGGACATTCTACTCTGCCCATCAAAGGAGGCAAAATATGAAACGATGAAGCAAGCGATTGTAAAAGAGTTACGTCCCAGCGCACGAACTCGATTTGCGCAGCTCAATGGTCTCAAGCTTGGAGATCGCAAGCCGTCGGCGTTGCTCCGCGAACTTCAGTACATCGCTGGTCCCTTGTTCTTGAGCGAAGAAGGGATAAAGGAGCTGCGGTTTTCACGTCTCCCAGAGCCATTGCCGGTAATGCTGTCCATGTTTATAGATACACCCCTGAAAGAATTAGTTACTATGGCAGACGCTGCGTTTGAACGTCTTCCGCAGCAGACGACCAGTAGCTCCGGTGACGTATTCTCACCGATGAAAACCGAATCTCATGTTGCTCCCAGTCGTTAGTCCGATCTGACTCTAAAGATGAAGAAAGTCGCTACTTCACAGCAAGATAGCAACAATGAAGGCTTCGAAGCAGCGGGTGCCACGGTCGATTGCTGACCACGTTTTGGCTACTGTTCATTGCGGCTCGCCTGTGCCTGCACCAAGTACGTCACGTTCGGCACGAAAGCGCAACATTTTCCCTACAAGTTCTCAGTCAGATAATGTCAAACACGTCGAAGAAGTATGTTGGTATCACCGCCAATACGGCGGAAGAGCTAGACGTTGTCGGTCTCCCTGCATCAGGCAAGACCCAGCTGCTTCAGGGAAATCGAATCGAACGCATACTAGCACGACCAACGTATCCGTCAATAATCAAGCAAACCGACTGTTTTACGTTAAGGATCGACGTTCTTCCATCACATTCCTCATCGATACTGGAGCGGAAGTCAGCGTCATCCCAGCGACAGCTAACGACAAGTACTGAGAGCCTACGTACAATTTGCGTGTGGCCAACGTTTCTCCGATAGCTTCATTCGGTCAGCGTATGATGAACCTGGACCTCAATCTTCACCGAGATTTTCTGTAGGTCTTCATGGCTGCGTCTGTACCCTTCGCAATTATCGGTATCGACTTCTCCGTCATTTCGAGTTGCTTGTTGATGCTGGTCGCCACAGACTTTTAGACGATCGTACTAAACTAGGGGTTGAAGGCGTTCTTACGGACGCCCGATTATCAGTCCCGTTTTTCGAATCGCCGATATACCATCAGGTTATGCGAACCTACTGCCTGAGTACCCGCGTCTGGTACGACCAGCTGCAGAGCTTCCTCCAGTCACGACAGAGATCGCTCATCACATAGTCACGCGTGGTCAGCCAGTTAATGCACGACCAAGACGGCTTGCTCCTGACAAACTACGCGCAGCACGAGCCGAATTTGACCACATACTTCAACTCGGTATCGTCAGACCGTCCAACAGCCCACGGGCGTCGCCTCTGCACATGGTCCCGAAGAATTTCACGGGGGACTGGCGTCCTTGCGGCGACCATCGATCCTTGAATACGGTTACAACGCATGATCCCTACCCGATCCCACACATAGTGGATCTCATCGCCAGTCTGGCGGGTAAAAGTATCTTCAGCAAAATCGACTTGGTACGCGCATACAACCGGATTCCGGTAGCCGAAGCGGACATCGCTAAAACTGCCGTGACGACTCTATTTGGTTTGTTCGAGTTTCTGCGCATGCCAATTGGCCTAAAGAACGCCGCGCAAACATTTCAGCGCTACATCGACCGAGTTTGTCGCGGCTTAGACTTCGCCTACGCGTATCTCGATGACATTTTAATTGCAAGCTCTTCACGATAAGAGCACATACACCACGAACGAATACTTTTTGATCGTTTATCTTAACACGGGATGATGATCAACGCAGAAATGTGTTCGTTTGGTGTCGATTCAGTCAACTTTCTTGGCGATAGTATCTCCTCTGCTGGCGTCGTGCCACGGCAAGATAAAATTCAAGCCATCATCGACTACCCCGAGCCAAATTCTTTCAAACAGCTCAGGCGTTTTGATGGGCTTGTCAACTTTTACCGACGATTTATACCCAACCGCGCCTCGTTGATGCAACCCCTTACGGACCTTCTCCGAGGGAAACTCAAGAAATTCGAACTTCCTGCCGCAGCACGCGCTGCTTTTAATTCGCTGAAAGAGGCTATCGCCAACATAGCTTCTATAGCGCATCACGATCCGGCCGCCCCACTGTCCCTCAGTACTGATGCCTCGGACGTGGCAGTCGGCGCTGTTTTGCAACAACGCGTAGCCGACACGTGGCAACCCTTAGCGTTTTTCTCCAAACGCCTACAACCTACCGAAACTCGCTACAGCACGTTCAAAAGAGAATGACTAGCCGGATCTCTAGCGATACGTCACTTTCGGCACGTCCTAGAAGGCCGCTCCTTTGTCGTCTTCACCGACCACAACCCCCTGACTTACGTGCTCGGCTCGACTACCGACCGATACTCTCCTAGAGAGTCTCGCCATCTTGGCTATATCGCTCAGTTTACGACCGATATACGGCATGTCTCAGGTGTGCACAACACCGTCGCCGATTCACTTGCCCGCATTCAAGCTATCTCCGCTGACGCTGGCACTGCTGTCGACTTGGCAGCCATGGCTACAGCACAACTCAACGATCCTGAGCTTGGTCTACTACGCAGGTCTCCCTCCTTGGACATGCGACCCGTTCCGCTGACATCATCAGACGGCACTATACTCTGCGATTTTTCTCTGGGCACGCCGCGCCCAGTCGTCCCACGCGAGTTTCGGCAGACCGTGTTCGACACGTTGCACGGCTTGTCTCATCCAGGCGTTCGTACATCGGTCAAACTCGTAACCGCACGATTTGTTTGGCGCAATGGTAATCTGGACGTCCGTACTTGGGCAGCTGCTTGCCTTCCGTGTCAACGCGCGAAGGTGCACAAGCACACGAGAAGCCCATTAGGCACGTCTTCCACTCCAGACGTACGTTCTCATCACGTGCACGTCGACCTCGTAGGTCTTATGCCGCCTTCGAAAGGCTATGTTTATTTACTGACCTGTGTCGATCGATTCACTAGGTGGCCGGAAGCTATTTCCATACCTAACGGCTCTTCGGAAAGAGTAACGAAAACTATTTTTGAGCGCTGGGTGGCTCAATACGGCTGTCCCGCCATCGTGACCATCGATCGAGGGTCACATTTCTCGTCAACATTTGCCACGTTGCTTAAGGATTTAAGCTGTCGCCACGTCCAGACGACGACGTATCATCCGGCCGCTAACGGCATGGTGGAGCGTGTTGGGGTTTTATAGGAAAGTACGGTTGCTTTTTCTTAGCAAAATCGATGCTTTAAAAAGGAAATGTGGTAACAACGGTGTCGGTAATATGCATGACATTATGGGACAGGTAGAAGCTGCGAGTTCGAAAATTGGGAGTATTATAGCCGCAAGGCATCGGCTGCTTTTTCTACATATTGTACCCTTCCGCCTGTTGTAAAACGTGAGGCAGGCCATGCTTCACTTTACGAAGGTTGTTGACCTGTCTATACAGAATTTTGTTGTTTGCTAAGAATATTGTGGCTCGACACTGCTGATGAGTTATGTTGTCCTCACGGACAAGTGCAGTTCATTGGTTGTGATGGGTCAGGAAACTGCCCCAAGTCTCTGAGTCAGGGTTAATCCTGTAGGCATGCCATGCTATATCCCTTATCGCCAGGCATTTACGAGTCCTTCTCCTTAGAACCGAAGGCGATTTGCGGGAAGAAGGGGTTTGGTCTCTGGTGCTCTGTTGACTATGTCTCTGAGTCAACGAAATCTGTCCAAACGTTGTCAAGAGGACTGTTGTTTGAGAATTCCTAAGCAGCTACTTCGACGAGTTGTTTTAGTACATGGTAGCGTGTGATTGTATGAGTTAGTTCCCAGTGTTCAGCTAAATTCTCTGCTTGACACCCATCGTTGAGCATTATTACTATATGTTCATTGAGACCTAATAAACCATCCATCAATAACTTGTCAACTATAAGGTCTTCATTCGTGAGCACAAGGTGCAATATTGACCGTTTGCTTGCTGTTCTGAAGCTAGTGGGTGTGGTGACATGATTTTAATAGGGAATATTAGTGATCGGTTCATGCAAGTCCGGCTGGAACTGCTCACTGAGTGGTGCCGAAACCTACAGATCGTCCAGATTTAAGTCCCAGGAGATAAGGATGTTGATGTACCTGGTGTGTGTTACTCTGTTCATGCCACGGATCAAGCGAGACTCCATTTCAGGAGTGGACATTGGGGGCGGGAAACTACAGCTACGAGACATGCGTCGTAGTTTCTTAGTCGGAGAAGGCAACAGGGTGAGTCGGTAATGTGATTTTCAAGACCATCAAGTATTGCACATTGCAGGTCCCTGCGGGTCCCAGCAGGTCCTCTGCTGGGACGGTCGTTCCGGATGAGTGACATTCCGGCTATCTCAACCTCAGCATCAGTCATCACTTGGTGTAACCAAGATTCGGTAATAAAAATGAGGTCCCAAGCATTCGCAACCTGACGTAGCCGAAGTTCGGCAAGTTTACTGAGGAGCCCTTATGCGTTAATGCACGTACGTGAAATTTTCTCAGATTTAAACAATGTTTCGGTTGTGCAGTTCATACGTGCAGTTTAGACGACCAGTAAGTGATCGGCGACTATTCGTATTTCCGTTGTGAACTTGGTGTAGTGTTTAACGTCTTATTCATCGTCAGTGTAGTTAGTCCCTTTCTATTCTTCTACTTACAGTGTAACGTGTCTGGTCAATATCATCTTCTACAGGTTGTATGGACTCGCTCGACCCATTGCTAGTGCATTGTTCTTTTATAGATCTCATCGCGTTTGGTTCTTTGAGTGACATATCATCCCTAGGAGGCGTATCGCTGGCTGCCTCCAGCAGTAGCTCAGACGATAGCCTGCAACGAAACATGTAGCAAGTCTTTAGCCGCCGTGCTGCCATATGTTTTGCCTGTAGGACCACCTTCAACACTCTAGGGCCACTTCCTTTGTAGTTCGGTGAGGTAAGCAGCCGTGATACGGATTTCGCTAACATATCATCCAAGCACAGTGTTTCACGAATAAAACGCCACTGTTCTTTAACATGGGTTGTTATTTCGTGCTCACCATATGCTTCAGTTTCAGGAACCCTGTGAAGAAGTATGGTTCTGATTGAAGTTTCCTTCCGGTAGACCTCTAATGTGCGGTTAACGCGATAATGCTCGCCCCATGTCTGGAAGGATACGGATGGAGCAGTTTTCATTTCTGTGAACACCTGTCGACAGTAGTACTGATTCTATTTCAGTGATGGACTTCAGCACAATGCGCAGAATTCCTGGCGCCCAAAATGATTTGAGTTGGAGTGTCGCAGAATACGCACGACGTGTAAAAGTTTCAGTACACCTCCGATTAGGTTACTAATAATATCCCACTGACTGAGGTCATCCAACTGCCTGCCTGTCGTGGGATCGCGTTGGACACATTGAAGAATGTGCAAGCCAATAGCATCCAGCCAATGCTTCACTGCAAGCAAAAATATGGTGGGCCTTTTGAACATCTACTAGGTTAATTTTTATGCTCTTGAAACATACTCTATGTAATATATGTATAACACATGCTGGTTGATTTCACCACCACATTGTTGCAATGGGTAATGGTGTCAATCTTGCGTCGGGGTAGAATGGATGCGAGAAGAAAATAAAGCAAGACGCGTACGTGAGAAATGCGAGATTGCTCAATTGTGTGACATTGTGCAGACGTTGCTGTCGATTTTCACTGTAAACTTGACGGCAATGGACTAATCCTTTGAAGCTCAGTAGGTTGCGTTAGGAGCTTATGGCATGACAGTGTCACGTACTTACGTCGTGGATCGGACGTTAACCACATGTTTGCAAGTCAGTCAGTTATGATTACTGCCATTCCTCTGCCAAACATGGTTCGCACGTGATGAAAAAGCTGTGTGTAGCAACTAACGTAGGAGCCACATGAGAATATTTTCACCACCGGTTCTTCTTGTCGACCTTGGCACTTTGCTTCAGTCGTCAGAGATTTAAGATGGCATAATATATACATGGTAACGTTGAAACATGGCGGCCCTATGAAAGGAAGCTCTAAGGTTGTTCCTTCTCGCTTTCGGGTTTGTTCATTTGTCAATGTTTGCCGCCTTGTTTATAGGTGCCGCTCCTTACTGCAGGTTCTAATACATCCGAAAACACTGCAACGATGTTCGCAGATTCACCGGCAGCCACAGTCTAGTTGTTGGTACAGGATAATGACTCCCAGTTCATAATGCATATCAGTTCTTTACATGAGTTACAGTCAATTGGGTGAATGTTTTATGTGGGTTACAGCTTTGTAGATAGTGCTAGGAACTGTGTTCCTAGCAACCACCGCTGTAAGGTTCCATGATGCGTTGCTCGGGGAGGTCCGTAGATATAACCAATTAAAAGGCACCAAAAAATTGACATGTTTCGCAATCCAGAGTGTAACTCGGTGAGATAGTTCACGTATATAGATATAAAATTATAACTGACTTTTCATCATTATCAGCCGTTGTTGTGTGTTTAAGAACGTTCAACCGTAAATTCCTACCTGACCAGGCATGTAGAAAACCAGGTACTGCCTCTGTGGTTCGATACACTTAGAAGAAGAAAAATATCATACTGTAATGACCACGTGTTTTGTTCCAGGCAGTTGGAATCCTATTTAGCAACTGGGAAACGGTATGGTTTAACCGAGATGGTACGTTTTGAAAATCCCGTTTCCCTAATCTTTGGTCCCCTAGCAACGGATTGATAAGCGACCAGCGTTTTGCGACAACATATACGCTTTAACTTGAGAACATGCGAGTGACGCGCGTAATTTCTCGCGTGGATTGCCTACATATATCCTTACTACTGAGGAATAATACACTTGTCCAGGTCGCAACGCGTGTTAGTCGTACAAGTAGTGCTCAGTGTTAACTTGGACTTATCTCTTCATATTAAGGTACTGTCTTCGAAAGTATGCTCAACCGACTCAGAACACCGAGCACTATCCGACGGGATCTTTATTTTCAGTAGGTCCACCAGTGGGCTGGCGCACCACGAACGTCGCCTTCGGAAGTCCATTGACTAGGACTAAGGTGTATAACTGCATTTTTGAGTTGCGCAAGTAGCTTTGTGACACTATTCGACAGAACTTCTTTAAGGCTAGCAGACTAACTTATTACTGTACACAACTATATATCAAAGACTGTTTTGTCGTCATACATTACCATGGTATTTTACGTGCATTTCACTGCACAGCGCCTGTGAGATTGTGTCCACCCGTACGCCTTGTGACACAACGCTACCAAACTCGCTGACACAGATCCTGCTGTCCGGAACAGACAATTGCTGTATCCCAAACGGCGTAACTAGCACAACCTTAAAGTGTATACGAACCATTGAGCAATAAGTTGGTAAAATTTTTCAACCGCAATTCTAGTGGATAACGACTGCAGAGACAATCACATCTCAGACAAGCCGGAAACTGGTCAGGAAATATACGTATTATCATTATTATTGTTATTATTGTTATGTCGAAATTAACATGTTCGTTCTCTGCCAACTCCTGCGACTCAAAATATGTGAACCATACACATAACGAAAGTAACAGTGTTTCGACAAATGATTGTGGTTCTGTGACGTTTGTTCAGGTAGTTCCATAATAAAGATTGTTCAGACACTTGGGGTAAATATATATGGTTGGCGGCATCCGGTTTCGGATTTGCCTGTTACTGTGGCCAGCCATATATATATATATATATATATATATATATATATATATATATATATATATATATATATATATATATATATATAAGTTTACTCTCGACAAAGCGGGCACGTCTTTCGTGCATCGTCAAAATGTTGCTGTTACGTCGGCAGAGCAAAAGGAAGTGATTGCGGTGGCGGGAGGGAAAATCTCTGAATTCCAGTTGCAGATTAATGTGTTACGTAGCACAAATTCCAGACCAGTTAAAAGGCAAAATCTCTCTAGCAAACGTGCGACACAGTCTAGCGAAAATCAAACACCACTAGGGAACAACCGCAGTGAATACACGTTGGTGGAACGGTCTCCCAAGTCTCACATAATGCTGCAAATCATGCAGTTGCGCACAACTTGCACCGTCACCTCTGTCAGTAGCTGGGTGACAACACCTAACTACTATAGATATTGTAAGTAACAGCGTTGCACGTAAATCTTCTTGTTGTAATCTTGGCCTGTCTTCCAAGGAAGACAAGTCCGATACTAGCACACGAAGATCAGCTCACAAGAAACTGCAGAACAAACAATTACTACGGCCGGTGGGTGAGTGGTCTGCACGTTTGCTATGCAACCAGAAGGTCACCGGTTAGAATCCGCGTAGAGGTGGGCGTCCTCGCGGTTTACCCAGCCCACGCGCGACCGGTGGTGGTCGCGCGGCAGCGAAGCGCCGTTATGGCGTACAGCTGACACATTATTATTACTTATTATTATTACTCGCCTTTCACCAACTCCATCATCTCAACACGTAGGGGAACCTCGGTTAGTGCGAGTAACATTTGGCAACACACGCAATCTGGAAGATGTTCTCTTAGTAAGCCACATTCTAGTGAATTCCACTTTCAGTGCTAGCATTTTTCGGACAAGCCGTGGGCAGGAAGACCGAAGCGGAAATCTGATCCGAATGCGTCCCGATAAAATGAGACTAGTTTGTTGTGTACCAGAATTAAGGCATGGCGATAACATTGAACGAGAAAACAAAACGTGAAACGGTGGAGGTACATCACAGAGCCCTATAATATACATTCTCAACAGGAGCCATTTGGCGCCCTGGGGCCATAGAGAATTCTGGGGGGGGGGCATAGGATGCGAAAATAATTTATGGGTCCGTAGAGGGCCCATGCTGTGAAAAGCGGGTTGTGATAGCACAAGTAACAAACTTCATAATGAGAAGTTTTCTGTATTTCTCTGTGCACCATTCTCCCTTGGTAGCTACCGGTCAGTGAAATGAATTATGCGCACGCAAGTGGCTGTTTACGGAAGCATGAAAGCTAGACCGGGCAGACAACATCAATTTTGATAAACCAATTCTTTCGTGAATCTCAGAAACCGAAGGAATTCCAAAATTTGATGGTAGGAAGTATCTTAGCTAAATTTTTGGCAAATCATCCACTAGACAAGTATCCATTTTCCGCCAGACGTTGGGCTGCCATCTTATCCGCTTTTACGCTAATTTTACACACACTAAATCGACGGTGAGTTCTACCTAGATTAGCGGTTGCGAATATCTGCCCAGCCACGCTGGCCATTTGCTTGCCTCCATTTTGTCAAGTGTTGTGCCTCCAGCCATTTTGAACATTACGACAGTGGATGGAAATTGGGAGTTACCCTGTCGCCAACACGACTCACTTATGATGCCTGGAACCCGGGATCATTGAGATTTTAGTTATGACCGCTGCTCCTATGCCATCGGGTCACGACAGGCAATGCTTTGCTCAACGGTTATCTGACCATTAAAAAGTTGACATAACGCACATACAAAATATGCTTTCAGAATAATATTTTGGTGTCAAAATTAAATGACATTTTTTATACATTCGATTGATGACTCAGGGTTATTTAAGCAACTTAAGTGATTTCCGTGAAGGAACTGCAAATTATTATTAATATCTTATCCTGTATCGAAAAACGGAATGAGTTTATGCAGGTCCCAACAAATCGTGTGCAGCGTAACCTTTAACGGATATAAAACACGCCAGGTATTTTGGGATCAAGTTCTAGCACATCATATATTGATCAGTTATTGGAAGTAAACAGATTCGTGTGAATCCCAAATAAGTAATTTAAACAAGGGAGGCATTTCTGGGATATATTCCTTTAAGGACCTCATTGCTAATATGCTTAATGATCGGGAAACTAATGGACCCACATTAGGATGCGGTACTTTCAAATTTGCAATAATTCTGCCACTATCGGTTGCTACCACTAGGACGTACAAGCAATTTTGAAAAGAAAATCTAGGAAAGCTATTTTATGGGATTTGTGGACTATTCGCTTGACTTGTGCGGCAAATTCCCTTTGGCTGAAAATGCTTCATGGAGATATAGTTTTCCATCTTCGTTGCTTCCACTTATCGATGAGATATTTTAAAGGACTACACTAATGCCGTATCGAATAGACTGCCAACGACAAACTAAATCACTTATCATGCTGCATAAAAGGCAGCGAAAAAAAAATTCTATGAATGTGTAATGGAAAGCAAAGCTCTGTGTTCCAGATCATAAGTAGGACAAAGAAGAAAATTTCGTGGTCTCTTACCCACTGTCTAGGATTTCATCCTTTTGTGCTATCCATACTCTTACTGTGACGTACTCGTAGAAGTTGGATTTACACAGCTCTACCTTCAGACTATTGGCTTAACTCGTTACATGATGATGACAGGGTTAGAGAAGTTAAGATTTCCTGCACGAGCAGCTCGATCGTGCATTGCAGAGGGCAGTTGAACAAACGTCTTTAAAATCAGACAAATATGGGCATTCGACAGAGAGTAGGCACATGTCCAGGAAGATGACAGGTAAGAATATATGAGCTTCTGGACTAGCTCTACAGGAAGAGAACAAGGGTGTATTGATCGTTTCGGTACTAAACCCAATATTTAAACAAAAGCCAGCAAGGAATTAGAAGCAATTTTTGAGGGCAGGATTTCGGTATCAGCAACCTAAAGATTTACTCGCTTCTGTGACGTCAGTTGGCAAGCAAGCAGCTACGACCTCAATGCATGCTTTTCTTGGTGGCCCCAAATCGATCCCGAATGTTCAAGCCGTTAAGGTCAACTCGATAAATGATTTGCAATGGCAAAAAGCAAACTCAAGTGAATGCAGCCAGAGGAACAAACGGATGAATTGCACCAAGTTGTTAATGATTTTAATTGATACGAAATACAAGAGGAATGTGTGTTGGTTGAAAAAGAGGAGGTATATCGAGGTCCAGACTTCTTTTTTGATTCACAGAGAGGCGCTACAACAGTGTCCATTTGAAAATGGTCTATTTTCTATAAGGAGTTATCCGAGGGAGAGCCTTTACCGTAATACCAAGTCTGAGGAAGCACGTGAAGGCAATAAAGGTAAATCTGGAAGAAGCACAGTAATAGTGAGTATTTGAATTTTTGATATTAATTGTTGAACGGGATCTCTTGGAATTCTTCACATAATTCTCAATAACTTTAGCTTTGTTTCTTACGATCGTTTTGCTTACGGTTGAACGTAAGAGGCGCTTTTCAAAGCTGCATTATATATAAAATTAGTTGCAATTTACCGTGTGACAGTCAGGCTTTTCTGATTTTGCGCTATCATCACAGTGAAGTGAGTTGGCGAAAGAATATTATTTCAATGACTGACTTAAAAGTAGATGGAAATTGGGTATTGCCCACCCGAAAACACTGCACAACCACGACGCGTTTCGATGTAATTTTCATCTCATCAGGTGGAGAGAGCAGGATTTGAACCCAGGACCATTGGAATAGCAGCCAACACTACTACCCCTTTGGCTACCGGGTCACGATGGGCAATGCTTTTTGTCACAACGGTAGATGACTAATTGGAGGGTCAAGTTTTGGATTACACGTTGTGTGATTGGATTGCGACACGCAACCTCAATTTAATAGACTGCGATTCACATTGAAATGAACCGTAGTCACTGCGATCGCTGGGACCGTATTCAAAGTAGATGGAAATTGGGTATTGCCCACCCGAAAACACTGCACAACCACGACGCGTTTCGATGTAATTTTCATCTCATCAGGTGGAGAGAGCAGGATTTGAACCCAGGACCATTGGAATAGCAGCCAACACTACTACCCCTTTGGCTACCGGGTCACGATGGGCAATGCTTTTTGTCACAACGGTAGATGACTAATTGGAGGGTCAAGTTTTGGATTACACGTTGTGTGATTGGATTGCGACACGCAACCTCAATTTAATAGACTGCGATTCACATTGAAATGAACCGTAGTCACTGCGATCGCTGGGACCGTATTCAAAGTAGATGGAAATTGGGTATTGCCCACCCGAAAACACTGCACAACCACGACGCGTTTCGATGTAATTTTCATCTCATCAGGTGGAGAGAGCAGGATTTGAACCCAGGACCATTGGAATAGCAGCCAACACTACTACCCCTTTGGCTACCGGGTCACGATGGGCAACGCTTTTTGTCACAACGGTAGATGACTAATTGGAGGGTCAAGTTTGGATTACACGTTGTGTGATTGGATTGCGACACGCAACCTCAATTTAATAGACTGCGATTCACATTGAAATGAACCGTAGTCACTGCGATCGCTGGGACCGTATTCAAAGTAGATGGAAATTGGGTATTGCCCACCCGAAAACACTGCACAACCACGACGCGTTTCGATGTAATTTTCATCTCATCAGGTGGAGACAGCAGGATTTGAACCCAGGACCATTGGAATAGCAGCCAACACTACTACCCCTTTGGCTACCGGGTCACGATGGGCAATGCTTTTTGTCACAACGGTAGATGACTAATTGGAGGGTCAAGTTTTGGATTACACGTTGTGTGATTGGATTGCGACACGCAACCTCAATTTAATAGACTGCGATTCACATTGAAATGAACCGTAGTCACTGCGATCGCTGGGACCGTATTCAAAGTAGATGGAAATTGGGTATTGCCCACCCGAAAACACTGCACAACCACGACGCGTTTCGATGTAATTTTCATCTCATCAGGTGGAGAGAGCAGGATTTGAACCCAGGACCATTGGAATAGCAGCCAACACTACTACCCCTTTGGCTACCGGGTCACGATGGGCAATGCTTTTTGTCACAACGGTAGATGACTAATTGGAGGGTCAAGTTTTGGATTACACGTTGTGTGATTGGATTGCGACACGCAACCTCAATTTAATAGACTGCGATTCACATTGAAATGAACCGTAGTCACTGCGATCGCTGGGACCGTATTCAAAGTAGATGGAAATTGGGTATTGCCCACCCGAAAACACTGCACAACCACGACGCGTTTCGATGTAATTTTCATCTCATCAGGTGGAGACAGCAGGATTTGAACCCAGGACCATTGGAATAGCAGCCAACACTACTACCCCTTTGGCTACCGGGTCACGATGGGCAATGCTTTTTGTCACAACGGTAGATGACTAATTGGAGGGTCAAGTTTTGGATTACACGTTGTGTGATTGGATTGCGACACGCAACCTCAATTTAATAGACTGCGATTCACATTGAAATGAACCGTAGTCACTGCGATCGCTGGGACCGTATTCAAAGTAGATGGAAATTGGGTATTGCCCACCCGAAAACACTGCACAACCACGACGCGTTTCGATGTAATTTTCATCTCATCAGGTGGAGACAGCAGGATTTGAACCCAGGACCATTGGAATAGCAGCCAACACTACTACCCCTTTGGCTACCGGGTCACGATGGGCAATGCTTTTTGTCACAACGGTAGATGACTAATTGGAGGGTCAAGTTTTGGATTACACGTTGTGTGATTGGATTGCGACACGCAACCTCAATTTAATAGACTGCGATTCACATTGAAATGAACCGTAGTCACTGCGATCGCTGGGACCGTATTCAAAGTAGATGGAAATTGGGTATTGCCCACCCGAAAACACTGCACAACCACGACGCGTTTCGATGTAATTTTCATCTCATCAGGTGGAGACAGCAGGATTTGAACCCAGGACCATTGGAATAGCAGCCAACACTACTACCCCTTTGGCTACCGGGTCACGATTGGCAACGCTTTTTGTCACAACGGTAGATGACTAATTGGAGGGTCAAGTTTTGGATTACACTACTTTGAATACGGTCCCAGCGATCGGAGTGACTACGGTTCATTTCAATGTGAATCGCAGTCTATTAAATTGAGGTTGCTTGTCGCAATCCAATCACACAACGTGTAACAGACTTAACAGGTTTACAGCTAAAACTTAGGAAAGAAAATTTCTGATTCAATCGACATTTTACGTAACTATAATTTGTACTGTAACATATTATTCTGACAGTTCTTGACTGTGCAAACACAAAGCAGAAAGGTTATAACCCCATCAAATGCAACAATAAAAGTTAAGTTTAGTGTTAAATACAAATAAAAGGTAAACTATTGGCTTTATAGTACTTAACTTCTTACAGTATTTTACATCCGACCGTCAATTCCTTTTTTTCTATGGCTAATGTAGATATGGGAAATATATTCAAAAATTTAAGACGGGTTATATGTGACGTCAATCGATAATGGAGAGCCCCCAAGTGGGTACAAAATAAGTTATGAGAGTATGAAACATGAATTACCGAACTGGGTGCCACCCCGCCGCTTTACCGTCATTGAGTCCAAGCAGATTGTCTCTTGATATTTGCTGGAACCGAAGAAGTTATCATCCCCATTACGATAGGATGAAGTAGAACTGAAATATCTGCAGTAGGTTGAGTACTAATTATTAACAAGCAGAAATGCAAGTTTGCGCCTTTGATACCCAAAAATCTGTTGAACTACAGGTACCCTGCACGTGGTGCAAACAATGTAGCTTAATGGGATTATAATGATGTGTGAGCGGAACTTTTCGATTGAAGTTCTCATCGCGACAGAACAACCGGAGTCTTGACTAATACAATTAAATCCATACTTAGGAGCCTCTGAACTCTCAGGAGTTTTGCATTTTTAACCTTTAAAATAGGAAGAAATTTATACTACCTGCCTATTTTTCGTAGCCGCGGTAATGAAACTAAAGCGACACCGGCCAAGTAAGAGCATATAGAAATTAGTGTTGGGTAAAGTTCTGGGCGTAAGAAGCATCATGATGGTGTTCGAAAACCAATGTGTCCTCAACATATAATATCCAAATCAATTATGCTCTCATTCTGAATCACAGTGCAACCTACCAATCTGACTTCAACCGCTCAATGAGATGCATTCCCACCTAACACGAGGGATGGAAAGAAGTCCACGGGAATGATGTTGGCGCAACCTGAATGACCGTTTTTATGAGCTTGGCCGCCTCATGGCGACAGTTTTAGGACGAATTTCACTATTTCAAAGGCTTTTCCGTTGCGGCTTTAACCTGTACCGTGAATGTATTTCTCCTGGTTGAAAATACTGTCAGTAGCAAGCGGAAATCGATTCTAAACTTGCAAATACGCAATTACCGAAGCCTCAAGGCTACAACGCAAATTTTTTGAGTGACCGTGGTCCCACTGTAACCCTGACATGGTGTGGTTAACACCACACTCACCTCACTGATCGCTGAGGGACCAATCATCTAGATGGGTCAATCAGACGGTTTTCACCTCTGAACATTTGCGCTTATCTGTTGTTTGCGTGTATGCCTTGCATTTTTAATGTATTAGTCTGATGATGAATCACTGAAAACGGGCTTGTTCGCTAACATTTGTTCTGCTGTCTACTCCCGGGATATTTTATCAGTTGAACCAATCCAAGTATCCCATTGTGTTTAAGGGGCTAAACCAGTATGTGAAGTTCAGTACAAAACTTGGGGTAGCAACGGCGACCATTCATATCGAGGACTGCAGTTCATGTAAAATAAAAAAATAACTAAAGTTGTATTCGTGGCTACGCGAGGCACGCCATTAAAGGCATGATTATTGTATTAATACAACAATGGAACCAGGAATGTTCATTACTATAATAGCATTTTCATATATTAGGCTACAAAAAATAGGTATGTAGGTAGGTGTGTTGGTTGCGTTTGTAAATGTGTTACTATTATTTTGAATGAGTTCGATCGAGTCGTCAGTGTCTAACGGAATGTTTGCTGTCTGTGGATTGTCCAAGTAATCAGCAGCAGTGAATTTATGTAGTGGCGAGTCACATCCGCCACATCACAATATTGTTAAGCAGACATATGTAGCTTTTATAGGGAGAGCACTAGCCACGCAAATAGCCACTACATACGGGAACGCGGTCTCCGAAATATTTGCAGGAAAGGGTTAAACACGAACCATGAGGAGATTGCTCGGAGAATACTCAGACGCAATCGGATTAACCTTAATAATGCTGATTTGAAGCGTCTTACATCTAATAAAGGTAACACTTTTACCTCTAGGCTTGATGATTTGGAACGTAATCAGTGAATTAACTCGGTTGTGCTCGAGTATGTGGATGTAAAAGAGCTCACACAGTTTGAATCATTTGTTCAACGAACTGTCAAAAAGCAAGTAGATGCACGAATAGCAGCTTTGCGACAGCAAATCTGCGTGACTAAAGCGAATACCTTGTTCCCATCTGATTCTGAGCGGTATATCCACGATATTTCCTCCATACTATTGGATAATACACCACTTGAGGCATTCTTGCTTGGTCCGAAGTATTGTCGCCCCCGTTGTAAAATCCAAGCTGCTATGGCGGCCACCTAATAAAAGAGATCACCTGCTAGGACGACCAGTCAAAAGCATCCCCACCATTTTCCTTTAGGAGTAACGTCCCTATGCATGAATTTGTCCACGGGGACCACCTGTCTAAGACGACAACATTTTGTCGGTCCCTTGTGTGGTCGCCTTGGACAGGTTTGACTGTAATACAATGCAGCTATAATTAGAAGTCCAATTTGAAAATATACATTCCCAAGTATCTATGCACACCCACTCTCGTAGGCATTAGCAACTGAGCATTTTAAATCCCCCGTGGTGAATGCATGCTATCAGTACCTGAAACACAAACCTACACACGGGTATCTGTTAAAGAAGATGCACCTAGACGCTCACAAATGAATTATAGATAACGTAAGGATGTTTCTCTCTAGGCTGGATAATGAAGCAGAGACCGTGCTGATGGTGAAATCCGACTATATTGATAAGATTAATGTCAACAACGGTGATCACTCGAAATTCCGAAGGATGGAGACTGAGCAAGACAGCACAGGTGGGCTCGAAATGGCAGTTACCCACTTGTTTCGCTTCCTGAAACATAAGGACATTACTGACTCTGTGCTGTTTGCATACACGCATCCCAAAAGGATAGCAATCCTACGATTTATGGATTATGGAATGCGCATAAATAAGTAATTTAAACAAGACTCGTTTTTGACATGTAATTCTCCATATCACTTAACAGCGAAGTGGCTCGCTAGGAAAGTCTTATCAAGACACAGTCTCAGAAATAGCTACAGCTTCGTAGATTTTATTAGACATATGGTGCTAATCGGAAGAACGATGTTTTCACTAGATGTTGTATAACTCATCGCTAGTGTACAATTAATTGAGACGATAGACTACCTATGCGATATGTTTAATCGCATCATCTTGATGTTGGGCTTTCGAACAACCGAGTTAAACAATTATGTTTAAAGTGTAGCAGTACCATGCAATTTTCATTTTACGGGAAGATTTACAGACAGAATGATTGGATCTCAATTGGTTCACCTCTAGGACCGTTAACAAATTATGCGTTGATTAGTAATTTGGAAAACCAGTATCTGAGCGGAGCTAATAACACTTTAGTCGACTCCGGACGGCATGTGGACGGTATATCCTGCATTTCAGATAGCCACCGTAAGAACCCAGATTTTCCGAAGGTTGGACATGTAGAGTCGGTACAAACTGAGCGCCTGTAGCTTGTAGTCATACTTGTGCACATGTACTTCCAATCATATCTTTAGGTGTTAGCATATCGCAAATGAAATTATGTATGGACAACTGTGTGCGTTTAGGGTTCGCTTAATCCAAACTGTTGTAGTCATGTCCTAGCTACGCTTGCAGACGCCTGCGCCTTCAAATCCAACCGGAAACGGAAGCTGATAACGTTCTCTATGGGATTTGCACAATTAGCGGCTATCTGTTTGATATCTAACCGTACAACTTGCAGTTACATTAAATCTGTACTGAAGCATATTTCATTTCCTGTCGTTTACATCTGAAATACTGTTGCTCGTTTCGTTGGAATAAACAGGCTTCTTCACCTCACTTTTATTGGATAATATTGCACGATCAGAAATTCTTGACTTTTCGTTGGTAGACTGCAAATATTTCTTTATGAACTTCAGCTTTGAAAATAGGCTTTCAGATAAAGCCACGGACAGGCAGATGGCCATAAAAATTTGTAGAATGACTGAGTTTATTAAGAAGGATTCTGAAGTCCCGCAAGCTAAAAATATCAAAATGCCAAATACCGACCAGTCGGCCGTTTCGTTTAGATCAATCACTGCTATCTTAAGGTGCATCCTTAGCCTTAGTATTTCTAAGACATTTCCCTCTCGGTTAACTCTGCAGAGAAAGTAGACAACTTTGGACTAGACACTGTAGTAGTGACCTACCGTGCATCAAAAATAACGTCCAGGCTTTGATCAACCTAATATTGTTCAAACAGCACACGTTCAGTATGCATCACGGATCAATTATAATCGCTGTCAACTTGGCCCAACTTATCGGTTTGTTTCTCATGCAAAAGCCACTCCAAATTTTACTCGCCATAATAAATCATTAATTCACTTGATGTCATCGACACACTCCTTCGAGGTCGGTTTTCGTGCCATCGAGCAAGCAATAGATCACCATGGACTCATTGCTAGTTAATCGTCGGCTAGCATCACAGACACTAAAAGCTAGTTCCCGGTGGCAGATACCAAATGATTACTTATAAAAGCCTCAGCAAAGGCTGCTGCTTCGTTGATAGCTCTTGGTCTGACTTGAAGCTCAGAATGGAAACGATCAATAACTACAAGCATTGCACTCTTTTCCTCCTCATGTAAAGTTAGTCCAGCTTCGCCGGTTCTTTTCCTCTGTCATCTACTTACATAATTAGTCGATTCTCTACCTAAATGCGATTTTGGTCTGCTATTAAGAGCATTTGTTCAATTGCCTTCCCCACTACGTGATTTCGCTTCTCGTTTAGTAAGCGTCTTCGCGTCCCTGGCTTTGTCAATACCCTGTAGAGATAAACCCATAGTCTGCAGATACAGCTTTGTAAGATTAAGTGCTTGAGTACAGCATACACAATAGAGGTAATACAGAAACATGAATACCAGAAACTAGCAAACGACTTCGGGTTGTACCACTATTGCTCAGCTTTTTTGTTTGTTTCTACTGGCCATCAGCACTCAGGCTTTCAACTGCTAAGACATCAGTGCTCGGTGGGCACAACAAAAGTAAACAGTTTATGACTGGTGAAACTGGGATTCTCACAGCGGTTGAAATTCGTGACGATGTTTGCACTAGTAGAGGAGGAAGACTGAACTGAAACGTGAAGGCTCTTTGAGCAAGGTGGTTGGGCAAAACACGCGGAACTGTTCACAACGGAATGATGAAACCTAAAAGTCGGATTTACTATTCCAGGCTGCATCTTGTTTGGGCAATTTTCACATAAAGTTTGAATAAAAGCATATTGAATTTCACGAAGATCAGACTACTCAACTGATAGTCTGACACAAGAAGTGTGGTATTTAACTTGGCACAAAACGCACGTCAGTGCATTTGCACGATATCCGACTAGCTTGGAGCAAGTACCAGAGGGTGATTGCTTTAGCACAGCGAATAATGTGAAAACAAGATGGCGACCAGTTGATGGAGAAAATGGCGACGGCAAGCTCGCGGAAACCAATCAGTGAAAACACGTATATTTATGCGGGTATATTCGGAATCATAAATAACACTGAATAGGATCCAAACTTCCAAGCAAAATTTCAAGAAATAAAGAACTCCAACACAGTGATACTCTCAACCCAGAGAAATATGACATACAGGAGATCTCTATCCGCTGTTATAGGATGAGATGATATTTTAAATGATATTTTAAACCAGGTTTAGCGTTATGACTGTTAAGCAAACATACAGGACGTGTTCCCACATCTTGAGTTGCAAGAGGACTTGTACACAAATTTCGCAGCACCAGTTACTTGGTTTAATATCCAATTCTGCGAAAAAATCGATTAGTATTTGCAGAGAGTAATACCTCAACTACATATTTGCCCGATGAAGGTGACTTCATGTTATTTGTATCTTATATGACGCCTATAGAGGTTGATTACTCGGTCAGATTTCCGCTCACATGGGATATTGATAGCAGTTTGGAGGCTTCATTAACCGAGTGTCTTTAATAATATAGTTAAATTTTAAGCAAATCATACGTATAGGAGGCAATCCAGCTTAACCATGCTGTTGTAACTTTGGAAACATGAGACGAAGCTTTTCGGCAGGTTTTTGTCTAAGTGCCTTCGAAGTTGCAAACCATCGGCAACATCAGTTAACAATTTGTTACACCTCCTTAATCCGCTGCCACGAGCACCAGCCAACAGTTACAGTTCATTAAGGAAAACTCCGAGAAAATCTGAGACCGTAAAAGTGCTTACAGATCCCTGTGATCATTTGGGTTTTGCTAATTAGGTTACTCAAAATACTATGCGGGGAGCTCATTCGTGCGAGCGCTTTTACTCGTATTCAGTTACACACAGATGGTGTTACTCTTTCTAGGTCAACTAAGCTTAAAATTTGGCCTATAATGTGTTGATTGATCACTCGTGTTAGTTAACCTCATTTTGTCTTGGGTATCTACTTGGGTAAATTCAAGCCACACAGGGTTCATGAGTTTCACTCTCCCACCCCCAAGGATTTAATGGAAGTGCTGTCATATGGAGTCCTTCTAACTGGCAGTAATTCGTAGTGAATGGCTGATTTAGCCACTACTATATGTGACGCCTATGCGCGTTCATCCGTGAAGTTAACCAACTACCATTCTGTATATAGGAGTTATGGTAAGTATGTGCGACGTGGCACCTACGTGGAAGGCAAAGGGACTTTTCAATCGACAAACTGTTATGCGCTCACTAAGCGGTGATTTCGTTACCTCCAGCGGGCTGAGAACTTGCCATTTGAGTGTCTACCCATTGTCATGGTGGAAGTATTGCCAATGGATTATATGCACGTTGTGGGTTTGGGCGTTATACGTCGTATGACCTGTTTGTGATGAACAGCATCTGCCAAAAAGAAAATGCTTTCTGAAAGATGAATTTATAGAGACTGTGAATGAAGTTTGAAAGGAAGATATAGTTACTGGACCAGACTTTCACAGGTGTCGCTGTAGTGTAGAACTTGTGTTGTTGGAAAATAACTGCGTTTCACATTACTTTTTATGCTGGGCCTGCAATGATTTCCAATTTGCCAAAACCAAGAAACTACGACAAGTTCCCTTATTTGAACTTTGGCAGCTACTTGCTATTATGTCCCGTCCTGTACGAGAGACCAATCAATGTTACAGATGCCGCTTTGAATGTATTTATGCGCAATTACTATGACTTATACTAAGAGGAGTAGATGATTTTCACTGTGCATTACTTAGCGTACCTGGTGTGTTGGATAATATATTTGCATTCCTATTTGACGCACAAATTCATGCTGCCACGGTGGCTTCACAACGCTGGCAAGAAAACTGCGCAACTAATGCACTAGCGTCTGAAAATATCCACTTAGTCTTCTGTTACTGTCCAACCACTGACAAATTGCCATCTACAAATTGTTCAGTGTACTAATGAGATTGCCTTCACCGTTAATGTTTCCCTGTGCATTCCAGTTAGCCCCAATAACATAGTTGTTGTTGGCAAAACTTTTGTGGGTTGTGCTATGAACATCAGTCCTACGAAAGTGGTGGTTATGTAAGTTGGCAAGTATTCGAAAATCTTTACGACTTGCATAGACGCGGTATGCATTCATCCTAACTCAATGTATACGTTGCTTTTAGTTGCGAACACATCTTTACAAATTACCCATTGATGATTTTGTGCAAGTCTCTTGGCCTGAAGGTTGAACGCATGAAGGTTATATTTCCTACCATGCATGCCTTTCGCAGGAATAAGTCATTCCCACGGTCATAATGTTATCCGTTGCAATGTACTGTCCCAATGACTGCTCCTCACTCCCGGAATGTTATGTGTGCGAATTCGGTTGTTCCTTAATGGTTTCGTACCGCTATGCAAACGGACCCATAGTTTTTTTTCCGACTGGTATCCTTTAGGTTTATGTTTATTAGGCATATTTTTTAGCTTATTTGTGAAGTTATTGGAAATCGGAAAGCTACTTTTCATCTTCCGGTAAACCTCTTTGTCATATCCACCACCTTGTTACTGTAACTCATGACATTAGATTCAGCCATTCATATTCTTTTCTCAGCATAACGTTGCGTTATCAAGGAGAGGCGGTACCGAAGTCAGAGTAAACAACATCAGGTAATTACAGAATGATGGACATAAGGTCTTCATACCGTAACAATTTCACGGACAGTACGACAACCCGATTGAGACTATCCAAACACCAGTGCACGGTAAAGGCATGCCGCCTGTTAGCATAAATTTACAGTGAGGTGAACAGTGTAGGGTACATTTACTTTATAGACGACTTTACTTATACACGCTCCGTCTCGCAAGCGTATACGGAGTGATTATTCTATGAGGATACCGAAGATATGTTGGTTGTGGGCAAGCCACGCAAACGTATCCGATATTTCCCATAATGTTATTAATGCAACATCCAAGGCATAGATCATTCAGACTGTTATCAGAGGTAGATGCTGATGACGCAACTGTTTGTCATCGAAAATATCCATGCCTGCTGATGCAACGCATCGCGCTACACAATCATCATCACTGTTTGATTTAGCTTCTAAATACTTTTCTCCAGTTAAACCAACAGTTGATTCCTGTAATTACGCTTCCTCTTCACAGGTTAATTATGCTTCCGGAGAAAGCATTTATTAAGTTATGGAAGTCGCTGTTTTGACAACTGGTAAGCTTTCGTTAACAGAAAGAAACCCACTCAGCTCTGGAACCACCACATTGCGGCAGTCGCCATTTGCGTCAGCGCTAAGCATATCGATTTTTGGTTCCTTTGGTACTGACAACTCTGCAGTATACATCCTTTCTGAAATTTTTCTGCCATCGCAGAAAGACGTCGCTAACATGCAAATAATGTAAAGCATAAATTTGTGAATTACTAATTTTCATTTACGAAATGTGTTGCGTATACAGAAATTTCCCGAGGCTAGGACTGCCTCTTTGTTAGCTTATCTAAGACACTAAATTCGCCGACGAACTAAATGCAGCAGTCCAGGCAATCGATAACGCGGACTTACACTTCCCCATTAACTCTTTCCAAATATGCATGTGTACCATGTATCAGTTCGATGAAAACCACCGAGCTACCATGGTAGAAAAAGCACATCTTCATGTAGTCGTAAATAGGCGCCGTATATGCAATGTATTCATGGTTATAATGGGAACGAACCTGTTCGCAAAATGCTAGTTGACACAACGGCTCGCAATCTAAGCTAAGGTAACCGGTTTTCTAGAGCTCGCAATGCTTATGCATTCCGGCGAATGATTCTAATCGCCATGATTCACTATAAATCATCTATTCTCTCACGTTACTTAGAATGCAGCAACTGTCTAAGGGCGTTTCAAGTCATTCGGGGTTGGTCCTGCCAATATGAGAAACGTTGTGAAGAAATGGTTGCACACGGTGCGACAAAACAAATGGCGGCAATCAACGGGCACATTTATCCCTAACGAGGATGAAGTAATGTGCTACATATTTAAAGAAACATGCTTTATTTGTAAGTGGCACAAATCCTTGATCGCAATAAAGAAACCAGGACTGAAGACCTCCATGCATTCAATTATGCATAATTTATTCACTGTATGCATACCAGTATGTAAATATATATATGTATATATATGTATTCCCTTTTTCAACTTTTTTAAACAGATACAATCCTGGTGAGATTTCGCACCTAACTTTCTACATCCAAATATGGCTTACGGTTGTAAGTGCTTTTTGGAACCATTTGCAATGTAGGTTACATGTAATACTGTGACTGCTTTACCAGTATTGGAGGGATGTTGTCAGGGCCTGGTGAGCACGATGACCGAACTAATCTGAGTTGGCGATATATGTCACTAAGTGTAAATTCAACAGTTTGGAGCGTATTTTTCCGCTTCTGTGTATTAGATTGAGCTAAGGATCTTCATTCGCATTAGTGCTATAAGTAGACATGAAGTAGTCATTGAATATCAAACATATGATTGCACGGTCGGTTATGGCTGTTCCATCAGAGTTTACAATGGTGTTTATACAACTTGATTTTCTATTCTGCCTACGGTCCAAAGTATTGAGATGCAGCCTACCATGTTGGCGCCCTTCAGTGCTATTACTTCCTCAGTGCATAGCATTTTGTGGTGGTCTTGGTATAACGCTATAAACAATCTGGTGTGGAGCATCAGCAGAGTAAAATCGTTCGTTTTCCTAAATTTTGTCTTTATTTTATAAAGTTTAGTGGCTACCTTTTTGAGATGCCTGCAGGAGCAGCAGTCCTTTTCAACTTCTTGGTACGTTCTGGAACCACAACTTCAGCACAAAGCTGAATGCGGTGGTAGAATTCATTACAACCGATTTGTACATTCTGTGCTAAGAAGAATGGATCCCAATATGAAGACCTTATAAGATCCAAGAAAATTGACCAATTCACAGAAGAGAATGGGCGGTAATTGATACTGATTCTGTCGGTTTAGAAAGAATTTGGAAAGAACAACCGACAATATTATGATCACTACCTGGCAACTTGTCACTGATGTATGTGGACACATGCGAACATCCCATCGTAAATATTAGATCAAGTTTGTTACCAAGCCGTGTAGGTTCTGTGACGTGCTGTACCCATCCCAGTCGATCAAGTGTGGACATAAAAGGATTGTGTTTTTGTGGTTTATTGTTAAGGGACCATGGGATTTCGAGCATATTAAAATCCCCAGCGATTATTTTATTTGTGTATGAGGGGTCAGCAATAAGAGAGAAAGTGTCCAACAAGTCATCGGTCACAGTGAGTGTAGACGATGGGGGTCTGCAACTACAACCTACTAAGAGATTTCTTGGATTAATACAAATTGTAATCCACACCGAATCAGGAAGTTTCCGTAGGAGTGGTTCATTCAGAGGCAGAACCAAGTATTTGTCTTTGACGTAGATTATACAGCCACCACCTCTACCACAAAAGCGGTCATTACGAAAGACGTTATAGCCCAGTATCCTGAACAATGTGTCAGACATCTCTGCTGAACACCATGTTTCTGGAATTAGTACTATATCAGGAGAAGAAAGGTGAAGAATATTACGCAGGACGTGCATTTTATTTAACAGTGAACGGGAATTAATTAAAATTAAGTGCAGTGTCTTGTTATCCGTTGAGTTGTCTACAGGAATCCAGGTACAGGACCCCAACGAGGTGGTATTTGGAGAGAGTGGAGTGGGGGTGGTGGATACGGAGAACATATCATTTGCGGAATTAGTGTCATTTGGGTGTGTGGCGGGTAAAACGCCCCTGGACCCCCAAAAATGTATGTGTGTATTTTTCAAAAAGCTGATGAATTTTCAATGGCACCATGAAAATGCGCGGGAGGACTTTGTAACACAAGTCCAAAAGATAGATAAATAAAAGTTTATTTGTGCCTCTCACATACTGGTGCAGGAGCTCCGGTCGGCAAACATTTATGTTGCATCAGAGGCGACGATCCCACGGTAGATTTTGACGCGGATGACAAGCCGTATTCTCTCCACCCGGTTTAATGCATAAAGCGGCATGTCGATTGGGTGACATGCGACAACTTTTTCGTCCAGCAACCGTGTACGATGTGGGTAAGGGCTCTGATTAATTGGGAGGACAGAAAGCGCTTTCACTTGGCAGATGTGGCTCCGTGTGATCATCGGCAATATATTCTGAGCTTTCTGAGCAACAAGGCTACATGCCAGCTATTGGCACGCGAATTAGCACGAAAGATGACCCCGGAGACAATTTGGAAACACTTGCGTACTCTGTATTCAGCTAGAATGTTTGACGCCGCTTTGCTAAAAATTTAGTACGCTTGGGAACAGCTACTTTCAGTGAGTGTACAAGATTACATCGGGGGTTTGAGATAATGCGGATAATGCCGACGACTCCCAGATGAAAAGATCGTGAGCTAGAATTACACATTCTTTGATGTTTTCGCGTAGGTGTCAGCAACGCTGATTTGTTGCGAAATTCAGTAGGAAACTTCCCCTAACCCTCTCAGAGGCAACTGAAAGGACACGAAGTCATGAAGGGGTAAAACAGCTGTAGTCGTGCCTGCAGGTAAACGTTTTATCCCTTGAAGACGAGATCAAACAGTCTATACACGCTCCGCGTATCGACCAGCAACCTTGCCAACTTCAGCTCATCCGTGATCGTGACAAGTGCTCCTATTGTCCCAGTCTCGGTATCAAATCCCAGCGATGTGGCAACAACCATCCCTCGAAACAAACAAGGAACCACGGTGAGTCACCCCACTTTTCTGTGATACCTATGTGCTTGTCGACATGCAGTGCCGCCATATAACCCTCTATAGTATCAATCCCATAGACGGTAGCTCCGCTAGTATTCATATTGATTTTGGGTGAAATTTTCGGAATTTTACTACAAAGTTTGTTGGTCATATCCGCAGAGTAAACGGGGACTGAAGCAGTCCTCTAAGGCAGCAAATGGAGCACGAACTCCCACACATATGACTGCACAAGTAAGCAAGTTAACTTGTAATCGTTAAACTTTTTGGTGCTTTTTTATCTCGGGTCATATTGACTGGGATGCCAAATTAGGCAGTAACTTCATGGAGGCTCACGGAGCCTGCGTCGACGTTAGAAATTGAGTAGGCACTTTCCGGAACAAAAGATTTATGCATATTGTCTTCAAATTTCTGTGCCGCAATCGTGTCGCTCGTATTTTTCTGATAGCTTATGATTTCCTGGCCTATTTGTTGAAGTTGAGATGGAACTCGGATGTAAAGAAAGCTTCGCTCTTCTTTTACACCGAGTACCCGATGCTTTTACTGTTCACCGCAACTGCCTTGGAAGAACTAACGTTTATCAACCCCAAATAGACACGATGCGTCATCTCACAGTTCGACAACAATGCAGATGCGTACCCAATCACAACCAACTGCCGTTAGATGAAAAGATAAAGAATATGTTGGACAAACGGATTATTCAGCCGTTGAGCTCTGCTTTGTTGTACCCGATAGTGCTTGTCAAGTAGAAGCATGGGGGAGCATGTATTGTGTAAATTACTGTAAATGCACCGCAACGACTCAGCACGACTACTTTCTACAACCAAGCATTCTCGCTGCTTTAGAAGACCTAGGTAGTGCCGGTGGTTCTCTATGCTTGCTCTAGCTTACGATTATTGGCAGGTCAAGCTATACCCATCGGATAGACCCCAGGCAGCGTTCATGATATCCTCTGGTTGTATTATTTCGAGATGATTCCATTTGAACTCACTAACGCTCTTGCTGCATTCCAAGCAAGTGTGCAATAAGTGCTGGGAGATCTAGTTCCACGCCCTTGTCTGATTTGTCTAGACGATAGCACTGCTCGGTAGAAGAATATCAGTGGCGCCTCTCAGAGGTATTAATTTGGCTTCGCAATGGCGGCTTGACCTTAAAGACTAAAAAGTGCAATTTACTGAGGAAGGCAGTTCTGTTCCTTTGGCACAAAATATCTGACGGTTGATGTAAAGTTGAAAACACAAGTCCAACTTATTACCACTTAGCTACCTCCCTCAAGTGTTCATGAGGTCCGAAGCTTCCTGGGTCTGGCATCCTAAATTCGGAAGCTCGTCAGAGTATTCGCTGCACTCGTAGCATCTATAAACCGCTTGATGGAGCAACGTCGATGATTATTGTGGATCAATGAGCGTGCCGATGTTTTGAATATTTGCAACTCGCGTTAGCATCCCCATACATATTGGCGTTCCCCGATGTGTCAGAGGATGCTGAACCTTTCTCCCCGATACTAAAGAGAATGACAAACTACATGCTGGGTACCACTGCAGATACAAATCGGTAAGGCGTAGTAAATAGCCCATGTTAGCCGGCAAATGGACAATCGTGAAGGGTGTCACTCTAACACTCGTCTTGAGATGCTGGCTCTGGTTTATTGCTAAGGACACTGCAGGTCATAATTGTTGGGTCGGCCGTTAGTGGTGCGCAGGGAACATCAACCACATCAATGGCTACAGAAGTTCCACGACCCAGAGGGACACATACCTAGTTAACCGGAATGCGTACAATTACGTCAATTTACCCGCTAGTATCACTTCGTTGGACCACATGGTAATGCCCTGGCATTGTCAAGATACCCATCAAATGTACAGCAAGTCGTTGCGTTGTTTATTATGAAAGGTAATACTTGGGGTCCATTGCGAACTGATGATCCTGATTTTCGCTCTGCAATATGTGGCCGGACAGAAACCAAGTTGATGGGAAGTAACCGGACGCTCAATAGCAGTTAAAAGTCTTTGGAACCCTTGGACTTGTATAGTGGTTCTAGCTATCGTGTTGTATACTCAGTCCGAGCAAGCTAACATTCGAAAGATAATCGTTCTCCGATCGAAAGTCTTTGAGCGTGTACATATTGAGATATAGCTAGGTGGTCATCGCAAGATCGCAGTGGTTGTTATTTTTCACTAAGTTTAATGACTTTTCGTACACAACAATGCCATTGTTTACTGTCAAGATTGCGACAACTGCCAGCACAATACAATGTTTAACAGATCTACTAGAGCCTTTTTGTACCCAGTAGCATTCAAGGGAATGAATCATAGTTTGGATGTCGATATCATAGGCCTTGTGACAACGATAAAGAAAGAGAACCGTTAACTTATGCATATGTTTGGTTGCTTTACGTAGTGATGCATATCCAGGTCCCTGAAAAGCAAGATGCCTATTCCGTTGTAGCAGCGGTCGTGAATGAGTGGACTGGTCGCTGCCGAGCGCCCCCTTTTCTTCATTCTGATCAAGGGACAACTTTTGAAAATCCTTTGTTGAAGTAAGTATGCAACAACTTAGTGATGAAAATTGAGACAACTCACCACAATCCACAGGGTAACGGGCTAGTAGAAGAAACGAGTAGGGTATCTAAGAGCGTACGGCTAAAGCATGTTGACAGCGATTGCGACGGTAGAAGAAATGACTGCCTGCCGAAGCGTTTGTTAGTTTGTCGGTCATCATTGCATAGTTCCACAGATTTCCCACAAATTCTCTACAACTGGGCCATGAATTACTTCTACCAGTGGATGTAACCCTCCAGATAATAGCGGCTCACGCCATCCTTTTTATCAATGCAATCTGCAATTTAAGCGAAAGTTTACTGGGGCTTTTCAGCAAATCTTTCACTACAACTGCACCATAATTCTTACAACAGTCGCGATGCTCAATGAAACGTATTTAAAGTTGGCGATTGTGTTCTTTTATACAGACCAAACCTGTCTTCCAGTACCCAGAGGAATTTGCACTAACCACTTCAAGGACCTTTTATCATCTCTTACTAGCAGTCAAGTTATACTTTGTGCTTTGAGACTCCAACAACCAACATTGGGATGTACTGACAGTTTATTACAGCCAGCTGAATCCTTACTGTTATCACGATAGACAGGACTATCACCCACCCATATCCCCTACTATTGGCGTTCCTGTACCCGACCACGTGGGAAAGATTCCCCCAGAAGGCGGATCGTCCACTGATTTTCAGGTCACTGAAGACAGTGTCGTTGCTGTTGGGAGGGAATAGTGTAACAGCAATCATCAGATTCAGAATCATTTCGGGTTGTTCCTTATTTGAACTTTTCTTTTCTCTTTATTCTTAGATTACACGCTAGTGAACGCAATCACGGAGAATGCTAACGACCTTCAAAATGAGAACCAGTGCTATGAATATGAAACTAGCTCTTTTAGTAAAGCAACCTGTAAAGCATTTCATTTCCATTATGTTTCCTCGGCACGCTGTTTGAGTTCGGACGGAATAAACCTTGTTGCTATGATTCATCTGACGTTTACCTCCTGCGATGCCAGGAGGCTGCTCTGCTCATATTGTGTTTTCGATGCAAGTCTAAAATCTAATCGATTTCGCTTTGCCGTCCCACGTTTCGTTTGCGTTTCAAGCTACGGCTAGTAAAGTATAGTCCCAATTCCGCCCTCTAGTCGGACTGTACTGGTCTATATCAACGGCACATCTAACCACAGTATCCTCTCCTACACTTGTCCTTGAACGACGTGCATTTGCCTCACTATAATAACCGTAATATTATGCGTATTTACATTTCGTATGTTGAGGGAATTAATAAGGAAAATAATGAAGAAATTCGGTTTAGATTTTGCTTTTCCTAAGTGAAGGAATAGTCACCCACACTGTGGAAAATAAAAACTTACTGCTTACTTTATTTTTAATCGTATGATACAAAATCCCATGTAGAGTGGATGGGTTTATATGCAAACTGGTATTCATTATCTGCCAGAGTGCATGTGAAGATCTGTGGAACAAGTACTTTCTTGTATGTCCATTCTGAACGTCAAGCACACAAATGATGGAAAACTGTAAAATCTAAATTTCCAGTTTCACGTTAATTTACATTTAATGTATAATTGATAGTACTATATGTTTTATTTTATCCTATTTTATCTTAGCCATCTACTTCTTGGTAATTTTATTGGAAGCAGTTTGTTGTATTTAGATGCAATGCTATCTTCCTAGGTTGGAGTGAAGGTTAAGCCAGTGGCTCACAATCTAACACTTGTTCTAGCAGAAAAATTCCTCACACAGTATTTTCATACTGTTTCAATTCCTCCAATTCGATGCGTTGCAGTTAAAATCAAGGTTTGATCTTGTCCTGTGTATATATGCATGCCGCTATTCCGGTTAATATTGCTTAGTTGATTCACGCTTCAACATCGCAGCTGGAGTCACACCACCAAAATCTCTCTACTGTATGTTTAAATTATGCCATGTTGATCGATTCCCTGTGTTCGTTATTTCTCATACACTGCATTCGAGCTCAATTTCTAATGACCTTATCTGAATAAAGACACACATTCCCTCCCGACACACGCATTTCCCAGCTGTCCTGTACGTCTAGGTCTGATTGATCATGTATTACCTCTATCAGACTAACTTATAAGTCAGGGCAGGGAAGTATTCGGCTTTATTATTGCTGAGATAATATACCCGCGACATGCGGTGCCGCTCAATATGAGCTCCTACCCACAAGTTTGAGCAAAAGTGGCCGTTTAACGCAATTAAGGCATGACTAACACATTCCATGCTGCAGCGATGGTGCGCCTGTGCTTCGTTAGCATAGTTTTTCTCGTCTTCCAATATATGATCCAAGGCGCTACCAAGCTTCACATGCTCAACATGGCGCAACATGTTTTGGGCTGAAATAACTGGTCAACAATCGTGGAACCAATTTTCTTTTCCAGGAATGTGACTGAATATTTGTCGTTTCGCAGTACAAATTACTTATTTTTCTTGGCATCGTCCTACAAAAATCCGCCGCAGTGCAGTGTATTTTGATATTTGGTAGCTGAGTAGATATTTAGTATATTTGGTAGCTGCACGTAGGTGCAACTGCACATTTTGCTTCAACGGTACATAGGCTGCTGTCTATCGATTGGTCTAAGAGAACCAAGGGAATAGCCTCCCTGGTCACCCGATTTGAAGCACTTGGATAATGTGCATGCAGCTACGGGGATTTTACATATCCAGACGGAATTCACTTTAACAATTAAAAAAAGTATTGTGAACAAGTGTCGCGCCATGGCAGCCGAGAACTAGTAGTACGTTTAGTCAAAGTCATCAGGCGGTCTCTGAAATGCAATAGGGGCGCGGGTAGGCAAGATGAATATTTTCATCTTTATGATACAAATAAGCTTTTCATTGTAAATTTGCACATAAACCTATTCTTTAGTTTTACTGACTTAAGGACTAAATTTGTCTACTAGCAAATGTGTCAATATTTCCTCCGAAGGGTACCATTTAAAAGTACACAAATGGACCCGATTTTCCAAGGTAGAACTAGGATGGGATCTAGGTGTGTGTTCTTTAATCCACACTCTTCTGCATCAAATTGTGCCTTCAACGCAAGTACGACTTTTGCGTTTACGACAATCCGGTGGGTTACTCATCCTGGTAAACTACTAGAGTTCTAGTGCAGTGGCAGTGCCTATATTTCTGATAATGAGGCTGCAAAAGGTAATCTTTATGAAGGCATGAAGAGGGAAATCTACCTGTGGGCTATTTGTAACAATTTCCATCTTAGATTGTCATGCATGAACACCTGGAATCGCACCAGCCACATGTCTTGTTCAGATGGGTCATTGCAATATTGCGCCTCACTTGTATCCATCAAGATCAAAACCCATGACCTCCAGCAGGCCCCTCCCATACCCTCCTGCGTATAACAGTAGGCTAAGAAGAGTGGTGGCGTACCGTTGGGTCATACGGTATTCTAAGTAAATAGGAAAATTCGACAGCGCTCTGACTGTGCTCATATTACGATAGGTTTGTATTATAATACCAAACCCGTTTCCATGAAATTGCTTACTAATGTTTGGAGTATACAATTGTAGCTAAAGCAAACACGATGTTTATGTGAGAATTGACTACACTCTAGCGGGTGATCACTGGGCATATTTTGTTTCCAAGCGCATGGAACCCGACTTGCATTCGTTAACTGCACTTGCTGACCTTGCTTGACCGCAAAGCATATCGTGGTCATACGATACGGACACTGTAATTACGTTCTACCCACTAGGTGATTGCTAGTATGGTCTGCCTGCCCACGACAAGCACAACTTTTGTATTTGGAAGATTCCTGACTAGAAGCGCTAGAAGGCCATGAATGCTATATGCCCATACAAGTAAGGGCAGTAGAAAATGCATGCGTCTGCATACGTGCGCTGAAAGCTGTGTTCGTGGCTACAATTCGCCACAAATTGCGGGGTAATTGAATGACAGGGAGAACTAATATAAATTAAAATAGCAGCGCAATCGGTAAGCCATGAAGTGTGTAGCTCAAGCCGAAATTATGCTAACCATTCCTCAGTTATCAGATGTTTCATTTGCAGTGGTTCCCTGACCAGACTTCCTTCAGTGTGCGATTGAGCTCCTAACTGTTTGTTTCCTATTTGGTTCGTTGCTGTTACAATATGTTGACACAAAGGCGGCGGTCAGTGGCGATTCATTTTGTCACCTCTTTACAGTAGGATTGTTGGGGTTTTGTTGTGACGAGTGACAGTGTGGACCATTTATGTTGTGGATACTGTTGAAGGTTGTTTTGAGTATTGCCATTGCTAGTATACTTGTACTTTAGTCCAACATTGGCCGCGACTTCTCTCTTGTCCGGTGATCGTTTACTATTTCTCGCTTCCTCGATCTTGTATTCCTCCTTAGATGTCGTGCAGAGTAATCGTGGGTCTTGTACAACCATCTAAAGCAATCTGGAAGCTGATAAGGCTAGGCAGCATACCTCAATAGCTAGCAAAAGCTTAATAACCCAAACATTGTGACTTTATGGAACGGGATCATCTTTTCTTAATACCTATTAAACCAAAGTAGTTGCACTGCATAACATGGCCATTATTAAGAGCAAAGTGTTTGCTGACAAAGGCAAGAGTAATTTATTGTCCGAAAACCAGCAGAATACAAAAAACATAGGCTGACTAGTACAAAAAATAAGGTTAATTCGATGAGTTAATATCGCTTTGATCGTCCGGTGGAGTTGCCTAAAATTTCAACAAGTTAGATTCGGAGCTGAAAAAATGTAGGCAATTTCATTTACACTAAAACGCGTGGAATATCACTGCATACTGCCTTAGCATACATGCATGAACCAGCTGAAGAATTATAAAAAATATATATATTTATTTTCTATTAAAATGTCTGGCTAATCCCTACGCTTCCGTTTCAATTGGGTATACCATGAATAGCAAAATTTGCCTCTTTATTCTTACAAGAAGAAAATAACAGTTGACTTTTTTGTACAAAAGCAAAACAGCGCGCGTTGTTTCCTCCTTTACCTTTGCGCAAATCTATTCTTACCTAAATTCTGACTAAGTCAGCTGATTGCAGTCAAAACTACGAAGTCTAATCTGGTCCCCACTAACTTAACGCTATTATGAAGTTTTTCTTGGAATAGAAATAACCGGGTTCGTTGCTCCCATAATGTTTGCGCTATTTACGTAAGAAAGCCAGATGTTTGTGTCATTGTGCTATGTTCATTATCAAAAGTGAAAGGTGGGACATGAGATCTTTAAAGCGAGGTAACACAGTTCAGTTTTGCCAAAATATTGTCTGAACTGTTCTAATGCACAAACTCAGCTGCATGTTAGATTGCTTGGGCAAAATGCGTAAGATATCCAACAATCTTACAATTGCATCTCTCAAAGTTTAGCCCTTAGGAAGGAAGTAACCTAAAATCATTAACTCTATAAGAAAAAATGAGGTTTTTGATAATAAAAGGAGTAAACAGGCCGCAGGCTTAATGCAACAAATGCCATTCAGTATATGTGGTATGCATTTTTGTCATCCTACATTACAATGCATCTATCAAATTTCTTAGATGTATACTATTTTTCTCAACTTTGCTTACTAAAGTAAGGGCTAGGTTCCAAATTTAAACTAATGTACGCGGTGTCAGAATTAAAGGCATTGTAATTGTTGATAAAGTTAGTAACTTTGTTCTAATTGTTTTCCAATGGGTGAAGTTTCTAATAACACTGCTATAGTTAAACAATCTAGAAGAATTCTCTCAAACAAGTTCCACCATTCTATTTGTACAACAGCCTACGACTTTCTCCTTAATGTGTTTGTCATCAAATGGCTTGAGTATGTGACGCATTTTCATGGATACTAACGGCTGCTTCGACTCAGAAATGGTTGATAAATACCATGCAAAAATATTGGTTCGAATCATTTTGAAAGATAGTGCTACACGAAGTAAGACCTGCTAATTTTAAGTGGTTCGATGTTGCGAAACCGAACCACTCGCAATTCAGTTACGGTCCATATGATCGTAATGACCGAGGTCTACTTCAAACTGACTTCATGTCTAAATAGAGATTGCGTGTCGCAACCCAACCACGCGGCGATTAGTCCAGATCCAGCTTGGATTCATATCAGCTGAGATGTGTATACCTTTAAAAGTTTCAAACATTGCAATCTGCTTCATAGTGAAGTAGTAAGATTGAGTTAACTAAGCGTAATTTGGTTACCAACAGCAATATTTACCCGATCAGTTACAATTCCCAATATCGCTAAGACCACGTGTGCGTAAACCACACTTATACGGCCTGCATGCACAGCGTGTACATGTGCATTTTTCGCAATCGTATGCAGACTAGTTACGTGCGCTTTCCATAACTGCTTTTGCTCTGTATGACGTTTCTGTTTACATGATGAGACAAGCTATTGAGTATAAAGCATTTAAGTGATGGACGTTTTAAAGTTCCAAACAGTTTTTGAGACAACTTGCTCGAGGCTGTTAGGCAACAAAAGATGGAGCTTGAAGTAATCATGATGGGTGACATTGGTGTAACTAACTGTAGACGGTTTGCGTCAACATCCAACACAGATAGCTTATTCAGAAAAGCACTTGGCGTCCCTCTTGTCCCAACAGGGGCTTGTAAGTATTGCGCAACATCAACTGCATCAGCATCCGGGTTAATCACCGTTGGCGGCCAACACCGCCAATCAACAGGCTACTTAGCAACTCAAGGAAAACAGTGGTGGACCGTCATGATTTACAAGCTAAACGCTTTTCTTCCTATCCAACACACAGAGTTCAAAATATGCCACGATGAAACTACCAAGGAGAAGGTAGTTCCATGCGAAATCAACCGTTTTCAATCAGTAGTGTGGGGTTGTGCGTGCATGCATCCATGGGGGATAAACTACAAGTTTACCTTTATGGTATTTCAAAACTTTTCAATTGTTTAGCCCTATGTTTGCAGCGTAACCATTTTATATTTGTAACGGATATTTTTCAGCCCACAACACTAGTGAGCTATGGGTTGTTTTAAAGTTTTGCTTGACATATCTAGCCTAGAGCGATAATTTATGATGGCAAATGAACACGAATTTTAACACAACCAAAAATGAAACACGCACTGTTTTCCTTGCACTATGCAAGATGGCCAGGACCACACGTAGTAAATTGCTCAGAAGAATAATGCGTTATTTTGCAATTACTGTGTAGTACCGAAATTTGGGTGCCTGATTACTCAAATCCAATTTTACTCCAAGAAAGTGATTCGATGACGTTTTCACCGTTAGCAATCAACTGGCATCATCACCCATTGCATATAGTGTAAACTTCTTTCATAAGAGCGCTCCGCTAAAGGGGACTTATAATATCTGTCTGGAAACTTACTTCATCATTTGTATATTTATCTGTTCCCTGAAAGAATTCAAATTTAATTACTATAAATTTATATTTTAAATAGGTTGAGTCTTTATTTGCAATATTTTTTCTCACTATATTACACCTTAGTTAAGCAGCTGTTAATATATCGTTAGCGCGTGTTCCGACTTACTTGGTTCGCTTTTGGCCGGGTGGTGCATGGTAACCGTCTGTCATAGTAATAATAGTTATAAAGATGGTCTTTTTGAAGAGCTCATCAATCGCAGTGGAAATGTATGTTTTCTTTCCTTGAGAGTTTTATGTGCACCCTAATGGTCCTGATGCAGTCGGAAGTAAAGATATTTGCAGATTTCTTATCAGTGCCGAGTTTCCCGATGCACGCAAGTATTGCGTGAATACCTTGATATCCGTAAGTTATCCGTCCGAATCCATGTAGTTAATGAAAAGTCGCTTGGCGTACAGCAGCGCTGTGTTAGTAAAGTGTACCGAAGTGCTGCTAACGCCACTTCCGAGAATTACTGTGCAGAAGTTTGCTAATGCTACGCATATGTGTGATAGCTTATCCCAATTTTTACGTTTTCATTGAATTCCATACGAAAATGCCTTAACAAAGTAGACAGCTTGGAATATGCTACGTGTAATCAGTCCTTTGTTTAGCTGTTAACTGTAGTCATACCAAAACCGTAACTACGTGATGCGATGCTTTTCATTTTGGTGGGTGGCAAACATACCACAAAACGTATTGATGGATCTAGTTCAACAGGGGCCAAATAGAAAGACACCGATGTTACGGTAACCCATGAAATATCATCTAGTTCATTTTTCAATGTAAATAAGCTGTTTGACTGAGTAAAGATGTTAGGAATTTCATCTTACACAGTTAAGGTGCTAAGTTCATATATCTAAGGGATTATGGTAACCCTGCTGAACCAACAAATTATTGCCCGATAACACTACTTCCTGTGATCTCCGAGATTATGGAGTCCATCGTAGCTGAGGCTTTAATGGGGTACCTGGAGAACAACAAAATGCTCGTTCCGAAACAGCATGGATTTCGCCAAAATCGCTCCTGTATCACTAATCTCTTAATTGCTCGTGCAAGCTGGACGGAAACTGCGGACGCTGGTATAGGAGTCGATGCGGCCTGCTTGGATTTCTCAAAAGCATTCGACCGTATAGACCATCGCATTCCCCTCCACAAACTCCAGATATATGGAATCGGCGATCCTGTTCTGGGATGGATAGGAGATTTTGTCGTGCAACATAACCTGAATGTGGGGGTTAGAAGCAACTTATCAGAATCCATCGAAGTTCAGTGCGCGTACCTCAAAGCTCGGTACTTGGACCCCGCCTGTTCCTGGTCTTCATAAATGATCTCGTGAGTGTGCTATCTTCTAACTGTTTGCTATTGGCTGATAACCTAAATGTATGGCGCACTATAGCTGCAGTGGAAGATCACACTTCCTTACAGGAGGATCTGGACAAAGCGTACACATGGTCCATCGAGAACATGCTACATTTCAACGACACCAAGTGCAAAGTTCTCAGTATAAAGCACAAGAGTATGCACAGCTACCGCCTAGGAGCACAAATTCTACAGCGGGCTTCTCATGAGTGCGATCTCGGCGTGATAGTTCAATATGACCTCGGTTGTTCCAGGCAGACTGAAAAGGTAGCTAGGGAAGCGAACCAGTACCTCGGCCTTCTTCGCAGAGCCTTCGGGAAGTTTGACCCTTCGATCTTTCCAAAAATGCTTAGTGCGTACGTGAGGCTGCACGCGGAATACGCTATCCAAGCGTGGCAACACTGGCTCAAGCACCATCTCACCGCGCTCGATACTGCACAACGTAGGGCAACGAAGAGCGTCAGAGGTTTGAACAGCCTCCCCTACCCACTCAGGCTGAAGACCCTCAAAATATACAGTGGACGTTATCGGCGTCTACGTGACGATCTCATAATAGTGTACCACATCCTGAGCAACCCCAACCACTCATGCCATGCCCTTCTAATACTCAGACAAAACAACTCACTATGAGGTCACCAGTTTAAGTTAGTCACGCAGTACAGCCCCCTGGAAGGTCGGCGAAACTATTTCTCCCTTCGAGTGGCACAGCCTTGGAACGCCCTCCCCGAACATGTAATTAATGCACCCACCCGATTCTTTTTCAAAAACGCCTTGATGATACCCTGTCACATTTACGCTACATGCTATAGTTCATGACCACCAGATGCTGGCACCAGTGCACAACAGAGAGGGGATAGTGCCATAACCCTACTCGAGAATGAGTCATTCCAAACGCCTTGCACGAAATTTGATAAACGCTACTACTATAGAAACTGGATTTCTGTATCCTGTCGACCCACGATAGTTGCACACGAGTAAGCGTTGTCCTTGCTATCATTTTTATTTTTCTCGCCTATGATGTGAACAATAACCACTCCCCTGTTGCTTTGTGTGCGTACATTCTCATTTTAAACTCCCTTTATACGACAGTGCAGTTACGTCTGTAATCGCCCAAACTGACGACTCCATTATCCCTTCGCTATCTTGTTTGTCACGCTAAACACCCAACGGGACATGTCAAGCACCTGCTTTTTTACCCGTTATAAATCATTTTTCATTGTTCATTGTTCATAGTAACAATATTAAACCGTTGTCTCTGTTATGATTAACTTACTACATTTGTAAACAGCTGCGCTTTCTGTACTTTACTTAACAGTGTGTTGGTGTGAATGATGCTATACCGCATCCAGTAGCTTAGAAACATCCTTCGTCACTGGCTTCTTTAGCCAAGTGTTCGTAGCTGTGTACTGATAAATGTTGGGTTATTGGCTATAATTCCACACAGGTGGCAGAGAGATCGTAATTTTCATGAGTACTATAACGATGAAGTGGCCGGCCTTTACTCCACTGAATGCAAAATGACTGTTGAGACCAGTCCCTGTTTATCTTGTGCAAGCACGTAAGTTATTAATTTGTTGTAGGTACATAGAGAAGATTAAACGCATCTCAAAAGGTATCACGGCGTAAATTCAGTTTACGGACGCTGACTGGATCGAAATTGATCAACAAAAACATTTTAAGCATTTCCTTGAGTAGAAACGAGATATGAAAATGACGTTCGTCAATGCTCAGCTTTTAGGGGGTGGTTACAATTGATCCATAAATACTAATTAACATTCCTGTAAAATTTATAAGGTTGGAGCTACACCGTGCTTATAGTGCAAACTAATCGAAATGCTAGGCAGGAATGTAAACTGATTTGATCAATATCTCAGATGATTTTCGCCCAAAGTGAGTTTCTACTCACGTGTATGTTATTTATTACCGAGATTTGCGAGACTGCATTCGCTGCGCCCCAACTCGGAACAAACCTCGTGATGTGCCTAGACCTTAACGTGATGCCATGATTTGTGTGCCCCAATGATCCTTGAGCTATGCTGGATGGTGCGTTTTGCCCTTTCAGAGCCACTCATACTAGATTTGTCAATGATTAGAGGCCAGATAAACTCACTCTCCAGTGTATGCACGTTGGGGGTTAAAGTGAAGGTGGCTCTTTACTTCATACAACCGGCTCACTGTAGTCCAGCGCCAATATCCTCTTGCCTTGTGGTAAGATTTTTAAACCAAAGGTTTTGGTTGGGAACCTAAATTGTTCGCCAGTCTAGTCCTGGATAACCTTACAGTATTCTACCCACGCAACACACCATGACCTCTCCTTCTAACGATCCCTTGCTGTCTCGGCCGTCGCAGAAGCTAATAAAAGGCGCCCTATATGCTGCACCGAGAAACGTGGATAGCGGTTTGGAGGTTACCGCTTAAGCCTTCCTACCTACTTGTTCCCACTTTCGCGCTTTTTCATCCCTAGCGTCCCGTTCCAAATGCATTTTAATCCCTCCTTTTTTAATGCCTCAATACATGGCTCTCACCCCGCTTGCTTGAATAGTCGCTTCTCTTCTGATCTCAACTAACGCACAATCGCACGGCGATGCCTCAATCCAGTTGACCAGTTCATCTTCAGCAAACGAACTACTTCATTTCATCTGTTTCCATTTAGATTCCTCGGTCCTTGATAAGACTGGCATGTCTCAATGTGCGCACTTTGATACAAATTGCCCAACAGGCATTAGTTTCCCGAACACTCGAGACACTGAGAAGATATTTGCTGTTTATCGGAAAGCCGCCTGCAAGGTTCGAGCTCCGTGCTTACTCTGCGATTCCCCTACATGCGACACTGTCGGCACATTCTCTTTGCGCATTTCTGGCGTTGACGCATCTTTGAATGCAGATCAATCAGTCGCCGGCATTGTTTTGCGTCAGCGAGCTGCAGCTGCTCTGATAGACTGGATTCCTGTCAACAACCGGATAAGTGCCATTAGGTGTCCTGGCTCGTTCCAGTCTTCGAAGTCTGTGCGTGTTTCTGATTGCTAATTACACTCCCACAAACTGCAGCCACGATTTGGTGATAGATTATTGGTATCACCTAATTAACGATCTCCTTCGTTAAAGAATAAGCACGGTGCTTTGACGTTTGCTGGTGATCTAAAAGCCAAGTCAAGTATTGTCCTCTGAGGAGCTTCATCTGCGAGACCAACATGGTGTGGGCTCCATCATGTTAACGGTGAGCGGTTGCTACACCTGTGTGCAGGTACTCGTCGCTTTTTCGTATGCAATAATTTTCGGCATAGCCCCAGCGGAAGGGTGAGTTGGAGCCCACCAGCCTCGGGCCAGCCTTAGAAACAAATCGATCAAATCGCGCTTGATTACCATTGGAGAGGCAGTTCCGGGCCCGTCAAAGATCCCCGCAAAAACGCGCCAGAAACCCCGGTAGAATCGCTGTGGGAAGCCGGGGTCCAATTCCTCCCCACAATGCAGCAGAGCTCAGCCACTCCGAGACGCGGCCCAACTGCGCACCTTTCGACAATGCTCATTTGCAAACTACCACCTCTTCGTGGTGATTGTTTTCCCTAACTTAATACCCCATAGCACTGGCTGTGATTCGCCTATTACTGGTCGTAAAAGAGCCTACAGAGGACCACTTGCCTTTTCTTGCTCTTCGTCTCAGTTAGGAGTCGGTCGGGTCACGTGCTTGCGTGTGAGTCGTTAGCTGGCCAGTCTTCGCGTCTAAGTCATTAGTGTGCATCTATCGTAAACCCCTCTCGTGTGCGTCCGATCCGAGGGCTCAGCGTCTATCCAAACACATGCGGCTAGGATCGTTCACACGCTCGCTCAATTTTCCATCTCATCGGCTAAGCTAGCGTCATCAGGTCAGCGCAACGCCGTTTGAGTGGCCAGCGTTACAACTCGTCATCGTAGACGTGCTCCAACCGTGCTAGCGACAATCTTATCAGGCAATTACGCAATTAGAACAGAGGCGGCGTTCCCTCAATTACAACAGGGCTCCATCATTTTAACTGTGAGAGGTTGCTACACCTGTGTGAAGTTACTCGTCGCTTTCTCGTGTGCATTACTTTTCGGCATAGCCCCAGCAGTAGGGTGATTTAGAGCCCACCAGCCTCGGGCCAGCCACAGTAGCAAATCGATCACATCGCCCTTGGTTACCACTGGAGAGGCAGTTCCCAAAACTTGCTTGCTTTGTAGCACAAGCGTGGACTCAGATCACTCTCATGTATGTGCTAATCTGCAAGTGCATTTCGACAGACGTCCGCCACGTCGTTCTGAGCGCCCTGATACCATCCAGCTGGCGAAATCAGGTGTTCTGAATGCGTATCAATGTAAGCTGGCATCTGAGCTCAGTAAGCGTCTACTGCACACCGTCGAACATCACTGGTCTTATATTCGCCAAAAGTTACTATCAGCAGGCATGTCTTCATGTGGCAAATAAACTGACAACCTGGACATTTGGTATCTACAACGTCTCTGGAACTTATGGATGCTTGCTGACATATTCCGGCTGGAAGCGGGTAGAATAAGACTCTCAAACATTTTAGAGTCAAATTGCGTGCTAGACTGAAAAGAGAGAGCGTAAAGCCTAGTGGTCTCATCGTGCATCGGAAACGCAAATAGCCGCTGTTGTTGATAATCTTCGTAGGTTATTCCGTCTGCTACGGGATATAGGCAACAGGAGACCTGGTATTAGCGAGACAATACATGACGAGAGTGGACAACTGATCCACAGCTTCGCAAAACGTTTGCAACATTAGGCCGAACAATTTGCAATGTAGATTTAACAATTTGTTTTGTTGCTTTCATTTTTGCGCATTCAGTGCCCTTCTCCAGTGGCCGACCTATTAGATCCACCTTCAAGGGCCGAAGTGGTAGGTGTGATTAGATTGTTGACATTGCGTAAGGCTGCTGATGCAGATAGAATTTACTCTGCCCTCTACAAAGTTGGGGGACCTGCTCTTGTGCATGATATACACAAGTTACTAATGGGACGTTGGGGGCAGGAAAATATCCAGACGAGCTGGAGCCACTTCGTCATAGTCCCAATGTCCAAGGGAGGCACCCGTTTGGAATGCGGCAACCATAGAAGGATTAGTCTGATCTCAGTTGCCTCTAAATCGCTTGGGTCTGTCATTCTCTACAGATTGACTAGCGCTCGTGAAGATCAGATACGCGAAGGGCTTGCCTAGTTTCATCGAAATGATGGCTTCATCGACCAGGTCTTCACTTTGCGTCATTCGTTAGCGCACCGCCATGTTAAATAACGACCCAGAGTTGTCGTGCTTCTAGATATCAAATTTACCTTCTACTCAGTCGACCGATGTGCACTTTGGAACTGTCAGCTGAGAAAAGATGTGTCCGATAACTATGTGCACATTATCAAAGCGCTGCACGCGCATAATTCAAGCAGAATAAAGCTTTTGCCAAAGTTTCACGGCATATTAATAACTCCGGCGGTGTGAGACATGGTTGCAACCTGTCACCTTTTCTCTTTAACTTCGCTATTGGTGGAGTCTTGGAAACAGCGTTCTCTAGATACGACATGGAAGGTGGGGAGCCACTTCCTGGTGAGCGAATTCTTGACCTGAATTAGGCGGACGACATTGCCCTTATAGGTGACAGGGCCCAAACGTCTCGGGCGGCACTGGACTGATTGGCACTGGCTGGCAACCGTTTTGGACTTTGTTTAACTCCACCAAAACGCAAATTTCTTCTCCAAGATTGGCAAGTACCCACCCCTGTGCTAACCTTTGGTGGTAGCTAGCTAGAACTCGTTCAGGAATTTAAGTACCTGGTCAACCATATTAGGGCCGTTGTGATGGAACGTGAGATTACGAACCTTATGGCAAAAGCTTGAGGTGCTTTTGCCAATCTCCGCCACCTGCGGCGCAGACGTCGTATCACCCTCGCCCAGAAGGCAGCGTTTACATTTCAGCAGTCCGTTCCACTCTTTTATAAAATTGACAGACATCCATAGGCGAGCCACGTTCGAGAACCGATGCCTCCAGAGATTTACTTATTTCTGATGGAGCACAACGTAGCAATGGGCGTGTTCGGCTTCGCGTATTTGGTGCAGAAAGAGCGAGTGAACCGTCCAGCATCGTTATATCACCCAGCAGACGCCGATGGCTCGGGCACCAGGCCATTGCCTCCGCTAGCACACCAGCTCCCGCGACTTGCATTGTTTGTACTCCGGGCGTGCTGTTGGAAAAGTAAGAGAGGAGGCCAAGCGATGACTTGTTAGAGAGAAATGAGAACTCTCACTTCGAAGTTGACGTCGGTTAGGGCATACCGACTCTTTGGTTGGGGTTCTAGGTAACATGAACACAATTGTTTCGACACAATTGCTGGTATGTCCAGGAGCCGGCTCCAATGGCTTTTATGTCATGAGTTCTCTTATCAGTCCATATCCTGCTTACCCTCTCCTTCAATCATGATCTCATGCGTTAGGCATAATATAACTCCCTTTTCGCGGCACGATAGCCGGTTGTTAGCTCTCCGGAACGATGTCCATCCGTTAGTGGGGACTCAGCCGGCGTGTCACTTTGGTCTTTTCCTTGTCTTTTGTACTGCGGCAAAATACCTGACGTGCTTTCCACCGGCAGCTAACGTATATAAGAATGAGGATGAACTCAAAATAATCTACGCTTTTAAATTCTATGAATAGCTCATTACAGTCTAAACGATAACATTGGCTCAACGAGATCACCATTGAAAAATTTGCCAACATCGTTCTTTTGTTCGGTTGTCCAAATTGCCCATCTCTTATTTTGCTACATTTGTCGAGCGGTGGCTACTTTCGTGCTGTGTCGAGTGATAGTGATTCAGGACTCATAAATGCGCTATTAAACGCATCCTAGCGAATGAGACTCACTAAATATCTGCGACATATTTGCGCCTAATACCACCAAATGTGAGTGACGAACATATTACGCCCCTTTGCTCGAATAGTCAGTAAGTCATCGCGTTTAAGGCACGCTTGGAAAAAAACAAGGAAGCTGCATTTATGGTCAAAGGAAACGTGTAGTATGATGACATTTCGCGTGTTAAAGGGCCCAAAATATTGACAAAAGTTGGTAGATGCATTTATTTTGTATTGTCGCCTCGGTAACGCTAACACTAACCAACATGTATAGATGTGCCTACTACTGATTCCCTAGGTATTCATAAACCAAACTACCTGTGGTTGAGGTGAGATCGCTCTATGCGATTAGAAAATCCTTTAATGAACAATTAGAAAAAGTAAGCAATTTCTAATAAACCTAATAAGTGCGCTGCTTTTATTAAACTTAGAACTTAATGTGTTGCAGTTGGACTCAGAGTTATTGTAAAATGATTAAAACCTCGTGCTTGAAAGTTGAGCAGATATTTTATGCAAGCCTAATTAAAAAACCTTTTGATCATTTTGAGTAACAAGAACCAGCCTGATCCCAAAACATAAAAACATTGCCAATCAGAGGAAAAATGTGCTACCATAGCTCTGCATATTCAGTCCTTAGATTAATTATACCTTAAATAAGTAATAATAAAGAAAAAGATAAAGGCACCAGAGTTCTTATGATAAAAAACAAGAAAGATATAAGAAATACGCTTCAATCTCAATGGTTCAATAAGATGCGCTGGCACTGGATGTTGAAACGTACATATTTCAATGGTTCTTCAAACGTATCGATCATTTGTGAAGATGCTAGCTCGACGTGTAAGAGTTAGTCGGTCAGTTAATTGTCTAGCCTATGCGCTAGTGTTATTTACACCAAAATTGCTGGCGAACTTCTGCTCACAAATTTGTCCAGGCTGACAGTCAACTCCTGGAACCAAAGTGGTTGCTAAAGATGCTTTATGTCGATTAAATTTTTAATGAGATATTCTCATGCTAACAGCAAATATAAGGTGTTTATGGCTACGTAAGAAAAATATTACGCTTCACATAAACTCAAAGACAGAAAACAACAATTTCCTTACCTACAGAGAAGGATATGTTAAATATATGTGCAATGCACATTAAGTACACCGAATAGTTGAGAATGCAGAGGTAGTTTCCTTGGCAGGACTGTTCAGTTTTAGATTTAGGGAAACTGGGTACATGTGCCGAAGCTGGTTTAGCATCAAATTACCCAAGTTCACTGTAACGTCAAATTCAATTCTCTCATAGGCTTTCGGGTTCATTGACTGGAAAGAGGTGTTGGCATCGGATCATCAGGTATAGCGTGGCACAACGTTCAAAATGGTACAGCTTCACACCCCTTACCGCACCTCGGTTTTGCTGAGGTCGCCTCAATAAGCCAGCAAAACCCAACCCTAAGCGTTCAAAACAGTTGACTGTCAGACTAAGATTGACAAAAGTATTAGTGAATTTCCGTTTCCAATCTGCATGTTTGCACGCTTTCAAATGTGCAAAATGCATATCGACTAATATAGGTGACACCGAGCAGACAGTATAGAATGCATAAATTTAACAGTCTTCCTCAGCCTTCTATGCTTTCCAAACCACTTAATGGAGTCATCTGCGCTTACTTTCCTTTTTAAATTTCCGGTGGGCTGCATTTTGTTAGAATCAAATTGAGCACCTCAAATTAGCGAATTCGTTTGCTTTCATAGCGTAAAATGGAGCCTACAAACCGGCGAATGACTTTCATGGGTTGGCGACTGTTCTTGTGAAATCTAAGTAGCAGCTGTTCTTAACTAATCTCACAAGATCATGTTATACGTTTTCCGATGCAGTCAGAACTGCCCTATGCTGACATTATTAGAAAAAGATCTTAGACGTTTCGTAACATTTGAGGTATATGCTTATCGCCTATATGCCATTGATAAATTCAAAACATTAAGTGGGTGCACTGTTCCCCAAGTTAGACATTTATCTTGCAGTGGTTTCCTTGCTAAACTTGGCAATATCCGTAAGGCGGATATTAATTCCTGATTTGCGTGGAATCGAAAGCCACTGCCAGATCCGAATGGCTATTGATTGTTTCCTGCTGCGCATGTCAGACTTCGTTTGGTTCACTTGAGTCGGCCAAGTGATCCAGTTCTCGCCTTATAGACGCGGTGCCTTTTGTTGTCTTAACCTGCAGAGCTACGTATATTGATTGATTTCCGGACAAACGTTAGGACTCCATGAAAGCACGCACTCAACGGTTCCATGCTCATCCAAGTTTCTGGAAGTTCTCCAAATTAAAATGACAAGCCTTAGCATCTGTACTTAATGATCTCAGAGATTTCTCATCTTTGCGTCGGGTAGCCAGGTAAACTTCGTGTAGCCTTGTGCCAAGTTTCCTTCCGTTCCGGTCTACATGGTACTTGTCAAAATAGTTGCACGAAGTTTGGTAACGTACACCCGATGTTTCTTCCTTACTATGTTTTGCGTTTGTTGTGTCCCCAGGGTTCGACTTAGTAGCTTCTTAGTTTGAGTCACGCGAGTCAAAAGACAACGCATCGGACAGGAAGTGCAATTGCGGAACACTGCATGGGCCGAAGTGGGTAAGAAAAACACACTGGTTACAGTTCGAATCACGACTGAGTGCTAACTTCAATTTATCGATCTCGATGTGAGTGGGATGAAACAAGCGCTTGTGACAAATATTCTGCCACACAGAAAAGCTCTAGGCTGCTTGTAACTGAGACTGTTCTGCTAAATGGCACACGGTTACTTGGGGAAATTGCGCACTTACCTTCCTGAACATGTCAGCTTGTTTCGTTTCTGTGCGCATTTGACTTTGGTCTGACCTAACATCGTTACTTTGAAAAGTTTGTTTTGTATAGTTTCCGTTGCTTCTTGTGAAACATTTATCCCAGGCGATATTAGGTGACTCGCTACTATTTCAAAAGTGCCGTTGTTGCATGCTCCGATAATCGTTCTTCTTTGGTGATGATTTCGCTACTGGTTGTGGCTGGTTATTCGAGGTCAAACTGCTGGACTAAGGCTACTAGTGCACGTTTGCCGCTAAAACTTGTTAACTAGGGAATCCTCCTCCGCCTTCTTTAGTTACATCTTGTTACGGTGTGTATGTGCTTCTCACTAAACGTTCAACCATGACAACTGTATATTGTTTTCCTCCTCCTCGGTACGATTGGTGCAACTTGAAATATTATTGAACTGCTGATGGGTTTCATGCAGTCTGGAGCGTTTCGATATGGCCGAATTACGGTCCACTGAAGGTAGCCAAACTTTAGACCCCAGTTTCGGCAATGATATTGTTCCAGTGAAAGCGGTTACGCTTCCTCCACGAATTCCCTGATTGACGATCCCATTGACCATTAATACTAGAATGTATCGTAAGGCAGAAGTCAAAGCACTCCACCATTTACGTCACTTTATATTGCTACTTTTATTTACTATTTATGTTGTTCAAGTAGAGTCACCATTGTTGGTCTCACCAGCGTCGTGTCAAGTGTTGCAAGCAAAGGTAAAATACTAATCGTTATTTCTATGTTAATTACTATTGGTATTCCTCTAAGTCCACTAAGTATTATTTCTAACCATTGGACCGAGCGCGCTAGGTTTACGAGTAGGTGTTTAACAGTCTCCTGAGTTCTTTAAAATATCGTCATACGGCCATCCTGGTCATAGCACAATAGGGCTTAGCGGTACCCCGTTTCGTTGTAATTTGTGTGGGCCATCGAACCGCGGTAGAACTCATTTATCAGGCTCCAAGTTGCTGTTTTCTAAGTATGTGATCTTACCCTTCCGCTCCATGTTTTGAAAAGTTTGTTTGAACTTGCTTTCCAGAGGATTTGTAGGGTCTTGTTTACCTGCTGGTAGGTGTTCTTATCTCCGAGCAGCTATTGCGATTTATTCATGTTCAGTTCTGTTCATCATAAGAGTAAGTTATCCGTTGTCAGCCTGTGTATAACAATAGCTTAAAATTTTGATGTATTCGTACCACCAGCTCACAAGCTACATATCACAACCGCTATGCCGATAAGTATCAGGTGCGTTTCGCTTTATTGGGGTGCATCGTTGGTGCGCATCCTTCGGTCCCTTACTGAGAGTCAAACCCAAGACCACTAGAGGCTGACGTTAACTAGCTAGCAGCTTATGCAATTGCGCCATGGAGGATAGTGGCTATATACATAAACTGCAAACTAACTGGGATGTAGTAGGAACTATCTTCCAATGCCACACATGTTCCTACCCGTGCACAGGAAAAAGGATAGTCTCTGAGGTAATGATTTCCTTTCGCCGGACGCTGTCAATAGCGTTTGCAACTAGGTGAGGCTTCATCTTATATTGCTCATAAGTAGGAGTGTTTTAGTTGACATTTTTAAAGTGTTCGTCCCAGCAGCACACAAGCTACAGAGTGTCTTGCGGTTTTCTTGACAATCTTGTGCAATGTAGCTGCAGCGAGTTGCTGGAAAGCAAATATTAAACGTTCCAAATAAAATATCCCTACTTATGAGTAACAATAGTTTAGTATTTTGTGTTTTGCCAGTGCCTTTCGTTTGCTTATATTGAATATATTGGCTTCCAATTCAAAATCCAGTGCTGATTGTTGGTGTCCAGTTGAACATTGAGCTTTGGTTGCTATATGAGAGGTGGTTAGCGCTGATGGGAGTGCGGCAGCCAAACCAATGTGGTTGGAACACAAAGTCGAACTGTAGATCTAGCACAAAAATATATAATTCTGCATCTAATAGGGTTTGTTTTTGTATAATACATGCATCTTGTTATTTCGCTGGGATGTGCTGCAATCTATTGCTTAAATTTCTTTTTATGTTCTACCTTGTTCGGAGTTTCGTCCTGTAAATACTAAAAACAATGCTTTTCTCAAGCTCTCTAGTTAACTATTCCACAAGTTTGGATAAGTATATGGACTTTGTTGGTCAATTGTTCCGTGATACGTTGCCAAAGTTTGTGTGCATACGTGAACAGAAGATGTAGCCGTCACCCTCCTTGTTGTTCCTTAAGCTCCCAGGTTGAAGACACTAATGCATGCATGATGACAGGACTTGCCTTCGCAAACATTCATGCAGGAACTAGAGCTCCGTAGGAGTGTAGGATTGCGGGTTGTCAAAGGTCTTCCACTGGAGAGAGGAGTAAGCGTATCTTGACGGGCTAGTACGCTAATGTGGTTTAGCATACAGGCCGAAATCTAAACAACAAACACCTGGCGCTGGAGGGGCTTACAAAGCACTGCCGGTTATGCAAGCAATAGGAGCCAGCTCAACAAGAATAGGCACTCCACCGACTCAAGCGAACCAATCAAATGAGGCTATTCGAAGCAGAAAATATACGATAGTCATTAGGATCTAGCTGGGGCGTGTGAGACTCCGCGGATCAAAATATACTAACCACCCAGCAAATGTTGGTCGCCTTAGCAATGAAAGTTCCGCTGCAGTAAAGCTTAGTTGGGAGTAAAAGACAAAAACAGTTATCCAAAAGCTGAGCAACAGGTTTGAAACTAATTTTAGAAACATTTGAGAGAAATCACTGGGATCGCTTGCATTTGTTCTCGGATGGTATCGTGTAGCTAGGCAACTGATCCCGATGCTTTCGCTAAACAATATCTTTTCGTTGTCTTTTATATTCACCTATGTTTATTTCACACCATCATTTATCTTTACACGTTTGGGGTCTGCATAATTTAGGAATGAATTGGTGTAGAATTCGCGCCTATTCAGGGGTCAGCCATTGTCATCTGCTTAGTCAGTAACCTGCGTGGCAGTAGAAGATGGTTCGTGCTAAATTTCAGTAACTTGTCAAATTATGTCACTTAGTTGATATCCCCATGGCTCAGTGGCTTAAGGTGCTGGCTGGTCACCATCTGCCTATAGCCGTCAAGGGTTCGATCCCCAGTAAGGAACCGGGGGAGGTGGTGCGCACAAGCTGACGAGCACCAAAAGGGAGAAACGCACCTGATGGTTTGCTTGGCTCGGCTGTGGTTTGTAACTTGCGAGCTTCAGCAGAAAAGCATTAAAATAAAGGTTTTCTAATATTTATTTTGCTTGAATGCTGCGACAAATGTCGACATCAGAAAATAACTACCTCCAGGTTGCTTATAGGCATCCAGGAATACTGGTTAAACCCAGATCCAAAATAAATTAACCCGGAAAGGTTCTAAATGTTTGATCCTAAATAAAGAGATCGTGATATATATAATGTATGAAGAGAAGACATGTATAAATAATAATGCCACAATTTTAAACTTAACCTGAGAGTTTTGTATAATTTAGTAGCAGTCAGACACAGGCAGACAACCACCACACATCCAGGAAAGCGCTAGACGGCTGTTTCGTCCTACTGGGACTAGTCAGTAGCGCGCACCCGCCGAATCCTGCCGGATTCGAACCCACGACCTTACTCTTGCGAGTCAGCGACTTATGTCACTGAGCCATGGGCAACGGAAGTGGACCGCCATGTCTGTTATCTAAATGTGAGATAGGGCGGCTCATCTTCCACTGTCTTGCATGTTGTGAATGTGCAGAGGAGAGGGCTGCCCCCAGAGCACATTCACAACATGCAAGACAGTGGAGAATGAGCCGCCCTATCTCGCATTTAGATAACAGACATGGCAGTCCACTTCCGTTGCCCATGGCTCAGTGAAAATAGTCGCTGATTCGTAAGAGTAAGTTCGTTGGTCATCATCCGGTAGGATTCGACGGGTGCGCGTTATTGACGAATCCCAAGAGGACGAAACAGCCGTCTGGCGCTTGCCAGCATGTGTGGTGGCTATCTGCCTGTGTCTAACTGCTACGAAATTATACAAAACCCAATAAATCCCGCTACCACTTACAAATTAACCTGAGAGTTACTTTGCGGGATAATGCTTGGAATAAATCTTATTTCAGATAGACTTAGGAGACTCAGCTTCACTTCTTCCCCAGGTTGACGAGTCTAGGGTACGGGGTGTATCCGCGACTGATTTTCGATGTCAGCATTATATCTAAATATGCTCGGAATGCTTGCTCTGTAAGCTGAGTGCATGTAGTTCCGCAGATTTCAATTAGGCGCTAAGTGGAGTGTTACGGTCCATTAGTGGGAGTGTGCAACTCGACGTATTGTTTTCTATCACAATGTTGCTGCTCATTGTGATAAGTGACTTACTCGCCAACGCTGTGGTGCAATAAACTGGTATATTGCCGATAAAAAACTGTTTGTATATTGTACCAACTAGCATTGTTATCAATGACCAGTTACCGTTGTCAGACATACGGCCGTTTTTCACCAGTCAAAAGATTTTTGGTCATTGTTTTTTATGATATGAATTGAAAAAACCGAATTTTTTCGTCTTCAGTTGAGGAAAGCCTTCACATGCATCTATAAGCATTTGATTCCATTAAATTAAACATGGGTTTCCTTACCGTTTTCTTAGTATCCGAGGCCACAAGCTGTAGAATGTATTATGAAATGCAACGAAGGTTAGACTTAATATTTACTATTGCTTTGGATGGATGCAGTAGGCATTAAACGTTTTATCGTATTGAATGTGTCCAGAAGGCCCTCTAGACTTATGTCAACTTTAGTTCATGAGATATTCATCTAACCAAGTACTAGAGCAGCTTGATACCCTGCCTATTAGATGATTACTATCTAGGTGCACGGTTTGGATGTGTGGCTGCTTGACAATTGTGAAGCAATTATCTTAGAAGGAAGTAGGGATTTGCCCCTTAACTTGTTATTAGCTTCTCTCTACTCTCAAATAAGCTGAACATTCGTGCCACAGGTCCAATCGCTGTGTTACAGATCTTTTTCAATAGCGATAACAAACGTCAACTTACAACAAAGGCAAGCATGCAGAGCCAAACGTTAGTATCTTTTACGTAGAAATCGCTCAAATTAAGCAGCTGGTAAATTAAAAAGAAGTGACTAGCAGAGACACAACACGTAAACAATTAACGTCCGTTGGCTATTTTGGTAAATGACGTGATTTGTTGGAAAGTACAAGGAGGATTGTCATCATTATTGGCTGAGTTGTCCGGAGGTAAACGAGCAAAAAATGCTATCTCAAGTGAAATAGACGTGTGACAGCGAATAGTTAGACACGTTCTATCAATATTTGAATGCATGTAGGAGCAAAATACAGGCGAATGACAGGTTAATTTTTGTAGACCAAATAACCAATGTTCCAGCTGCATCACCAGCTCTATGCTACCTGTAAATACTTTGTAGTTTTGCGTAATGAAATTGATTGCTAATATTGGTTGGAACACTGAGCATTGCATAAGACCCGCAATATGGCAGAAAACTCACAGAAAGATCAACAAGTACCAAGATAATGAGCAAGGTATTAAGACATTTTAAGACATTTATCATAGAAATACGCAGGAAAATTAGGTTGAAAGCAAACAACGAAGAAATACCTTTGTTACTTAAAATATATAATTCGACCGTCTAGTTAGCGTAAAATGATAGTGTTCACGGAACGTGTGACCAGAGCACACCTAGTCAACACCAAACTAAAGGAATCCTTCCGAATGGCCTTCCAAACAGAGTATAAACCTCACCAAAAATGATAAAAATGTACTCATGTACGCTGTGAATACTTATTTCCTGGTTGCAGGATATGAAAGGCAAAATCACAAACTATTGAGAGACATAACCCTGACCGCACTTTGTCTCTAAAGGACAGCAGAAAGTAAAATAAGTGGTCAATCAGTGGCAGTCAATGGTACACACCCGCTGATACCCTATAGCATTTTGTAAAACAAAAAGCACAGTAGATTGGCATTGTTGACGTTTAACAGATAGCAGCAGCCCAATATTTTATGCATGAGATTCGAGTTCATTGATGCCTACTTCATGTCGTCAATTTGTTGTTTTTCTATGAGGCTTTGCAAAGCGGCTCATCAAATAAGCGCATAAGCAAAGCTGAGATATGTAACGTTTATTCGAATGTGTCCAAGGGAAAAAGATCATACGACTGCTGCACGTTTAAGCAACTCCTCTAATGCGGTAGGTGTGCACTTACACTTGCTGCAGGTTTGGTTGTCTGAAATTGTTAGAATGCACATGAGTTCAGAGGATGGCTAATGGCGAGCTGGCGTTGTTGAGGAGAATGTTTACAGCCAATATATGGCCTCACTCGTTTAAAACGTGTTAGCTTTCCATTAGTGAAGACATCTGGATGCGGTAACTTTCCCAAAATACCGTTTCGTCAGGGAAGTTATTTCGATTTTGTACAGCCTTGATTTTACATAATTATTTAAGACCAATATTGAACAGAGCATGGCAATTTGTTGTAGTGGCGGTAATTGTTGTTCTTCCTAGATGACTGTTTTCAGGTTCGTTCAAAACTTACTGCTCTACGCAGATGCGCTCATTATAGCTCAGGATAATGTACTCATACATATTGCCTTAGGACACATTTAAAATTATTAAACTTGCAAAGTATATACGCACGGAAAATAACTTCCGTATTTCATTATATGCTTCCTTGAAGATGTCGTTATTTTAACGCAAAATAAACCCAGAAATTCCCATACTACAGGAAACTACATATTTTACTGGACCATAGGCAGCGAAACAACTCTATTAAGCAACATTCACAGTTTCAAGGGGGCGGAGATTGTGCATTTAAAAGTTGGACACCACATTCGATTTACTAAATTACATATTCCGTGCTGTTACGCATGAATTAGTTGTTAACTAACATATGAATAATTTGTTAACCAGTGATAAACTTGCAGCCCATAAATAATGATTAAATCCAAAACGAGTATACTTAATTTGAATTCCAAGGACGTTGGCTACCTTTATGATTGCAGTTACCGCCTGCCAAACTGTTGACAGTTCAATAGGAGTTTGCAAGGATACACGGTGCAAAGGTGTCGATCCATAACAGTGGTTTGTTTACCGTTCAGCATGATCTCAAGAACCATCAGCGCTCACTCTCCAGCTCCTGAAGCTCAGGATCAACAAGATTCCATACGAAAATCTTGCCAATATTTATATACAACAAACTCCTCCAGAGTGCATCAGCCGTGTTTATTTTAATGTAAATTTTACTGCGTTACGAAATCAATCAATATAATGCCTTGACTGCGCTGCGATTAACGTACTCCATTCGATATGCTGCGTTTGATGGGCAGCTGCTACATGGTACTAGCGAGATATACGATATAGACGTGCCCATCTGAGGGCATAATGTATCAAAATCAAAGGAACTACTCCCTGTTGCTGCATATAAACACAGAGGAGTATATACCTAAGCCAGAATGTTTACCATTTTTGTTGTCAGACAGGTAACTCAATAACAAGATAACCCCATACTAGTTAGTAGAACGTTTACCACCAATTATTTAAAATTTTCAATTTATCCTATGTTGATATGACACAGTTACAGATATTCAGTTGCAAACCAAAGTGAACACATAAATGTGGAGCTTTTCAAACGTATGCAGTGAAATCCGCCATGGTCACTTGATTATATCCACAACAGAAAATAATATATTTCAGCAAAAGCAGCATTGTTTATTTTGAACATTATGTGGACGCACACAGCGGGAACAAACACAACGCTGCACGCGTACGGAACTGGCTTAATCGTAGTATCTAGAAAAACTATTAGATATGACATATTCAATGCGATACGGTTGTCCGTTGATCTAAATCTACCCTCCCTTAAGGTATAGAGGAAAGGTGTTTTACAGATAGCCATGATATGATATTATACGAATAGACTCTCTAAAAGTAAGCATGACTTTCCTTCCCTTATATCAGCAAAAGAATGTGCTGAAAACACGCTGCATTTACGCAAGGTTTAATATGATAAGGTGCTCCGATGTTGGGACGTGCCACTAGGTTGACGCCCATGACAATTTTCATCCTGAGAAGACAGCATTTTCCCAGGTCGTATTGGAATTTCTACTTGCTGAAGTAACTGCTGTCCTTATGAAAGATACTTCCGCCGTACTTGATTACGTTCACCGAGCAGCGCTGAAGCTAGCTGCTGTAAAAAAAGGGAAGCCGCCTCAAGATCATTTTGGAAATCCGCCTTATGTTTTCGGATTTGTTAGCCTGATTTAATGGTGGCAAACGTTTGGAAATCGCCAACAATCCCACCGAGGGTATCACTCCGGTGCTGTCAGATTTAGTGATGTCGACAAACGCTAAAGCACTAATTTGTTCTTTTCAAATAACTAATATCATGGCACTAGAAATAAAGGACCTCCATCAAATAATTCTTGCAGAACCAACCTACATATATCACCTACCTGTCATGCTTTTCGAAAACATTCAGCTGGATACTTTACTACTTAATTTTCATAATCCTATACATTACATATGCTGTGATATTGTTTGTTCGAATTCATTTACATCCAAAATTCTGTTTTGGGCTTTTGCTTTATTTTTAAGAATTGCACTTCCCATCCATCCAAAATATAGCTAGCGACAACATGGCTTACGTTTGAAAATAATATTATGGTTTCATGTTGCGAAGTGGTCCACAACCAAATCGGAATGCATAAAAACTCAAGATTTTACTTGCCTTTTATGTTAAGCAGAGGACCAATATAATGGCATGCCCGAGCTCAGCGCCCATAACAAGCAAGGGTGCAAATGGCCACAAAGTAGCAAGGAGATATAGGTACCAACATGGGCCTATAACAAGTAACTGGCGATTGCATTTATCGAAATATCAAAACTGAAAATTCCCTGACAGCAAGGAAATACTTTACTCTTTGCAAGCATGTAAAGTAATGAAGATCCTTCAAAAGATTGTTTGCGCACGCAAACTCTGTGACTGATCACAACTCATTTAATGGATAGTCACATATAAAGTATCGTGGTGTCTCCTTGCAAGGTTTCAAATATTAACGCTCTTTACATCCTCATATCATTAGCAGTTATCATAAAAAGATAAAGTCTCCTAAAGTGCGAAGACCTGACCACCTACAATTGAAATATTACAAGATACAATAAACTAATACATTGCTGTGTTCCATGAATTCTGTATTGGGCGATATTTAATCATCGCAAAAACAGATCGCATTTTCGCAGTCATTGTCAATGCTTTCTCGACTAATCGCAAAAGCAGGATTGTCATTAGATATTTTAGAGAATGGTAATGTATACAACTGGTAACTTTTACATAATTACTATAGGTATAAACAAATAATTCGGTGCCAATATTTCCACCTGTATATTATGCAGGTGTGATATGTGGTGTGGTGTATATTAATTTACTCGAGATCGAGATGTTGTTTTGATAACTTAATAATATCGAACACAGAAAATAATTCATTTAACATAAGAACAGCCTGAGATAACGATATCTAGTACTATATCAATGCCTAAACTTACGCCTAGATTATGAAACGATTGCATAAACACAGATAATTTTAGGTCACGGTAATGCAAGAGTGCGAACGTGGTTTTGCAAGAAGGGTAAATTATTTTCCTATGAGTTGCAGTTTTCTGAACACCAACCGTCTCAATGACACCCCATTCGATCGTTGATCTGTCAACGGTATAAACTTTTCGAAGCAGTTTTAAAAAATGCTCGCGAATACCATCCGTTCTCAGTGACAATGCATGCTGATTGCATTGACATTTAGTAATTGTTATGCCAGGCTATCCACGAATGTTTTTGGGGTCCGATGGAAATGCTTCATCACTGATGGCTGAAAACACACAAAATGGTCTTGTGGTAGCAGTCTATTGGCCACTAACGCTTGTAGTTGAGAAAATAACAAAGAAATGACTGGAAGCGGGTATACTGCAATAAGATATATAAAGTCCAATGGTATCAAGTTACGAATTTTCTTGTTTAACAGATTTTATTCATATGACCGAAAGCGCTCCTTTGTCTAACCGCAGGACGTGCATCGCGTTAACAGATTATCGCGTGCGTAAAGAGCCGCTAGAATAGACGATACGCCAAGGATAGAATGTACCCGGTGTTTTGAAGCCATCACTAACCACAAAGAGAAATATTTGAAAAAATAATTGCGTCACACAATACGTAAATCACAATCAGCGTTGCTTATACCAAGCTAAATCCTATGTTCCTCAGTCTAGTGGACACAGAATAACATAAGGTAAACTGCGCATCATTAATGTACTTACATGATACTTATCGAGCTGGATTGTCGGAAAATCGGTATAGACAGACAAAGTGAAATTAAACGGAACGTGCAAGTTATTTTGAATGTATGCGCGACGTTAAACTTATACGATTTCTTTGATATTTGTGGTAGAAAGTTAACAAATTACCGCAGCGCTGTTTAGCCTATTGCAGGTCATTCATTAAAAATGTTGTGTGATCGCTTAACCTTGTACCGACAACTCGTTGCTTGTTGTTATGCGATTCAGTATGTTAATACCATTTGTGGGAACGTAGTAACATAAATTACTTTTGAGCGCGGAAACACCGGTGCTGTTAAGTCAACAGCAAATCCATCACAAAATCTAGCAATCTATTTTTAATGGTGTCTGAGATCAATGGAATTGCCTCCTTGCGGTGCCGATAGACGGGGGACCATTCGGACGCAAGCCTAGCACTCTGGACTGGTGCGGCCCAGCAGAAAGCGGAAGAGCGGATTAATCTGCCGTAGGGTTAGTCGATGACATGCACTTGAGACCATTGTAGCTTCGAGCACAGCTTTTGGTCTTAAACGTCATCCCAAGTTACTAGTAGTAGTCTACTTTTGCCGGCATTTTACTGAAAACATTTGCATAAAGGTAACCTTGTAAAAGTTTTTGAACCCGATATACTGCGTTAGAATGTAGTTGCCCTGCAGTTGCGTTTGTGTAGGCATATATTTTCCGCTACAGTTTACTTAATGCAAAATACACAGACTGAAATTACTTTACTTGGGGATCGTTCAATAATTGCTACATTGGATTACATCTTAAATACCTAACAGTTATTATTTTTCATTGAACTACGAAGAAAATAATTAATAGAAATGACATACTTACCCATTTGAACAACAAAACCACAAACATATCGAGGTCCAAAAACAAATAACTAAGTTATCTTTCAAAACACTTCCTTGCTCTCGGTACATTTAATGTGTACGACGAGGAAGCTGTACCTAAATTCGCTTCCATTATTTAGGACACGATTTCCCGACAGCCGTCCAGTTTTCCGCAACACTGAATATAAGGCAAGATAACAATTTATGCTACATTGCTTTCTGCCCTTTGTGTTTCGCTCGCCATCTTAATTCTTGCTCATTTACAATACGACTTGAAATGTTTTGCTTTGTGCACCGTTTTCTTGAGCAAACTGTTGCCTAGAGCATTGCTAACAAAACTGTCCATAGCTATTGTAAAAGAGGCGATTGGTTCTTTCTGAGCGCCCCATATGACAGTTGCGTTAGAATTAACTAAACATGCACTCAGTTATCAATTCCAAAATTACGAAAGTAAAATTAGCGTTTGACACATGAAAGCGATTCGGATTACCAGGATAAGATTGTATTAGGGATGATGTAGAAAGAGGAGTGGGGATTTATTTACGTTTTAGTGGACATCAGCGATGGAGGAGCCATGCTTGGTACGTCGTTACTGCTGCCATTAAAGGGACGAACAGATTGGATGTATACTGCGCAACACGCCGCAGACCTTTCACTCCAAGACCAGTTTTAATAACCTTTGTGGAAAGAACCGCCCCAACGAGCGCACCTCCAATGTTTGCCACACAAGTTAATCCGAAGATATTCGAGCTTCCAATACAGACTCTTGACTGTTGCAGCTGACTTACATGCACAAAATCACTCATTAACGGCAGTCTAGTTATGTCTTATAAACCTTTCTAAACTGCCTATTTGTAATGGCATGATATCCAAGTTCGCGAAAATCTGGCACACTAAGACCGGGGAAAGTATAGTGAAGAAAAGATTTAAGAAAGCCCACATCAACGACGGCAAGTCATTTGCGCACCATGTATATTTATGCTTGGGATATTTCGCTTTCGACAAGAAATTATTTGACAGACCAGCGTCGTTTGCAGAATGTAAAATCTCGCAGGTTTGAGCAAACAATGCAGTCATGCAGTTATTCAAATACCAAAGGGTCGAATCAGTTGCGTGTTTCACATGACGAGGTGCACGGTTACTGTAACAGGGTTATGGCGAGCAATTCATGTTGTGGAAGCGAGAGGAGGTTAAAATATTACTCCGTGCAAGACAGTATGTTGATGTTGAATCCGAAGGCTAGGTGGCTTAAAAGCGAATCCTCGGATTGCTGGATCTTTGTACATTTGCAGCGTCATGAACAACATGTGGCAAGGTTGTTTTCAGATTGGGCTTCGAAATAACGGCTGGTGATGTGCTATGTGACTTCCACTTAAAAGCTGTACTTCTGAATGCATTCTGCGTTTGGCAAATGTTACGATTGCATACTAATTTGTGTTTCTTCGTGACGACTATAGCAATTGCTTACGTCGCTAGTTGCTGTCCAAGCAGCAAGTGGGCGCCGTTAGGTAATATGGTATCGGAAAACTCTTTCTTTGAGGATAAAAGACTTGCGATAATAACGGCATTGCAAGCACGCAAAAGCCTAGATATATATTATTAAGCAACTTTAACTTCTAAGGTTCATTGTGCATCCAGAGAAATCTCCCCTAGTTCTCGCCAAACAAACGTATTTCTGTGCAGCCAAACACTAAGCATTCAGCTAAGTTGCGTGGACGAGGAGACGTTCAGTCATTTGCATCGATTTTTTGAGAAATTTACACAATTGCTTCGTCAATAAAATGTATATCTTTTCTCTGACAGCGTACTAAAATGAAACGAGGAATTCGGATACAACAATCTAACTGCGAATTCTCAAGGCACATTCGTATGCTAATTCCGGTGCATAAATAACTATAGAAAGTTTAGGTTTTAGCAGCATGTCTGCGGTCCCATGCATATACATCAACCAAGCTTAAGTGTAAGCAGCCATTGTAATGAGGGTGGACAATACAGTGATGCGATGGTTTGTGTGTCTCAGCGATCCATTGAGCCAGGCTGGGTGGAGTATTTTGCACCTTTAGTGTAACTCATACCAGATTGGTCATTGGTTAGAGGCCAGACAAAATCAGCCTTCTGGTCCTCCAGATTAGGGTTGGAATAAGGGTGTCTCCATATTCCTTAACACGAACTCCTTGTAGCCCAATGCCAAAGCCGCTGCCATGCCGTCAGGTATATGATCCAAAGGTTGGTTAAGGAACCTAATCGTTCTCCTGTCGAAGCTTGGGCAAACTGCCAGTATCCTGCCCTTGAAATACTATGAACCTTACGTCAAAGAAATTTCTGAGGCTCTGGGCACCGCGAAGGATAATCAACAGTGTCATATCTGCTGTCTTGAGCAGGGTGAATAGTGGTTTGGATGATACTGCCCAAGGCTTACCCTATTCTTACTTCCCACTTGCGAATTTTTCTCCCTTATGGTCCCGTTCCAACTTCACTTTTATCCACACAGTTTTCAACCTTCAAATTCTTGGCCCTCCCCCAACCTACCTCGCTAGGTTTTTGTCTTCTAGTTTCAACTCATGTGCAAATGCGGTGCGTCACTCTTGCCTGTCTACAAGCCCATGTCCAACCAAGTGGTTAAGCCCAGTTCATCGGCATCCCTTTGGAGCACTCAATCATCCTACAGATTGGTATTCTTCAATGTACTCCCATTACTCCAGATTGGTCAACAAGCAGCAATTGCCTGAACATTAGAGACTCGCAGGATCGATGTCTGTTACTTATTGGAGACCAGCCTGCAAGAATCGAGCTCTGTGATCACTTTGCGATCCCCTTCAGTTGACACCAGCACACATTCTCACTGCGCCTGTCCAGTGACGATGCAGCTTCGAGCAACGGCGAAGCGGGAGTTGGCATTGTCCTGAGTCCCCGGGCTGAAGCTGAAGGGTTGATTGGATCTCAGTCGGTAGCTCGTTGTGTGCGGTCCAATTGGCTGGCTCGTACAAGCTTTAAAGTCGCGCGGGACTAATAGATGTCTATTCATCATTGATGCCTACGCGCCCACAAAATGTAACCATGATTCGGTAAAAATTACTTCTGCCGCCAACTGACCGAGTTCCTTCGCCACAGAAGAAGTACGGACACTATTGTGCTGGCTGGGGATCTGAACTCTCAAGTTGAAAACTTGTCCACTGAGGAAATGCATCTTGGCGGTCAGCACGATGTAGGCTCCCATAATGATGACGGTGAGCGGTTACTTCATTTGTGTGAAGAGGCCGCTTATTTCTTGTGAGTACTACCTTCAATCACAGCACCCGCCGGAGGGTGACTTGGTGCCCACCTGCCTCGAAACAGCTTTAGACGCAGATCGATCACATTGCAATCAGTTGCCGCTGGAGAGACTGCGTCCAGAACTGTAGCTTGATTTGGAGCACATGTGTTGCCGCTGACCATACAGTTGTATGTGCTGACATGCGGATGAGTTTTTGCATTTTCCCACCACGACGCTTTAAGCGCATCAACATCAGCCAACTGACGAAGTTAGCTTTTCTGAATGTCTTTCAAAATGCGCTGACATGCGAGTTGAGTAAACGCTCACTGGATATAATTGAGGGTCACTGATCGCATGTTCACCAAACATTTCCAGCAGCAGGCATGTTCTCATGTGGTCAGTTTAATCGCCAACAGGGATATTGGGTCTCTTCGCAGTCTCCGGGACTTATGGATGCTCGTCGGTGTAGTCCGGCTGGAAGCGAACACACTGAAACTCGCAAAGCGCTCCGAGCAAAACTCCTTGTTAACCTGAAGAGAGGCCTCGAATCCTAGTGGTCTCTTCTTGCGGTAGAGATGGAAGTAGCCGCTGCCCTTGGTAATCATAGAAACGTATTCTGTCTGATACGGGAAACGGGAAACAGGAGACCAGGAGTTAGTGAAATAATTTGTGACGGGACTGGAGAGCCCACCCACAAACTGCAAAACGTTTGGAGCGTTGAGCGGAACATTTTGAAAATCAATGTAATCGGCTAATTGTTCGATTCTTCGCCGGCTATTGATCGCCTTTCTCCCTGGGATATCCTTTTGGATCCGCCTAATTGCTCAGAATACAACCGTGAGATCGGATTGTTGAAGTTGAACAAAGCTTCGGGACCAGATGGTCTTCCTCCAGCACGCTTCAAATACGGGTAACCTGCTCTTGTAGATGATTTACAAGAATTACCAGTGAAACTTTGGGAGCGGGAACTGTCCCAACCGACTGGAGCCGCTTCGATATTGTTCCCCTTTTTAAAGGAGGCTCACGCTCGGAATGCGACAACTATAGAGTAATCAGTCTGATCCCATCGCCACCCAATTACTTGCCTCTGTAATCCTTCACGGAGTAACCGGCGCTCAAGAAAGGCAGGTTTGTGATTAGCAAGCCGGGTTTTGTCGGGATCGTGGCTGCATCAACCACATTTACACTTCGCGACAATTGTCGGGTCATCGTCACATATTACCGGCACACCATACTCGTGTTCATCGATATCAACAGTGCGTTCGCTTCGCTTGCTTGATGTGCACTTAAGGATTGTATATTCCGGAAAGGTGTACTTGAGAAATATGTAAATATTATCCGAGAAATATATGCGTAGCACGGGCAAAGTGAGGGCTGACTGCAAGCCATCGCCGCCCATTAATATCTCCAGCGGTGAGAAAATGATGCCCACTGTCACCTATCCTCTTCAACTTCGCTATTGAGGAAGTCATGGAAAACGTATTCATAGGACACGATTTAGAAGCTGTGTAGCTACTCCCAAGAGAACCACTATTTGATTTGGTAATTGCAGACCATATTACCCTAATCTTTAACAGCACACAAAATTGCCCAGCGGCTCTAGACAGATTAGCACTGGCTGTCAGTCACTTCTGGTGTTACTTTCCACTATCGAGGTGCAAATCCTACCTATAAGCTTGGCAATGATCGTCCCCTTCGCTGGCTCTTGGTGGGAAAGAGTTAGAAGTGGTTCAGAAATTCAACTACCCGGAAAGTAGTATAAATGCCTTGGAATGGAAGACTAGATCACGAACCGCATAGCAAAATCTCGAAGTGCTTTCGCTAGTTTTTGCCACCTATGGCGGCGGCGCGACATCAACCTCGTTCCGAAGGGTTCCGTGTACAATGCAGCTGTAGGTTCGAACATATTACACAGTTGTGAAACCTGGCCCCTTAGACCAGCAAACATAAGGAGGCTAGTTAACTTCGACCGTCGGTGCCTTCGCAGTTTGGCTCATATCTGGTGGGAACACCGGGTAAGCAAAGAGCTTGTTCGACACCTTATTTACGGCTCAGGCAAAGGAAATGAACGCTCAGCACTTTTATTTCACGCATCAGCCTCCGATGGTTCCGCCGCGACTTGCGCATGCCAGCTCACCGACTCCCGCTACGTGAGTTGTTTGCACACCGGGGTGTAGATGGAAGAAGCGGTGGGGTGGCCAAGAGATGATATAGTTAAGAGGAATGAATCTCCTCACTTCGAACCAGGCGTCTTTCAGAGCGTATAGGCTCCCTGGTTGGGTTCCAAAAGACGATGAACACGTTTGGCTGGATCCACTTATTGATATGGCCAGGAGCCGACCTCAGTGGCGTTCTTGATGCGAATTTCCTTGTCCCTCTTTATCCCTTTTAGCCTTTCCCTACAATCACGATCTCATTTCGTAGCAAAATGTAATTTTACGTCATACTTTTTCATGTTGCCTAGTAGCCGGCTGGTAGCTTTCCGGAACGATGGCCATGCGTTGCTTGTAGCTCAGCTGAAATGTAACGGTTGCATTTATTTTTTACTTTTATGTATTGAGGCACAATGGTTGAAATGTTTTAAACCTCTAGCTAACAGGTATACTGAAGAATGCTGATGTGTAAGCAGGCTGCTGGAGATTCCGAAAGTGGGTGGTATATCGGATTTGCGGTTGCCGATAGTAGACAACTAAAAACAAGCTTTTCATTTCTAATTATCTATGCCAACACCATACCAATAACCGAGTGAAATGCAAATATAGATAAAAGTAAGTGCAATTGATTTGTCATCAGAATTGTGATGAATAGCGGATTGATATCTGGAAAATACATATGCATCTGTAAATGGTGCGTCTTAATTAACCAGCGCAATATTCATATTTTAAAATGTAGTCTAAAGCTTTCGCAACCATTGTTGCACAGAAGCGCGAAAACATCAGAATTGACTGACTAACCCATTCTTGGACTAATCGGTCCTTATCCTAAAAGTAATTGGTAGAAAATGTGGTGAATCCTTTGGCAAATTTGTCGTACCGATTCGGCTTCAGTGCACCAAGCAACACACCAAATAGCCATTGTATAACGCGGTAGATTACAGTTCATTACTAAGGTACACCTTATATATTGCCATGTCCAATGCATTCTCGCCTGCAACTTTGCCCGTAATAATGGAAGGAGATAGAAAATTTCGACATGGGCAGACAATTGAGACTTACGGCTATCAAATTTTGCCCATTCACTGAATGAACTTAAAACGTATACAAAAAGGTGGCTGTCCACAGAGTAGAGATTTTACGTTGGAAACGCTATAATCGCAGAATGACGGAATTGGAGTTATATTTGGGTGTGTAAAATTAATGTACTGACTAGTGCTACTTTTCTTTTATCAAAACTTTAAACTGGCTCATAACATGAAACTTATGAAATGCACATTTTCCTGGTCGAGATTCTTTTCCCAGTCTATGCTGTATTCGCACAATTTTACTATTGTCTACTCAGTAAGCATATAATGCGAATAAGGATAAACATATACCTGCTAATCGATTTATGTCTAACACTACATGACCGTGATAGATTGCAAGCATCTTGATCACAATGCCAAACATGATGACTGCTGGTGCCAAATGACTAGCAGAATCTATCCAAAGTTTTGGCTGGTATTTCGACCGCAGTATGTATATGTACACGGGATGTTTGCAGGACACAAGATACACATATACTTCAACTTATTTTTGTCTATGAACATTTACATCTTAATGAAAATTCTGAGGTGGTTGGTCTTACGACGATGAAAATGCCGTTGCATTGGATTGCAATTGGTTTCTGTGTCACTAATGCGTAATTCCTTGAGTCACTCTGCCAATTGCTGACCAGATTTTGACCACCAAAGGCAATCACACACCGGATATTGGTTTCAGCTTCACTTAAAATCCTGGAACGCGTGAGCAGATGCAATCGCAAATGCTGCACACAAGCTTCATTCGCAATCCTAAGGATACAATTCCAAAATGCTGCTTCCGTTGGCACAACTCAGAAATGGACATATGAATTTAAAGAGGAAATAATTATCGTCAACATATCAGAGGGATTATCCACAAACAGCATGTAAATAGCAACATTTTGAGCGTGTATATTAGGTCAGCACAATCATCTGACCCTTTATTTGTTCAAGACAATTTACCTGATATATCACAACGGTGCTATTGGTTAGTCTGGTATGCAACATAGTGGTTGAACTGCAATTGATCTAACATACTGGGGCAAAGTAATGATTAAGCACGTATATTAAGCCCAATGGCATATAGTAATTAGTCATGGAGCACACAAATCTGAAAACAAGCACAAATGAGCTGCAATGTGGGAGAGATCGCGTGCGTTCCTTATGAGTGCATTACAGCGGTTCACTGTTATGTGCCATGAGCTTCCCTTTCACCAATGTTTACATGCTTTTGAGAGAACAGTTTTTGCTATATCATTTCGACATAGTTCATGACAAATCCGTGAAATTAGCATTTATATAAGATGTTTTAGATATTTCGCTTTTACATATTGACTCATTGTCACCTGAGCACTGAGAGTAAATATGAATAATCTGGTGCCCTATGTTTCCACTGGTATTACGGTGAGATATGTTGAGCTAAACTTCGTGGTATGCACTTGAGCAAATTTGGTGGTTGAGAGCACGTTGTTCTTTGATATTTCTGACAACGTCTTGACTCTTATGTCAATGATACTTTGCATGCGTAAGGTATATAATGTGTCTGATCACAGCAATGCATGGATGGAACGTGGGATCTTGCAAGTCGAGCAAATTATTTTCCTTTCAGTGACTGATTTCTGAGCACATAACCATCCCAGTGGCACATATTTCCGTCGCTGTACTGTCATCCGGAAATAGCAGCCTCAGAACATGTTCGCGAATATCGTCTGTCCTCAGCGAAAATTCATCTATATTGCATCATCATTCCGGGATGAATATGTCAGGCTATGTCCAAGTTGTGCGGGTGGCGGACCGAAATGCTACTTAGAGGGATGACTAGAAGCACACGAAGTATCCATGCATTTTTCGACTATTGTGCATTCTCGCTTAATATGTGAATGCATACTGTAACGTAAAATGTCGCGCTTTAAGATTGGTGGCATTTAAACAGCAACAAAATATGTTAAGTCAAGTGGCATGAAAGGCAACTTTTGTTTTGTGTTAAACAAGTACTTTGTGAAGTGTCGTGAACGTCGGATCGGACGCCTATGCACCAGTTCAGGGAAATCGTTGGACATCCTTTCGTTTTATTGGATTCTCACTAGAGCGTAACAGCCAAAACATAACGGATTCGAATCAGAACCCTACTCTTGCTAGCCGGCGAATTACGATACTGGGAAACCGGCGACGGTAGCGCACCGCTATGAATGTTTCACAGATTTTCAGTGGAATGACCGAAGGTGCGCTTTTAACCAACGCCCGGACGCGCAATGCGTTACGAATCATCGCGAGCTTAATAAACCGCTAGAATGGACGATGCACGCAAATAAATCGTACTTGGAGTTGAAAGCCTTCAGCAAACACAAATAAAGATATGCACACACGTTTTTGCTTCCCACTATAACTAATCCATAATAAGCGTCGATAATATTAAAGTAATTTCTATGTTGCTCAAACCGCCATGTGTAGATAAAATGCTTTTTAATTGTCACAGGATAAAACTCGCTAATTGCTCTTGATTCCTGGACTTACACTTTGTTCCGGGGTCTGAGTTTTTCGAAAATGGACGTCGACAGGCATGGAAAATTCAAGAGGAACGTGCACTAAATTTCAAGTTAATGTACAACGAGTAATTTTACTGATGGATTTGATTTAATGGTAGGAATCGGACCTACTGCCGGAAAGCTATGTAGCATATTGCGCGTCATTTACCAAAATAGGTTTTGAAATCGCTCAAATTTATAAGAACAATTCGTTTTCCTTTTCCATTAGATCCGCTGCACCTAACAATAGTTTAAACATATTTTTACCAAATATACCACAAATACGTAGATTTCAATGTAGTTGGTTCACTAATACACACAAATCAAAACTGTAATTCTTGGGCATTGTCAGCAAAACATTAATACTAATGTGCTGAAATTATTCAACTGAATCATATATTATGACAAATGTTGTTGGCCACTGCTTTGCTGCTTTAGTAAATAGACGCGGTGCATTTGCGTTTTGTATTCATGCTTTCAGGTATATTTTCATCAATACCAAAATCTACAAGCTAAAATTAATTAGCTCATATATGCCATATCAATTGTTGTATTGGATAGTCATCTCCGATGATTGACTCTGTACAAATGTTCATCAAAATTGTATGGTGGGTTGATGATGAGACTTAATAAAAGCTTTTCTAAGCTAACTTCCGAGGACAACAAATTCACTTAGATATCTTCAGCAGAGAGCATAATTTACTGAAGACTATTTTACATTATGGTCCAGTGATAAATTGTGTTGGTTTCTCATTCGAAACACTTGCTAATCAACGCTGAAGTTAGTGCGTGGAGCATTGCAGAACAGTTAAATGATAATACTATGAATATGTCACGAATTCCAGGGAGTCAGCTAGCTTATTTTAAGGTTTGTATGCAACTCAATATCATGATTTATCTTACGCTATAGTAATTCCTTTATGTTTGCATGACCACCTTAAATTTTGGCACTTTTGCACTATGTACTTGGAACAATGTGCTTTGTGCACCATTTTATGCATTAAATTAAACGTAGACATTTAGAAGTATAACGACTATGTCCTTTAGAAAAAATGGCAATCGGTGTTATAGAGTTATCAGCAGGCAGAAACTATTGCCTTGGTTTGCTTAATGATTAGTTACCGTTTCTTGGTTTTGTCGAACTGAGGTTACATTTTACTTACGAAGCTGATCTGTTTTAGCACCTTAAGACTTTAACCTGGGTGATATTGATCCGATAATGTAGATTTAAACAGTTTCTGCATTTTATACCATCGGTAGAGGAATCACGCCGCTATAACATCTGTCCGTATAGCTTCTAAGTCCTCTGCTATGCATTGGCGCTATGCGGAAAGTCCTAGCTCGTGAGGCTAACCGTTGTCCTCTGCACAGTTCGTAACTGGCATGGCAGTGGATGATGAGCCGGGATATATCATGGTCAATTGCTAATCACGCAGGTATACGGCTGTCCCCCATGGCGAAGTGGCATTAGCTGCTGGCATCCTGAAGTCATGGGGGCCGAATCCGGAGGGTTACGCTGGGAGGCGCACCACTGAAGAGACCCAAAAAGTCGAAACGCCGGCGTCTGGTGCTTTTCCAATTTAGCCTAATCCTGCTGATTGGGAGTGGGCGATGTTGAATTAGCTGCATTATTCATTATTGCCAACATGACGCGCACACACTAAAGCTGGTTTGATCGGCCTGCACACGACGATCGAAGACCGGTTACGAACTTGTCTGCTCTTCTAAGATGCGTAAGTAATGGTGGCATTTGAAGGCCTTACAATTTGGATGGCAGAGGAAAACATACATCTAAGCCAAAGTGAAGCAGTCAGATTGATTTCATGAAGGTTTGTGACCGATTGTTTTAATCAGACAACGTGATGTACTAGGAATAGAACATTGCATAATTGTAATCATTTACCCATAACTAAATTAATGCTTACGGATTCGCCAAGTAGGGTGAAAGTCTTTTCTTTACGGCGTACATTACATTATTTATTTATAACGGTCAGTTGGGTAGAAAAGGCATATTTCTCTACCCTTATCATTTTATTTGTGCCTACAGCCATTTCAATCCGTTTTCGTAGTACTGTATGAACCTTGATTTCCGTAGTCAAAACTTCAACCTAATTAGTCACATCAGAGAATCTTCTCTTTACATAAAATGATGAGAGATTGGTATTCATATCAGTTCTTTCCACGCTTAAGTTCCAAGAAAAAAGGAATTTGTTTCGTTCTGTATAACAGTTAAAACGAAATAACCCAAAAATTATTAACAATGTAAATATAACTTTTTTCGGCTTTCGCATATTCTACGGCGCTCACTTGGCTATCGGATGGTTTACTTTTGGGTTTTCCTCCCATATTTATCCTGTCTGAATTTATTATTCAAACGCCGTTGAACTCCAAGTGACACCAGTTCATTTTACCGGATAAACAGCCATTGCTCTCAAGCTTATTTGGTGCCTTATAACCAATACATATTCGCGAATTAGATATGATGTCGACACATATTGCGTACCTTCTCAAGTGTACTACTGGCTATTCACAAGCATGTCTTGATTTAAAGAAAATGGTAGAAACAGCTAATGAATAAGTCAAAATTGAAACCAATTTTCTTCTGGCATTAATTACCAGAAATATCGTAAAGTTCGCAGGACTAAACCGCACAAATAGACCTTGCGTTCTGACTATATTTTTATACTTGTCTGAAATTTTAGGCAAAATGGAAATAACTGTGCCTTAATTGAATCTGAATGGTTACTTATTCTGCTTTTTTGCATATTTCATTAAATGCAGAAATATCCAGGGAAGATTAATTTAACTCTCTATACACTCCCATTTCCTTTTTGGTAGACTATCAGGTAAATGCGGTGTTAGATTGTTTGTAACAAGGCAATCTGCAATTCTCAGGTCAGTGACCCTCCATTAAGATGACAAAGAACTACGTATCAATTAGTTGAATTCAGTCTACTTCGAAAGCAACGTGCTTTCTGTGAATGTTGATTCTCGCAGGCCCCTATTTCCTCTGCGCATCCCGAAGCATATGAGTTTGTCACCATTTTATTTGTAGGCAAACAAGTCTTCCGCATTTTACCTATTCAAGCGATCATACATTTTCTGGATATTTGTGAACGATGCGAATTTCCATTCTTGGAATAAAAACTTTACTATTTGCGCGCAGCTTTTAGTTCAGATTAGCATGCTTCAATGTTTGCACATTGCTACAGATCGGTCAACAGGCAGCACTTGCCCGAATATTAGAGACCGTCTTGATTTACATCTGCTGTTTCTCAATGACGCGTCTGCAAACACGAGCTCTGTGCTCACTATTCGATCCTCTACAGATGACACTAGCAGCACTTTCTCTTTGCTTCTCTTCGGTGACTAGGCAGTTTCGAGCACCGACCAAGCGGGTGTTGGTGTTGCCCTGGCTCCCCGGGCTGAAGCTGTTCTGGTTGATTAGATAATAATCAGCAGCCCGGTGCGGGCGGTCCGATTGGCTGCCTCCTCCAAGGCTTCGAAGTGGCGCGGGACTAATTACTTTCTGCTCTCCATCGCTGTCTATGCACATACGAACTCTAGCCACCATTCCGTAAAAGAGGACTTCTACAGCCAATTGAACGAGCAGGTTTATCACAGAAGTAGATTGGAAACTAGTGTTGGCTGGGGATCTGAATGTACAACTTGGACAATTATTTACTGATGAACTTAATTTGAGCGGCCGACATGGTGTAGGCTCCCATAATGATAACGGTGAGCGGTTACTTCATTTGTGTGAGTAGGCCCGCTTATTTCTTGCGAGCACTAATTTCAGCCATAGCACCCGCCGGTGTGTGACTTAGCGCCCACTAGCCTCGAAGCAGCCTTGGACGCAAATCGATCACATCGCGATAAGTTACCGCTGTAAAGGCTGCGTTCAGAAATGTCGCTTGATTTGGAGCACATGTTTGGACACCGACCATGCACTTGTGTGTGCCGGCCTGCGTATGCGTTGTCACAGAGGCCCACGAGGACACTGTGAGCGCAATGATAGCAGCCAATTGACATAGCCAGCTGTTGTGATTACCTATCACACCGCGCTGATATGCGAGTTGATTAAGTGCTCACTGGATAAAAATGAAGCTCCCCGATCCCATGTTCCCTAGACCTAACTAGCAGCTGACAACTCCTCATGTAGTAAGACTAATCGCTAACTTAGTCTTTTGGTCTCTTCCTTGTCTCGGGAAGATGTCGATGCTCGGCAACACATTTCGGCTGGAGGTGAAGACCATTAGACTCACGGAAGGCTCCCGGTAAAACTCCGTACTAGTCTGAAGAGAAGACGAATCCTAGTGGTCTCATCGTGCATCAGGGATGGAAATGGCCGCTGCCTTTGGTAACCATCACCATTTAATTCGTGTGATACGGGGCAACCCAAAGCAGGTGTCCAGATTTTCTTGAAAGTATACGTGATGAGAGTGAACAGCCTAAACACAATATATAAAATCGAGTGCAGCGTTAAGCTGGACACTTTTAAAGGCAACTTAATCGGTCCGCATTGTCAAGTTTCTCGTCGGCCACTGATCACCCGCCTTTGTTGTCTGGCATTTTGGATCCGCCCTCTCGCTCAGATGTCGGTGAGATCGGACTGGTGAAGATAAATAAATGAAGCAAACTAGATGAGCCTCATCCAACCCTCTTTAAATTCGGAGGACCTACTGCTGTGGATGACTTACCATAGTTACTAGTGAAAATGTGGGAATTGGAAACTGTCCCCATTTTCAAGGAGGCTCGCGATCGGAATGCGGCAACCGTAGCGAAACTAGTCTGAACTATAGCGCCTCTAAATTACTCGTCTCTGTCATCTTTCATGGAAGGTTTGGCGCTGGTGAAAGGCAGATTCATGAAGAGAAAGCCGGGTTTCCTGAAGGATGTGAGTGCATCGAGCACAACTTTCTTTGCGTTAGTGTTTGGAGCACCGACACATATATTGACGGTCCACCGTTTTCGTATTTCTTGATATAAAACGTGTAGTTAATAATTGGTTGGATGTACCTTTTGGTACTGCCTTGTCAGGAAAGGTGTGCCTGAGAAATATGTAAATATTATCCTAGCATTATACACACACAGCTCGGGAAGTGGTAGGGCTTACGAGCAGCTATCGTATCCCTTTAATATCTCCGGCGTTGTGTGATACGGATACTCTCAGTCACCTTTCCCCTTCAACTCTACTATTAAGGACTTCATGAAAATCTTGTTCATAGGACACGACTCAGAAGATGCGGATTTGCTCCCAGGTGAACGACTATTCGACTTAGAGTATGCTGACGACATTGACCTACTCTTCGATAGAACACGAAATTGCCAAGCGGTCGTAGACAGATTAGCACGGATTGTTTTTTATTTTAGGCTCTGCCTCGCGCCTTCGAAGTGCAAAGCGTTCCTTGAAATTTGATGTGGACCGCCGCCTGAGCTGACCCTTGGTGGGCATAAGTTAGAAATCGTCCAAAAACTCAACTATTTTGGAAGTAGGATCAGTGCTGGTGGGGTTGAAGATGAGATACAAAACCTTTAGCAAAAGCTCGTGGCGCTTTTGCTAACCTTCACGACTTAGGGCTACAGCACAACAATAATATGGCTCTGAAATTTAGCGCGTGCAATGTAACGGTACGTTTGACCATACTGTGCGGTTGCGAAACCTGGACTCTTAGATCAATAGACATAAAGTGGCTAGTTACCTTCAACAACCAGTGCCTTCGCCATTTGGCTCAAATCTGTTGGGAGCACCAAGTGAGCAACGAAGGTGTTCGACGCCTTGTTTACGTCACGCGAAAATGAAATGAATCGCTCAGCACCGTTGTTTTGCGCAACATTCTTTGATCGCTTGGTCAAGTGTTCCGCATGTCAGCGTTGTTTGCTCGCCAGTGTGTGGAAGGATTAAGAGGATGGGTGGCAAAGCGATGACTTGGTCGCGATGAACGAGGTACCTCACATCAAAACACGCCTCGATTGGGGTGTCCCGGCTCCCTGGTTGAGTTCCGAAAGACGATGAACACGTTTGGCTAGAAACATGAGCGGACACGGCCAGGAGCCAATATCAATATCGTTCCTGCTGTGAGTTTCTTTGTCTCACCTCATCACGATTAGTCACCCTCTCCAACCACCATCTGATTACTTATCAGTATAACATTTAGCGTAGTGTCGTGTTCAAATGCTTCGTACAGTATTCGGTTGAGTGCGAATTGCAAACCGTTTAACATTTCACGACCTAAGCCTGTACCTGTGGCAAAGCGGCAGGCATTGTCTCAAGCTTGGAAAAATATAGTCATTTAAAAGTTTATAGAACCCATACTGTCTTCTGTATGGGTTCATTCGCTAGTTGCAGTTCAAAAGAAAGATGACTCCATTCGTCCATACACCGACCTTTGGGCGCTTAATCGACGTATAATTATGGACCAGTTCCCTCTGCCTTCGCTCGACGACTTGACGGTTAAGCTTTCATATGCCGAATCTTTCTCAAAGCTGGATATTCACATTGCCTACTACCACATGCCACTGACCCCAGATTGCCGAGACTTCGCTGCTTTCCTCACGCAGCACGGTTTGCATAAATACAAAGTGATACCAACGGAACTTAGTAGAGCCACAGCAGCGTGGCAGCAATTTCTTACTCTATCGCTAACAGAGCTCAAAAGATGCGTTATGTATATGGAGGATTTACGTGCCTTTGGCGGTAGCTCCAAGAACATCAGGAAAATTTCTTTAATGTGCTGCATAGACCGAATGAACAAATCTCCTCCTGAATGCCAGCAAAAGGCCAGTTCGCTGTAACGGAGGTCGAGCTTATTGAACATGTTATTTCTACCCCAGGTATTAAGTCTAAGCTGGAATACACCAGAGCCATTCCAGATTGTTCACAATCATTCACTGCTACACAGATGGAACATTCATTGGCTTTGTCTTCTTCTTCTTGCCAAATGTGTGCTTAGTGCTAAGCTGTTGCGGAGGTTGACTTGCCAAAAACAGGAGATGCGTAGGGCCACTGAACAAGACAATGCTTACATGACAACATCAGCGATGATTTAATCCACTCCCACGGTAGCGATCTTTAATGAGCTCTGCCCAACGTTTGTTTCAACGGATGCTTTAGTGATTCACTTGGGTGCAGTTCTGTCCCAGATACGTGATGGCGAGGAGAAAATGATTACGTACACAGCAAGGACCTTGTCTGATACTGAAAAGTTATTCCACCTGCGAGCAGGAGGTACTCGCATGTGTATGAGCATGCAAGAAATGACACTTTACTTATTCGGACGTCAATTCACTTTGTGCATCGCTCATTCTGCTCTTACAACGCTACTAACTCGCGGTAACAAAGGGCAAAATTCGATAAGCATAAGTGGCTGATACTCACTTTTAGTGAACTATGATTATAAAATACGTGCCAGGGTGTTATAACCAACTTGCAGTAACCCAGTCTAGAATCGCATTGTCAGACGAGGGGAAAAACAAGGACTTAGAGGAGGTAAAAATGATCTCGCAGCTCTCAGACGGAACGCCTACAATAACATTTGACCTGATGCGAGTGCACACTGACAAAGACTCCTTCTTAGCTAAGTTTGGGAAGTTCATAACTACTTTCAGACCCAGTCGTACCAAGATCCAACCTGAGTTACTTCCATGATATACCCTAAGGAACCAGCTTTCTTCTGTGTGCAAATGCAATATTAGAGGCGGGCAGTTTGTTGTCCCTGCAAACCTTATTCCTCCGGTGTTCGCATGTGAGGATGAAGGTCTTCCAGGGATTGTGCGAATGAGACTCTGGTACGACAATACTATTGGTGGCCAAATTGGATTCCAGCGTCGAGGCGGTTAGGCAAGATTGTTACGCCTGTCAACAATCCGATACGAGTGCGAGGCACCTGAATGCTCTAGTCCAACTTACCGTGTACCCAATAAAGCCATAAGCAAAAATTCTTCTCAATATCATGGGCCCATTTACCAATGCACCACCGCAGAATCGAAATGTGCTAGTGGCTGCATTTTTCTACACCAAATGGCCACAGGCTATTCTATGCTGGTACGTAGCTACATCTGTCATTGTAAATTGGCTCCGTTGTTCGTTTACAATGTACGGTTTGCCAAAAGAAATAGTCAGTGCGAACAACCCACAATTTTGAAGTAACCAGTACGCCGAATTCTTAAGGAGCCTTGTTATCAGACACAGAAGTCTGTACCTTATACTCCTGCAGCGAATGGGCCCGTCCACCTAATTCATTTCACTTTAAAGAATTTCTACAAGTACTTCGGTCTTCGGGTTAGTTCTGGGATGATGCGTTGGTATCTGCTTGGGATATATACAGAGCCACTCCACATAGTGCAATAGCACCGAACCCTTGGAGCTAATGCTAGGGCGAACAACTCGAACCCGATTAAATACTCCTTTTACATCTGAGGAAACCTCTGATCACAGATAATACGAAAGACAGTCTTTATACCACGCTAAATATAGACGAGTTGGGAGAACATATTTTCCAAGGACATTTATTCGTATAAGATAACCTATTCCAGGAAAGGAGGTAATGCCTTCGGACCACCGACCCGGGTGGAATCTGCGTGAACACCAAGCACTTACAAGCTTGCTGATGGGACAAAGGCAAGACGGTTGCATACAGCACTTTCCCAGCGGTCTAGTGAACAGACGAGCACAACTTCAACACAGCCCTCTGTACAACCTAATACAAACCTACGACTTTCCGGTAGGATACGCCACGTTGTCTACCAGTATGCTTTAACGAGCAACATCACCTGATATTTCACCGGGGTTCTGACATTAATTTTGATCGTACATAGACGTATAGTATTTATATTTTTACAAATGTCGTGTTTAAATACTTGGCTTTGTTTTGCCCTCGATTCAATTATCCTACTCACAATTCTATCTAGCACTTGTTCGCCCAGCCATCTCATGTTGCATTTGATTGATTGCAGTTCGAAGATCTGTCAGTTGAATTGTGACGTGTGTAAGTGCGCACAGTTTTTGAGCACATGTTCCGGTGCTGCTCTGGTCAATTACTTTTCCGGGATATAACACAGAGGAACTTTTATTTGCTGTTTAGTAACCGGCTTGTAGTTTACCGGAACGATGCCCATCCCTAACCGGTAGCTCAGCTGGCAGCATCTGTTGCATTTTCACTTTTTATATATTGCGGCTCAGTAGTTGAGGTGCTTCCAAATTCTAGCCGACGTGCATAATGCTTATGCTGATGGTTATGAAGCATCTCCATGTTATCCCAACTTGCAAACGTCTAACAGCCAGCAGCCTGGTACCAAATGACTGATTTCGGCTGTTACCTATTATGGCTAGCATAGCGCATTTCTTGTCACCTTCCTTCCTCACCAACATATGTCGACGATAGAGAGCAGAGATATATGAGGCGCAAACACACATACATGTTAGCTAGAGATGGGAAACACCTCAGCTACTGCCGCAATACCTAAAAGTATAGAAGGGAATAAGGTGTTACAGGTGTATGCCACGTGATCAACCGGTAACGGATGGGCATCGTTCAGGCAAATTATCTGCTGGCTACTAGGCAGCAAACAAAGTAACTTCCTATGCAAAATTATAAAACGTTAAATAATGCGATGGTGGGTGGTGGGAGAGGCTAAGAGCGATGGGGTGGGACGAAGGAACTCACAGCACGAACGCCACTTAGTTCGGATCCTAGCCATATCAACATGTGTATCCAGCCAAACGTGTTCATGGTCTTTTGAATCCCAACCACCGAGCCGAGATGCTTCTAAGGAAGTCGACTTTGAAGTGAGGTCCATCATTCCTCTCGACCAAGTCATCGTTTGGCCACCTCTCCTCTTCTTCCACCCATACCCCTGGCGCACAAACAAGGCATGTCGCGCAAGTCGGTGGGCTATCATGCGTAATACATGGCCGAGCCACTGGAACCTAGGAAATATGATGAGGTCTCATTGGTGTTTATGCAGAGAGCACTCACTTAGCATCGCGCGGAGAAGGTAGAATTAACCTTTTCGGTCACACGTTTACGTGAGTGCGGATGCGTCTGCTTCTGATTAACACTGATGATATAGAGTGCTCGGCAGGTTTGGGATTGCTGGTAGCGGTGAATGCTCCTGGGGTTCCCTTAGTAATCGTTGTACGAAAATTGCTTTGTGCTATACTAAGTGGCTTGACATCACAATTCCCACGATTTGGTAAACACAGAATTTACCTGATTGCCAAACAAATTGCGAACCTACTTAATGTTCCCGACTCCTAAACACCTGTCAACGCTCACAACATAACTAATTCTATCGTTATAATCAACAAGCAAACCTCATGTTTACGTATAATTTAATTTCTACTACACTGCACGCACAATTTGCGACGAAATAAGCGGTTTCGTTGTGCTTTATAAAGTGTTGTGACATAAGGAACTTAGTTCTAGAAGGATCGGTCCCTTTGGTATGGTCAACGGCGGGTCATATTCAGCTGCGCACTGTGGCGTTTACGAACTGCAACGGATTTGCACAATGCGGTATTGGTCAGAAGTATCTTTGTTTGCCACCGTGCCTTGGATACAAATGGTCAGCGTCTATCAGCAAAACCATCATAGATCAATCTGTCCGTTCGTCATGTAAGCAGTGCACCTTGGAGATTATGATTCGGCTCTAACTTCCAGTTTACAACAAGGTGTGCACGGTTAGGCATTAGGTCACAAGCACGACATTATAAGCGGAATATTTTCCTAGAAGTATATTTTCTATATAACCTTACGCGTGGGGCATCAGATCACGCCACATTATTTGCTTTCTAGTCAATCATGTAATGATTCGGTTTGCAAACAACGCGAGCCAATGTGCTACAGAGGACTAAAGCATTTGTCGATATGAGTAGCTTTAAGGAGCTTGACGTTTGGTGTTCATCGAATAAGCACTTGTGTCAGCATACAAATTGGGGGCTGCATTCGCATGTTGTGCTCCCAGATGAAATGACGTGAATTGTCAGCAGTTTATTTCAAAGGATTGCTCTGGAGAGGGAGTGCATAGCATAAGATCACGTTCATTTTTGGGTTAAATTCAAATAACCCATGCAAGAGAGTAGTTCGTAGCTATAATATGTGGGTAACCGCTATGCAGCCACACACCTGGAAGTGCAAGTAAATTGCCTGATGTTTACCGCTGATTTTAGGTGATGAAGGTTGAACCGTTTCAGATGCCACGCTCATTTCTAGTATGCCTGGGTTTCTACGAGAAGAATGCTGTGGACTCCGCCATGCCATTGGTTCGAGTGGAACAAATAAATTCCATTTGGGCACAACATTCAGGCCTACCTCCAGTTGGATGCTGCTTCACCAACTGTGCACAATACGCAGGTAAATTGCCAGGTTGCAGTGGAGTATCTGAAGTGAATTCTGTGCATCTAGCGCTTACAGCAGTAGTAGTGGATGATTGTAGGTGATATCCATAACTGATATTCAGAACGGAATTTAACACAGACTCAAGCTATTTACGTAACTGTAGCTGCAAGTCCTTTAACTCGGCCTCTACCCTGTAAGTGAAGCATCGCTTTTACAACATCTTTCACCAAATATTTTTGACACCTTCCTTTGGTTACTCCACCTTAATTCCACTAGCGCTGTGTTGCGCAGAATTTTGGAAATAACCAGTAAGAAGCCGCGCACGCTACTTGAATTTATACAAATGCGCTACGATAATTACTGAATGATCGTCCCGAATGACATCCTGGGCTTTGACACTGTAACCGATGGAAAAAGGTTACTATCCTTTGTATCAAAGGAGATTGTTACTTTCATACATGGGACCACAAATTTAAATGAACTTGCATCATTATCCCCATGAATAGCATTCGCCGTTTTTACGTTGCTCTATAGTACATTTGCAGTGGTTATTGTAAAATACTACAAATGCGCCTACTTCGGTAAGTAAAGCCTCTACCTACTTGAATTTGCTTAAAAGTAGATTTTACATATTCAGCATTGTATTGTTATAACTTTTGCTTGGGAAAGCTTAAATTATAATAGCAAAATTAGTTACAAAAGTTTGCGAATCAATTATACACTTATCCGGAGGAAGCCACCACTGACATATAATGCTCAAAGGGTTGAATATTTGCTTCTTAGACAACTTTGGTCATGTAAATAGGAAAATATGGAATGTAGGAAGGATTCCACAACACGACGACCGTGTATGTTATGTTCAAGCGATCAACGTATGTTAGACAAGCTTTCTAGTTAAAACTGTCTGTGTTTGTCAAACCAAACTCACTTTTGGGTGAGGTTTAAATTGGCCGAAGTCGTACAATCCGGGGTAAATATTTTGTTATACAAACAATCCCTGCATACATGACAGTATCACTAGCTTGTAACATCGCGGATGTACACATAGCCCGCATAAATAACTAAAGATACCTTGGTTACTTTCTTGCTTTGTTCAAAATACTTCAGGAATTGCAGTCAGACACACATCACTCAGCGACAAACGTCGACACCATATAATCTGCTCTGCCATTTAATTGCAACCCAATTGCCTGCTTCCTCATGTAACAAGTTCTCTAAACACTAATAGCATATTCCTGTTAAAACGAGGAATTCGGATTCATAAAGCGCTCTGCGGCATCTCGTGGCAAATTGTGGTCCTTGTTCAAGTGTATACATAATTTTGGTAACGTTTAGGAACATGCAGAATATCAGCGATCACGTGCATACAACATCACCAGTGATATGTACAAGCATACTAATCATGATTCCTTAACGGCGCATAATGATGGATTATAGACTGGTTGGTGAAAGCTAGCAATAATGGCATGGTAGAAGTAAATAGTCGATTTCTGATTATCTAAGTCAACATCACAGCATTATTCGATTAAAGTGCAAACTGGGAAAAAACCAAGCTCAACTATTTTGTCAATGAATGGATGCGGTGCCCTGCGGTGCGCTTTGGGAAATAATTAACTGAAACTTGTGAGTCCCAAATAACCAGCGCAAAGTTCACATTTTACTACTGCCATCTAAATCTTTCAAAACCATTGTTACAATAGGGAATAGATTGACTTACCCAGACATCGATAGGCAGCTCAGTAGTCTAGAAAATTTTGAACGAAAATATGGCGAATCCGGAGGCAAATCTAGCGTATATATCGGGTTTCAGTATACAAAGAAAGAAACCAAATTTTGTTTATATAGCGCAACACACTATGGTTCATCGCTAAAGTACACTTTATCAATTACGATGTCCAACGCCCGCATATCTACAACTTTGCACGTAATAATGAAATGAGATCCAATGTTCCCACGCGGCCAACCAATTGAGACATGCAGCCATCAAATTTTGCCCATGCACTGAATGAACTTAAAAAGTATAGAGAAATGTGTGCCTCATTACGGTGTAGAAATTTTACGTTGGAAATGCTGCTATCTCGGAATGGCGCAATTGGTCCAATAGTTTTGCATGTTCATTCAATGTAGCTATTAGCGCTGCGTTTCTTTTATCACCAAGTAAAACTGGCTGGTAAATTGCACTTATGAAATACACATTTCTCTGGTCAAGAATCTTCACCCAGTCTATGCTCTATTCGCACAATTTTACTATTGTCTACTCAGTTAGCATATAATGCGAATAAGGATATACATATACCTGCTAATCGATTTATGTCTAACTCTGCGTGGCCGTGGTAGATTGCAACCAACTTGATCACAATGTCAAATACGATGTCTGCTGGTGCCAAATGACTAGCAGAATCTATCCAAAGTTGTTGGCTGGTATTTCGACCGCAGTATGTATATGTACACGGGATGTTTGCAGGACACAAGATACACATATATTTCAACTAAATTTTGTCTATGAACATTTACGTCTTAATGAAACATTCTGAGGTGGTTGGTCTTACGGCGATGAAAATGCCGTTGCATTGGATTGCAATTGGTTTCCGTGTCACTAATGCGTAATTCCTTGAGTCACTCTGCCAATTGCTGACCAGATTTTGACCACCAAAGGCAATCACACACCGGATATTGGTTTCAGCTTCACTTAAAATCCTGGAACGCGTGAGCAGATGCAATCGCAAATGCTGCACACAAGCTTCATTCGCAATCCTAAGGATACAATTCCAAAATGCTACTTCCGTTGGCACAACTCAGAAATGGACATATGAATTTAAAGAGGAAATAATTATCGTCAACATATCAGAGGGATTATCCACAAACAGCATGTAAATAGCAACATTTTGAGCGTGTATATTAGGTCAGCACAATCATCTGACCCTTTATTTGTTCAAGACAATTTACCTGATATATCACAACGGTGCTATTGGTTAGTCTGGTATGCAACATAGTGGTTGAACTGCAATTGATCTAACATACTGGGGCAAAGTAATGATTAAGCACGTATATTAAGCCCAATGGCATATAGTAATTAGTCATGGAGCACACAAATCTGAAAACAAGCACAAATGAGCTGCAATGTGGGAGAGATCGCGTGCGTTCCTTATGACTGCATTACAGCGGTTCACTGTTATGTGCCATGAGCTTCCCTTTCACCAATATTTACTTGCTTTTGAGAGAACAGTTTTTTGCTATATCATTTCGACATAGTTCATGACAAATCCGTGAAATTAGCATTTATATAAGATGTTTTAGATATTTCGCTTTTACATATTGACACATTGTCACCTGAGCACTGAGAGTAAATATGAATAATCTGGTGCCCTATGTTTCCACTGGTATTACGGTGAGATATGTTGAGCTAAACTTCGTGGTATGCACTTGAGCACATTTGGTGGTTGAGAGCACTTTGTTCTTTGATATTTCTGACAACGTCTTGACTCCTATGTGAATGATGCGTTGCATGCATGAGATATGAATTATGTCTAGTCACTAGAATATCTGGGATGGAACGTGGAGTCTTGCAAGTCGAGCAAATTATTTTCCCTACAATGGCTGATTTCTGAGCACATATCTGTCTTTGTGAAACATAATTTGATCGCTGAACTCTCTGCAGGGTGTCATTAAGATTGAATTCATGTTCGCAATTGCATGCCGTGCACAAAGGAACTGCATCCTTATTGCATCTTAATTTATATTTGTCTTTAGGCTATATGCATTTGTTTCAGTAGCCTGACCGAAATGCCACTTAAAGGGATTGGTAAATGCTTGCACATTATTCATTCTCGCTGGTAATTTTGCGTACATAACAATGAAAATGTTCGTTTGACTAGATTGGTGTCAGTTTTATTGCATTTTAATATGTAAAATCCAATGTTATCAGGTTGGTTCTGTTCAGTTCTACTTTAACTATTTGTATTTAAATGAACGAAATGCATATGTATCTATCGACCGGACGCGCTTTGTTAACACTGCGCATGTAATGGACCTTAGCTTGGGCTATAAGTCGCATTAGTAATCTACCTCCTGCTGGGAAGAAATCAGTTTACCCACTAAAACAAAATACGTCTTTTGGAACTGACTTAATCCAACGGCGTATAGTAATTATTATTTAAGTACATAAAGCTGAACACAGGTCCATTTGAGCCGCAATATTGAGACGCTCCTAGTTCCTTATTTCTGACTGCATTTTAGCTATTTACTGCTATTTTCTAAGAGTTTTTTTATTTGTAATACTTACTTGTTGTTCGTGGTCTTGATGTTCTCCGTCTTAATTCAAAAATGTACTTACCCCTATTACAAAACGTTGGTATCGTTTATATCAACTTAATGAATACTGCCGAAATTGATATGTTGAAATCAGTTGAGCATTTGGCAAATTGCGCAATGTTCTGTGGTTTAGGTATAGCGTGCCGAAATATTTGAAAAGAACCTGAAGCATATGTAAATAATTTAGCCGTCCTTCTGCTGCTATTTTTGCTTTTTGCTGATCTTTTGCCGTTACGCTCAATGCTTTAAAGACACGCCCGTTTCTCATGATTTGGTCCCCATTTATTTATATGTTGGATGTTGTGAAAGAGGAGCATACTAATTCATGTTTTCCAAGAGGTCATGATGTCTCAGTTAAGTTAATACCATAGCTATAGTTTTGTCTAAACTGCCGGTTTGCACCTTAAGTTCTATTGAATAATAAATTGCGCCTAGTTTATAGGAACTTTATGCTTTCACAATGATGTTTACTATATACGAATACTATGGTATCTTGGTAATTGATCAAGAAACAATTTCAGCTATCTCATTGGAAAATGACCATAATACGCTAATTGCCTCTAACGGTTTTTCGCTTTTGCTTAAATAATCATTGGAGCAGTAAAAAAGACGAATCATTGTGTTTTCATAAATGCACAATCCCATCATATTTCGGTTACCTTATTATATCTGTAAATATTTCCTAAGGCTATGCTGTGAATGCGTTTTTTCATGGTCGCTAATCCATCGGTGTTCTGCATACTGAATAACACAGCAATGGAGAATGTGAGATGCGTTTGAAATTTCTGTGTGATCGATATCTGAATGAACTGTCTCAAAAGAGCGACTAGTAGCAAAGGACTATTTCTCTCAGTAGAACTCAATTTTAAGCTTGCTGACAGCGTGCACGAATATATCAGAAATACACTGCCATCGGTAAATTATGGTGCCATATATGATATATCCTCGTAAAAAAACATACAAATTCACATATACATTTCTTTTTTGTTTGCTTCATATTCATTCATGTGTTTATAGAATGTGTTCATAGAATTCGCGGCTTGATGTCAACTGCCCCTGCAGGTAGTCAAACGTGTTTAATCGCTTAGTTAAAGGTTAAATTATGTGCCTTTTTTCCACCTGGTTTTGTGAAGCAATCTGTATGCAAACGATGTTTCCTTCACACATCTGATAATTCACAAATTGCGACAATAATAAGAGGGCAAACCCAAGTTACTTGACTTACACTATAGATGTTACTTCTTTATATTTAACACTGAGTAGTTGATATAAAAGTGCTCTAGGTGCCTGAGGTACGGGTTGCGATGAGGGCTAGATTCTTTAATAAGTTACATTGGTAAGTTAAAGGGACAAAGAACAAAGGCAAAGAACAAGTTGGATCGATGTCAAATATCTACCGAAAATATTAATTTGTCTTGTTGGTCCAAAATCCCTCATGCACAGGAATTGCGTTCAAAATTATACACACGTTTAACTTAAGCCAGCAAAGCAATGCTGAAGCGGGCGACAATAGTTCTCTGTTCACTCCAGTGGATTGAAAGCATGTAGTATTACTTGATACACTCTAGTGATATCGTCCACTTTTGATACATGAACATATGGTTTAAAATAATTCACTTAGAAATAGTCTAGAATTATGCGTATCAGATAAACTATGAAGGTCTGACCTAAAAGGCTTGTGTATTTAACTATGAGAATTACTTTCGGCGTAACCCTGTGGTTTATTTATATACCAAACCAACAAAGCCGAGAAACCGTCTAATTTATGTTTGTCCTAAAGATACTAAAGTTCGGATGTTTCCACGTCTATTTCCAAGGACGTGACAACAAGTTCTATGTGATTCACTGCATACTTGTACTTTTACTTTATGGTCATTTACATACCAAGCATTCCAGAATCGGTGGGTTTATTGCGGTTTTACATGTAATGGAATTAAGTTCGTGCTTTTAAGTGTCACTTTCTTTTTATCGTCTGAATTCCTGGTGCATTTGCACTACAAATTGGAGATGCCACTTTTGTACACCATTTTGGTGATCAGTTTTAAACCATGATATTAAAACTCAACAACAATTAGTACTTTTAAAAGAAGGATTAATATCACGAGTAGGTTGTTGTAGAACTTTCTGCTGTGTTTCACTTAGGGTATGTTACTATCAATTATTCGGATTGCGAAATGTTAACACGGCTTCCGATTTCTGAATATGCTTGATGTTACCATAAAATTTATTTTATTCTATTTAGTGTAAAAGCGATTAGGTGGTTCGTTACTAAAATACTAGATACCAACGGTAGATAAGGTTCTCATTTTTATCGGAAATCCCAAAACGATTAAACCTGGCGTCGCTTAACAACATTGGACATGGTCGGCCATAAAAACGGTTTACCCCACTAAATAAGCCAAGGCACATAGAACCAACAATATTCACTGGTTTTAATTCTTGTTCTCAAAGTTTCTCTTTTATATTTTCCTGCTTATATCGGTCTGTTACATCCTCTAGAAACAGATTTAAAGGAATTCATTTTGGATTAATTTTGATGTATATGACCTGAACCAAACCGTATAACTAAGGCGGACGTGAACAAATAGATCAATACCCTCTTCGTTCACTTAAAATGGACGCAGATGTGTCACAATGAAATAAAGTGAAACAACTTGGCTAATCAGCAACAAGTTTATACCACATGATTTTACGTATTTCCCGCTGAGTAAATTGTATATTTGAATTATTTGAAGATATGGTTTTGACCAACTGTTATAGCGAGACGAAATATTTTGTGGCACAGTGATGACGGCATACTTGGAATGGTTTCCAGATAGATTGCAATTAGGACAATAACTAAAGCCATATAAGACTACGGCTATTGAGTTTAATAAATAAAAGTGGTGGACATATTTGATAAAACTGATAGGGCTTCAAAAATCAAAGAAGTGGTTCTAGATTAATCTGCGGATTGTTTACCAAAACGGACGTCCAATTTAGATTGAATAGTAACAAAAGGGAATAAAGTTGCTGTATGCGCATTAGTCATATTATTGCAAATTATGTCGCATATAACTGGATGTGTTGGCCCGAGTGAAACATTATAAGGGCATTTAACAATAGCTAATTTAGAGCAAATGACAATTTTTTACGAACGATAAACTTGGTTTTCCGCTTATCCCAATTACATCGATGCAGCCTCGATCAATAGTATTCCTTGTTACTCAAAACTAGGGAATTTTATTTATGTAATTAATGTTAAGGTTTTGATTAGGTTTTGTGTGCACCTAGCAAGCATGTGTTTGACAAAGTGCTCACTCCGTTTAATGAGCGAATACTAAATGCCGAACATGACGAACAACAGTCATCTGCAAATATTTCAATTCAACGGACTAATAATTCACCTCCTGTCTCACCACATTTCATTGTGCAGCTAAACAGTAAACTGAAAAGTAATTTGACCGACCACCATGCAATAATGTCTATTAGTATCTAAATACAACGGGCTGCGAAGTCGCCCAATCTAAGCATTGTTTTACTTATCAAGCACCGTGTTTTTGTAGACATTCATTAAACTGAATTCACGAAATGTTTTTACTACACTGCTGGTGACACATTTAATAGATTTTCACCAATGTTACGTTTTTGAAATCTGTAGTTGCAATTGTATATTTAAGTACGTAAACAAGACAAAATTTGGCATGTCTAAACGTTTCGCATGATGACATTTACCAAGAACGTCTTGTAATTACGTTATTGCATGCACGTTCCTTAGGGGGTTATGTTTGCAGCTTGTTATTTTAATGTGCATTGGTTTCTGTAAAACCGTGTGCTGATCAACATGACTCGTGATGAATTGCTAGCCGATAGATATAAGATTGTTTAGTGCGATTAGTAATCTATGAGGAAATGTGCAAACTTTAGGAGCGTTCATTATTCCTACAAGCAAAAATCAGTTGACTTCACATATCTATTGTACTCAAATCTTAAAGCGTTGGTCTTCAGTAACAGAGCAAGATGGAAGTGTTTCTCAGACGTCAAACTAACGGCTGGTTAGTACGGTTGGTGGCATTCAGTGTGATTGATTTGCGCTATATGTGTTGACTAAACTTCATCGAACATCCTAGGTTAAATATTTGTGACATTTACCGTAGGTTCGCAGTAGTCACAATATCGTGTTCATCGTTTGATCTAAGTTATATTGATTAGTTTGTATAAATGCCACATTTATTAACCAATGAATAATGCTAGTGCAAATACAAATATAAACTTGCACTTACAGTTGTTGCGAAGTTGCCAAACTGTAATATAAGCACTGGAGTTTTATATAGCCTTTAGATGAGCAAGTGTGATTCGCTTGTATCCACCTAAGGCACGCATTAAAATATTCGGTGAATAGAGGCATTTGTTTTCAAACCTAAGGGGAAGAAAGCTGCAGTGCATGCTATGGTGAATACCGTTCAATATGTGGCTCACATCGTTTAATCGTGCAATGGTTGCTTGCCTTAAAGACACTTAACCATAGTCGTGTTTCAAAAAATACTAAATACATAAAAATCAATTACGTTTTCACAGTTGTGGCTCCACCATGGAAGAGCCACTTCTACCATTTGGGAGTTGCGTATGAAAATCAAACCCGATACACCAGCAATTGCTATGCCAGTACAGACACCTTTTCTCCCAATTTTATCCGCTAAATTGATGTAGGAAACACAGAAAACAACTAAGCAAAACAATTATGTGAATCGGCTTCCCCTGAGCATAGAAGCTATGCCATCACTCATTCATTCCAAGTGAATCTGGCATGTATCAAGTTAGCTGAATTGCAAATACAAGTGGTAAAACACTGTCTGCTTTGAATATCGTCACTGCCATAAACTTTGTATGAGTACAAAGAATAAATGATACGTTGTTAGTGTCTGTAGATTTAACAATGTAAATTTTGTCATTCTTCTGCAGTTTTCTACAACATACTAGGTGCATCTTCATTTGGCTATAAATTGATTTTTCTAACATTCTTATATGACGAGCGATGCAATTAATTGAGCAATGAAGATAAAACAGCCTCCTGTCAAATGGATGCATATTATTTCTTGACACACCGGTTCGGAACGCTTATATGTACATAATATGGATAACGTGCCTTTCTAATCTTTTATGCTGCGTTTGCGCTTTGCAACTTGGCACTTCGCCATACATTTGCTCTAATGTTTCCAAGTTTGTGTGTAGTCTTAATTTGTATTTTGCGAGTAAGCACCAGACCATTGAATAATGGTAGGTTATAGTAATTTCTATTTCAGACCTCAGCTAATGAGGGGTTAGTGTTAAATATTGCTAATGTGGGCATCAAACTTGCTCATATAGGCGTAACACAAAGTAGCGATTAAGCAGTATGCGTGTTATGGGGTACTAAGTGCCGCAGCATTAGGAAAGGCAGCCTGTGAATAATACTGAATATAAAAATTAAATTAATGACGTACTATTGGTTAGGTTTCAGGAAACGTTGGATAAATGATCTCTTTCGAGCTGTGTTTTAATTACAACGTATTGGATTTTGGTTTTGCTATAAGGCATCCTTCAAACATCAATTTAAAATTTCCTGAGCTACTGTGTGAGAACATTTTTTAATGAGTAGTGTATATTAACGAATACTTCTTGATATCAGTCCAGGTGTATTTTAAGGTCCTGATCTTTATGCTGCCCTAATTGTCGCTTCCGGGCACGGTGCTGCTCTTGCTCTCAGTTAAAACTTATTTACCAGACCACACCAACAGATCCATAATCATATCTTAATATTTATTTTTCTATTCACATCTTTACTGCAATTTTGGCATTAATTTGGACAATACGCAAAAGGAGACAAACCCTCGTTTGTTGTTTGCACATATATTCACGTATCTTTATTAAAGACAATATTTGTTTGTCTACCATCTATCTAAGTTAGAAAAATCCATCCTTCTATGCAGTCGCTGTGGTCCATTTTTCGTCATTCGATTATAGACTCACCCGGTCACCTTAAGTTTGACGTTCCCTTAAGCTCAGCAACTCCGTCCCTGCACACCTAAACCCGTTCCCACAATTTCTCCTCACGGTAAGCAAATCTATAAATGATCATCAACTAAACATTTCCACCGATGAACAGAGGAGAGATTTGAATGTCTATCATTAATCCTTGCCGGATTAGGTATAGCACCGAACTACAACGGTTGATATGTAAGGCGTTTCTACGAAATTGCCCAAAATATGCTACCCACAGAGTGTTTCATGCTTGACTGCACAAAGCTCTTGGCGCTGTTTAATAAACTTTAATATATTTCACCGTTTGAAACGAGCACTCCATGCTTGCTATATATCCTCGCATTGAACTGCCGTAGATAGAACATAGAGAAACAAGGTTTAGGAACATTCTACAGCATTCGCGCCACTGAAACAATGATTGATTCAACCAAACAGACAGAAAAACAAAAATCATTGGCAGATCACATCAATTATGCCACTATAACGAAAATTGATTCGTCTCAAAAATGCATAACGAAGAAAACTTAGGGGTCTTCAGTGATAACGTTAGTGAAAGATAAATGCCTCATCAATACCGAAGGAAAGACAAACCGCAATAATTTTCTACCCTACAGGTAGCAGTAAATTTTATCGAACATTCACAACTGTATCCCTACGCATGAATAGTTTAACTAGATAAAAACCAAAGTGGAGCACTTTTATGCAAAATACGAATAAGTCGTGTCATTCTGTGAAATTCTTGGAGGCCCAATGGATGAGACGTAAAACCAGTAAATGCAAACGGCACTCGTTTAATCTAACTCTTAATCTAAAATTTGCCGATTTGTTGATAGTGGCACACAATATATGTTACTCTAACTGACTGCCTTATGTTCCAAAAGAAGGCACCAATGCAATAATACTCTGTTCTCCTTTAATACTTGGATGAGGCAACTACTAAGTAACCACCAATTGCAGTACGGACTAAATATGGAAACACTAAGCAACAACGATTAAACGCCACAGCAACTGTGGCTTGCTGACAGCGAATCACTACGAGGGTAGAATTGATCACATTAGTAATCGTATCAACATTGAAGTGAACCTTGGCAGAACACCAACACTGATACTACATAAGGACTTTCACCAATACCATTCACCGAACCGAACATGTGGTATCATTGTACGAAGAGGCTGACGCCGTCTGACCAGAATATATAAGGCAAGCGCACGTTGCAAGTACTGATGCAAATGCCGCAATAGTTATTGCCATCGCACTTGGACCTTTCAAAACTAACAGGATCGTACAATTGATAGAAATGCCGAAGAACCAGTCTGTAAGGTTTGCAACTAAACATATTGGGAGTTCGATTGAATAAAGCCTTATTGAATATTACAAAAATATCATAGGTCCCAACTGCTACTAGTTTACATCCAAGGGCGCATAACAGCCGATGTCACCTAAACCATAATCAGGACATTAAGAGAAGCCCTCCTGAAGCCATCTGAGGAGAATTGAGTGCCGGCACACTTCTGCATAATAATTTGGACCCTATTGTTTTGGCGGTAATAACAAGCTGACTTACTAGCTAACATCACGAATAATCCTGTCATCTAATTAATTGACTTTAAAGCTCAAAATCTAATTTGAATTAGTTGGCATATTTAGACCGATCTGAGTGCATGTAAAGAGAAATACTCACAAGTACACCCACTCAAATTCACTGACAGCCACGGTTACCTGCTTAACTATCCTTTGCTATTTCCCGCAACAGAAATATTTTACACTTATATACAAAGTCATTTTAGCATAGCAAAAGCCCGCAGGAAAAAGCTCAAAATACAACCATACGAAACCACATGGTTGTCCAATTTGTCAAATATTTCCTCGCTGGAGCCAGTACAAAGAACACAAAGGAGCTCGGTTATTACCTTTTGGCGCGCAGATAAAAACAATGGAGATAAATTTTGGGGCATAACCAAACTTCTTCATCCTGCCACTTGTCATTCTCTTAACCATGCCTTTAATAAAGTTTGTTCGCTCTTACCTAAACAAGTTCTAATTACAATGTTCTTTTAAACCCAGCACATCAATCGCATCACCTAAATTTCATGAGCGTCAGTTGTATTTAACTTTTATTTGCATGTTTTCGAATATCAGTTGATTCCGAATGTTCGTTTGTGCAAACGCTGTGGTGGATCCCCCACCTACAGACACCATGAACAAGCTGTCATATCACCAGGCAAACTTGCCTTTATTGATCCAAAAGTCTTATAATTGTTTACAAAGTTAGGCCACAATTTGCTACTGAGCGGTATCTATAGGCCATCTAGTTTAGAAATTTATGAAACTCTAGGTGTAGTCTGCCATTATAGCTGCACTTAGCACTCCACACATATGCAGAACTTAAATGGATTGTTCATTTTTCAAAATATAAACTGGGGGTCTTAGCAACTATTTTACTTGCGAACTGGATGCAATATACATATTTCAAAGTATTAGGCAACGACCAACGTTAGATAACATAGGAGATCCGGTTTTCACAATAGTACTCACATGTTGTTGGGAGCTGTTGGTATTTTCATAAGCATTTGTGACGTACAGTCTAGAAATTGCTCAATCCAACGTCTTCAGTTAGTAAAGCCTCAACGCATGGACGCTTCGGTGAGAATCACTTTCAGCCCCCCAAAAAGAATGGCTTTATTGATGGTAGGTTTCATTTAGAGGCAGAAAATACAAGGCCACTAACAAGAAATTGTTTAACTGATCGCAAATTACACTATAAATAATATTGCCATCTGCTCAAAATGAATTTTGATCGCAGTGAGGTTTTATTATATGCTTCGCAGGGCAATACACGAGGTGGTTACATCTTAAAGGAAGAAACACATGAGAATAGGGCAGTTTAGTGTTGCCTAGAAGCTACTATCGCAATGCCAAATATATTGCAAATGACGGTGAGGTCAATTCCAGCTAACTGCCGCCTTTGATAAGAACACACAGGGATTCGCAGTTAAACATTTTTAACATAATCTAGATGATTATAGTTGGAAATGTTTCGACTCTCTTTTAATGTCGAAGCAAGACGGGTGTTGAGGAAAGAAATTAGGAGAACAAAAGCAGGAGCTCAGTTTGAAAAACTATAAAGAAATTTGTTAAAAGAGCGTGAAGACATGTATAGCTGTCCGACGCAAAAGGCTGATGGCCGTGTTCATTTACCAACCGTGGCTGGCTTATGGTGTACGATGGTCATTTAGCGAAAATGGCAACATACGACTGCGCGTGCAGAGACAGGAATTTCTCTATTCTCTTTATGGTGAGGACGTATGTAATTCTCGGCAGACGTGTGATTTAGTGTAGGGCTCAGCTAAGTTTAGGCGTTACCTGGTAAAGAGGCACCGACATGTGATTGCTTTTATCATCGAGCGAGCTGAGTACAGACAGCCACAACGTGTTTCCGGCGCTCGTTAGCTGCCAGCTAAATTCGCGCTAGGTGCTGAAGATCATGGACGACCGCAGGCATTGGAGCGGTCAAAGGTTAGCTGTGGTTTCTCGCTCTCTACGCAGCGAACTCGGCATAGGCGAGCAAAACTGCGGCGAAAATGTGCGCACGTGATAACATCTCAGCGTAGGTGGACCACAGATTTCGCAACGCTTGTCAATTTTTATTGAATTAATGGTAATGGAGCAAGAGCCGACAATGCAGTCGGGATCATGTAACGTGCCTGTTACTCAGCGCACGCAGATTATTTACCTGTAGGTGAATGCCGCTTTAATGCCGCACCAACTTAGAGTAACTACGAAGCTATGAACGCAGAAATGCTTCCCGACAAACTTGGTCACCAGTGGATCGGACGCGGTGGACCAATGGAGCGGCCTGTTCGCTCACCAGATTTGGACCGCATGAACGTTTTTCTATGGGCTATCTGAAGCGGTGAGTGCACAAAAAGGCCGCGTACATTTTACCATTTGAAAGAAAATATTGCGCCCGAATGTCACGCGAACACGATAAATACATACGTGAAACTGCTCGCCAATGGCATCAAACATTTTTTCCACTGCATGAAGAACGCCGGCGGACATTTTGAACAAATTCTAGCAGAGCTGATCGTTCCAATACATTTAACTTAATGTACTTATGCGCTTTCACAAAGGTGTTAACGACTAAACTGTCCCGCTAGCAAATGGTACTAATGATGCATCCAGTCGAATAGAATTCTTAATGTCCAGGCTGTCGTTGAGCACATAAACAGTTTAGTTACCGAAACTTTCGTTGGCCACTTATGGCGGAATCACTGCGTTGCTGTGAGCTGAGGTTCGTTTAGCCTTAACGAAAAGTTGACTGTGTTGTTGACTCAGTTTCAGGATTTTGCCTGTAAGGTTGGCATTCGAGATGAGTTGCAGTAAGTGGCAAAATGTGTAAGCGGTGCCGTTCCGTATCTGGTAGACTAATATGAGGTCTCCATATAGCCAAATGCATCATCTGCTAAACACACCGAGTGTTTTCCTGTTCTTGCTGCGAAAACGTTTGATCGACCATGGCGCGTTTCGTGCGCTGCAAGCCAAGGTTTAGCCAAGCTTGCCAAGCCTAGATTGCGTATTCGACGGCGAACAGCACGTAGGGATGAAGCATAATAGAGGAGATGAAAAGATCCAAACTTTCGAATGCCATCCGCAAGCTAACAACGAGCTGGTCATCATATTTAAACGGATTCGGAATGTTTTGAACAACTGAAGTCGTACTTCACCAGCACACTGAGGTCCAGTTCCTGTGGGCTTGTCTGCAGGTCATATGAAAATTTTCTATAGACAGGCGTGTCTATGGCGAATGTGGAAAACGTGTCACAAGACCACACTGAAGGGCAGTGAATTCCTCAACGGTCCATGCCAGGTCCCATCTGGGTCGTACATGGAGGATCTTGTGGTCGTCCATTCACTTGATCGTCGACCAACTTTTAACGTCATCCGGAAAAGTAAAATTTTTGAGGTGATGGCCCTCGCAAGGTCATCGTACTTCACTCGATTGGGGTCTGGAGAAGATATTCGAACTGTAACCTAGAACTGCTGTTCACTGAGAAAATTAGCAACACTTCCTAATAATGCATCGCCGACGTTTTCCAGGTAGCCCATCATTACTTCCGCGATGCTCGCTTCCATGAATTTGGAAAGGGCAGAGAGAAGTCTTACCGGACAATAATTTGTAGGATCAGATAGACTTTACTAAAAGAATCCGGTAAGTTGCTGGGCTAGGTGAATGGCTGCTGCGTGCAGCACTTTAGGGTGGAGGTTATCCACTCCAGGAAAACCATGTGTAAGCAAGGATAGTAGCTTTTCCACCACCAGTTTTGCCATAAATTTGATGCTGCATAACACTGATGGTGTGGGGCCAGAAGCAAGTACAAGTTTTGAGGCTATTACCTCTTGGAAACTAGGCCAATACTGGGCAATGAGGCGTTGTCCGCCATTTTTGGTGTGTATACCCTACAATCATACAGAGTGATGCGATCCCCCGCTGCAACTTGCGCAGTGCATTCACGTGTCTGTAAATAAGCCTGTGGTACGAACGGAATGGTTTCGCTAGCTCCAGTGGGTGGGATAACTTGTTTCCATGAAACAACCATACATATAATTTGCTCAGAGCTACATACGTTGTGTCAGTATCCAAGTTTATGTGAAGGCGCCATGTGTTCTTCCTAGGCCATAAATCTTCATGTTTGGTTTCCCATGAATAATGTCAGTTTCATGGGATGGTGGAAGATTTCTGCTGCGATGCTTTAGTTGCTGGTAAGGTGGTTTATAACCATTTCTCCCAGATTATCTCTAGGGTTCCTTTAATTATGTATGGGAAACTGGCATTTTATAATCACACAAATAAGGTTACGAATGCAAAAATTACGGTTTGGTTTCGTACGTTACCATGAATACCCCGATGCAGAGCTCGAAAACTACCATGTATTTACCATTCCAAATGTGAAACATTCTCATTCATCAAGTACACCAGTCTGAGGCAACCGATTGTTTTCAATGATTCATCTACAAAACATATAAGGTTAAATTACGAAAGTAAATGCATGACGATTGGTGCAAATTTAGATCAATGGTTAGACAGCAAATAGTTGGTCGCAGTCTTGCGCGCACACACACAGATCGACAGGTGTTGTGTAATCAAACTGAGGACGCCGGAGTCAGAGTGACGATTAGGTTGACTTCTGTTCGGCCAGCGCAGACTTAGCGCTTGAACAAACTTCTCTTCTGAGCATAACGGAGGTTAGAATATACGGATCGCAATAGGTTCCGCATTGGCGAGCATTCGTAGACGCAGACATTTTGAATTGTTCAGGGGGACCTGATATACCACAGTAAACGCTTTCGGAAGGTTAGCGCTGTGACCCGATTCGAATATGTGGGAGGGAATTGCGCTTGCTAAAACTCCAGTGTCTCCGTTGACCAACCATTTAGGATTTTGTTCTTTAATGCGATGTGACAAATAGCGAGTTGTTCGACCTATATACGTTGCACCACAGATGTACTCAAATAGATAGACCGTGTAATAGTAGGTCAGCTTCGACGGTCTGTCCTTATTGCATACATAAATAAACGGTTTGGTAGCAACTATACATTGCAGCTCCGCAGCTGGAAAAGTATTCCTTACTGACTGCGTCAGTTTTCTTGTTTAAAGCTTAACAATTGTATCGCCTTTAAAACCAAGACCAAGGAAAAGAGGTATCTTTTCAGCTACTTGATCAACATCTGATGATACGTTGAGCTGCATGTTGCGCTCTATAAATCTATCCGGATAACCATTTTCACGTAGTGTGTTCCGTACTGACTTCATTTCATTGTCTAGAGCATCTTGGGAACAGATCTTATGAGCCCTCGACTTGAGACACCGCATTAAGTTGCGCTTGTATTTAAGCGGTACGAAACTACTGAAGTTTGTATATTGGCCGGGCCACGTAGTCTTTCTGTTGATCCTCCTTAAGTGGTGATTATCTGTTCACCTACTCAGGTGTACATCCAATAAAGTGAGCTGTCCCACTTGTTCAAATTCTTAGGTGAACTTGAATGACAGGTGCACGTTATAAAAATCAACCTGCAAAATGAATTACTCACAATGAGGTCCCTACTTGGAGCAGTGCTGGTGGATATATTTCTTGTTAATCTAGAAAATGAATCATTGAGTCCACTCGTATACTCTTTCTTCCTGTGCTTTCGCTATATTGACGATATATTTTGTGTGACAATTAAGGATTTAAGGTTAGAAAATTAAGTCGTTAATTTCCACAACGTGCACCCGTCATGTCTGTTATTTTGGATATCTTTCATTGTTATCCTGAAGTATTTGGTGAAAGTTTAGTGGAGGTTTTGCAGTTCCGTGCATCTATCTCTTAGTGCGTCTGTCGTAATAGTGTCATCGCTTGCTAGCAATTACCTGTAGTGCTGCGCATAGGAATGTGTCAAGAGTTGGAGCGCCTAACTGCACTCAGGGATATAACCATAGTTGATGAACGCACAGCTTGGCTTAGTTAGGCACCAAATGTAAGAAAGCAGTCTGGTGGTCTACCGGTGTTTATCGATCCAAAACCGCTTAAGGCAATCGTTAGAAGTCAGAAGTATGGCCTACGATATTTAGACGATATATCTTGGTTGTATCAAGGTCAAGGTTTTTCACAATAGTTGCTCTGGCTTCCGCAACTTTACAAGCGTCCTTGGAGTACGATTCGAGCTTTTTACGATCTCCGGTACATTATTCTGGGGAATTATGTGGCAATGGATCTCATTCTGTTTGCTAGCTTCCAATGGCATTATTAATAAACACCAACTACTAGCACTATAAGACTTGCCTAGGAAACATTCATGTTGCCGACAACATACTGATCTTAGGAACCCCTGTAGAAAAACACGACCTCCGACTCGATAGGTTTCTCTAGAGGTGCGCTGAAAAAACAATTCATTTATAAATTAACAAAGTTAAAGTTTGCCAATCAGTGGTGGTATTCACGGACTTTTTGTACTCCGATGGAATAAAACCTGGTCCAAAACTCTCACGTGATTAAAAGAAATGCCACCTACTACTGATGTGAAAGGATTCTTGCGGTGGAACGAAGTGGTCAAATAGATAAGTCGCTATTTTTCTGAATGGCAGAAATAATGACATACGTGCGCAAAAGCAAGCACAAAATAGCAGTCTGGCAATGTGCTAATGAATAAGTGAAAGCATTCCTTCAAATATAATGCATGCACGCATCTGCACCAGTATTCGCTTACCATGATCTATCTCTGCATCTGGGGAAATTGTGCTATGGCAGGGAACATGGACTTGTAGCGGTGTTTTTGCACAGCGGAAATCCTCTAGACTGTCCAGATTACATTTTAAAACTAGCAGATCATCGTTATGCACCAATCGAGAAGGATGTATTTACGCTCATGCATGTGGTAAAACGCCACAGTGTTTAAAAGTTTAACCCTAATACCACTGCAAATACAGCACAAGCCATTGGTATCAATCGTCAAAAATCCACTCCATGTTTTGCCGTGTTGTCTCCACAGGATGCACATCCGACTTCATACATACGATTTAGAGATCGTCTATCAGCATGTGCCAAATACGCGTCGCAGACGCGTCGTGGGTCTACAATTTTTGGATGCAGACGCAGTACAAGAGGACCGCAACACGGCGCATGTAAGACAAAAGCTCGCCTTCATAAGAGCGTTTTACAGTAACTGAGCCGTTGCACGGAAGAGGATGCAGTTTGCAGAAGTATATATCAAGCTGTGGAAAAAAAGAATTTTTCCGGCGAAACTGAGAGTTTTCCCATTTTCCTATTAAGCTGTGGTTAGAGACAGTTTTAGATTCAAAGAAATCCAGGTGTTAATGCTGAATATAGTTTAACGCATCACGCTAAATTTGATCAATGGTACATTTTGGGTGTGAATAATGACGTCACACGAGCCTTGGAGCTTACATTTTGTACTGGGATGGCTAGTCAGTTTGGGGACTACGTGTGGAACTACCCAACCTATGGTGCAGATGACATTGTACAAACAAAAACCAAAGTCGCTTCGAGATGTTCCTGAAACTTCATGGCAATAGATGACATATAAATTGCTTACTTAGGAAGGAAAGAATTACTTAATTCCGATGGATTATTTCATAGACTATTCTACTTTTGCTGGAATTTATGAGGTGGTAAACAAGCTGTAAGGTCATTTACGTCGACATGTAATCCCTGATGCATTTGTAGCAAAAAATGACCGCAGTTTACCGCCGAGCATTTCCGAGATTTCAGGAAAAAGTGGGAAATTGATTATTTCTTCACTACCCTTTCCACTACATGTCGAAAGAAAGGTCTACAGCAGTGGTGAAGGATGTAATGCGAGTAGGGAATAAGCTTAAAATCTGCGCTAGTATATATATATATATATATATATATATATATATATATATATATATATATATATATATATATACGGTCATGCGTTATCGCCGGGGATTGTGTTTCCGTTTGGAGTAGGATCTTTGCCTTGGTCAAAAATCTCGTCAGCAGTTAAATGTCCTTGGACAGAGCCTACTCCCTTTTTCCAGTGACACAGTGTTCTTTGTTCCACAATATACATGTATATATATATATAGTAGAATGATGTAACACGTTTAGAAAAACTACTATTTGGACAGGAACGGTATCGTGACTGCTGATCCTAAGAGTTACCAACACCTCGATTCGGCGAAAACGTATACATAAAACTGGCGCCTATGAAATAAAACGGTGGTGTATGGGATTGATGAAAAGGCGGGTAGGAGAATATCGGTATACAGTCAAGGTAGAAAACGGTTTGTGCCGGAGAAACAACGATTACAAACGACAGCATTTGCTAGGCAGTGTGGTTTAGAGCGAGCGACAAAGCCAGCAGGAGAGGAATGTTGTGGAAGATGACATAGACCGACACGCAGCGGAACAACGTAGAGAATTTTAACCTTGAAATAGTCAAAACTGAATAATGCACGAGTATAGTTTATGCTAGGACCAATGGACTTCGTCTTCGGCTAAGCATTTGTTAAGTGCGGGTAAGGGGTTTCTTACTCCGTTTTCCTCAGCTAGTCATAGATCAACGTCTACACGTGGGAGCGACAGTCGCTCTATAAGACACCACAACCAACTGGCTTGATTGAAGACATGGCTCTACCAGATGCAGCCAATCAAGCATGAGCAAATCGGAATGGCTTAAAGGAAAGTAGTTTACATTGTAAATAATATGTTGCATTCCGATCAAAATGGATATTGCTCTTGGTGGTGAGGACACATGCGGAAGTTGCTTTTGAGGGGAGCCGATGTATTTCATCTGGATAAACATATCACATCTGATAAGTGAAGCTAAACTCGAGTAAGGGTTGTCGTTTCCATCTTTCCTTTTAAAGCACTTACTGAAACGCAACAACTCCATGCCATTTTGTACATGCACATCTTAATCCCATTACAAATTATCGTCATGCAGTTGTGTATTATAAACTGTAGATGTCTAAAATGAAAATTTACTTATCCATTGTTCCCTACCGTGTTAAGTTTCACTCCAACCATCCTACATAATGTATGTCAAATATTAGTTTATCCTTAATATAGCGTTGTTTACTGTTCCAAACTGGCCCTAAAAGCTTCCTAACCATAGGGTCGTGAATGTCAAAAACAATTTGCTTTAAAGGCATACACCAATGTGAAAAAACAGAACGTTTCTCAACACCGCTGGTGTACGCATTCATTGTGATTTCACGAAAATAGTTATTTTCACCCTACAGTTATGTAGTATGTTTAATCAAACCACTAAACAAAAGTAGCACGTCTAAGTGGGTTGCTTGAGGAGTCATTCTTAGATTGTCTTGGATGGCAATATTACTAAGCAAACGCTTTTCTTGGTAGGTGGATATTGTTGCAGCTTGTTAATATGTGACGGTTTCTTTACGAGCAGCGTGCAAATAGCAATGCTTTATGCTGCACTGCTATCAGCTACAACCAAGTTTGTCTTAGAATGATTAGCCATTTTGTAGAAGTGTAAAATATTCTGCTAGCATTTATATTTGCCTCAAAAACTGTGGCCAAATAAATGTTTATCATTAATTGTGAGTGGAAGGATTTTTTGGGAGTACTCTTGTTCGTCGCAGTTAGCCGACAATTCAGATCAGTCAGATAACTATCCAGAGGATGGAACCCATGGCTGCTAGTGGCTTGTGCCAACTAGCCCGCAGCTTATGCAACTGCGCCATGGAGGTCGGTAGATGACCATCACGAATTGTTATCTAACTGCGATATAGCCCGACCCATCCTCCTCTGCCATGCAGGCACCTGCCATGCAGATGACAGCGGTTGGCCTTCCGGTGTCAGGACTTCCCGTTTACGGCAGCTATGAATCGACATAGCATTTATGGAATCCGTAAGGGCGAATTTGTGTTACTTGTGAGTGGAAGGAAGTTTGTGAACTTTTTTGTTCGTCGCAGTCAGCCGAAAATTCAGATGAGTCAACTGCTTATCCGGAAAGCACCAGACGGCCGTTTCGCACTATTAAGGCTCTTCAGTATTGCGACGAACAAAATACTCATAAAAGAACCTTCCACTCACAAGTACTACAAATTCGCCCTTACGGCTTCCAAAAATGCTATATCGATTCATAGCTGCCGTAAACAAGAAGTCCTGACACCGGAAGGCCAACCGCTGTCATCGGCATGGCAGATGCCTGCATGGCAGAGGAGGATGGGTCAGGCTATATCGCAGTTATATAGCAATTCGTGATGGTCGTCTACCGACCTCCATGGCGCAGTTGCATAAGCTGCGGGCTTGTTGGCAAGAGCCACTAGCAGCCATGCGTTCCATGCTCCGTAGAGGACCGAAGGATGCACACCACGGAAAATCCCCAATAGGGCGAAACGGCCGTCTGGTGCTTTCCGGATAGGTAGTTGACTTATCTGAATTGTCGGCTGACTGCGACGAACAAAAATAATGTTTTTTCTATACACAAATCTGCAAGTATTGAATTTTAGGATTAGATCTAACTGGATAAGTGTTTCGAGGACGCAAAATAACAACTGTTTTCTGTTGCTGTATGCATTTTAATAGTTTGATAAGTAAGTGAGTGATCGTGCCATGCTTTCCGTGTTGTACAACACATACTTCGTATATACAAGTTCATTATTTCTGACATTCACCTAATGTGGACAAGTGTCACAACCTCATTTAGTTTTGCTATAAGGTCCATTCCTTTGCTTACGTAACTACCATGTTACCTACCCCTTGTGAAATAGGATGGGGCATCACCAGCTATATACTCGAACTCACATGTAATCCGTAGACGCCAAACTGAAATATAAAAACCGGAATTTTATTATGGATTGTAAAAGTGAAGGTATGGTCAGATTAGATTCCCTCCACTCACACCCCAAAAATTTTTCGTGGTCCGCAAGAATTTAGATAGCAGTAAATTGCTAAATGAACGTTATTCGCGATGTGGTCCTCATTGTTTAGGTATGTAATAATTGCTCGCTTTAAAGACATATCACCATAGTCCTGTTTTGGATAAAAGTGCGTGCTTGAAAACGGATGGTATTTCCACTACAGTCTTGTGCCTGTGCCATGGAAGAGCAATTTATTCCATTTGGTAGTACGTAAGCAAATCAGAGCCGAGCAAGCAAAAATTGCCGCACCAGCGTCTAAGACATATTTGTCTCAAATTCATTCGTTAAATTGATTTGTGATTCACAGAATACCGCAAGGCAAATCCATTAACTCGATTGCTCGTAAGCGCCGCAGCAATGCGATCATTAATCACTTCTAGGTGGATATTGCAAAGGTTTACTTAACTCGAATTCTTTTAGTCGCAAATAGAATTTGTGAAGCATGGAGCTCGGTTTAAATATATTCGTACTGGATTTCTTTTTCCTGCGTAACCATAATAGATGCGACGATATATTTATTTAGATTTACGGATTTAATATTTATCATTCCTCTGCTGTCACGTATCGGGTGCATTTTCATCTGGTTTTCAATACAGGCTTGCTTATGTTTAAGGTTTACATGCATTTCAGTTAATCTGAGCAATGGAGTTAAACCCGGCTCCATTCGATTGAATGCATGTTTACTCGTGACCCTGAGTTTGGACAAGTTTATAGTTTCACAACATGGATGAAGTTACACTGAGATGTTTTATTGTGCAGTTTGAAAAGTTACTGTTTTGCGCTTCCGTGGATGGTAGTTGGTCATAAAATGCTCTAACCTCTTCGCTTCTGTGTATGATCTTAATCGGCATTTTGAGACTAACCACCAGACCAAACGAAGAATAGTAAGTTGATAATCCAGCCTTCAGCTAGTGAAGGGCTTGTGTTAAATATTGCTGAAGTGGACATCAAAACTACTCATATGAGCGTGACAGAAATCAGAAATTTGGGAGCATACGCGTTGTGGCGTAATAAATGAGCCACCACCATAACTGGTAGCATGAGTTTACTTCCGACTCTGAGCAAATTTTATATTTGCTTATCCTCACGCTGTTGCTATGTTCAACTTTTAGTCGTTTAAGATTCCATTTTTGGCTGAAGGTTGTGTAATGCTTGTCTTAACGATTTCCACCACGATTATTTGCTTTCTTATTATTTCTAAAAACTTCTAAGCTTTAAATATTTATGCATCTTGTGCCAACTCTGCATCATACTTTAATTCCATTTTACATTTAATTTACATCATATACATTTGGGCTAAGACCCTCAGATTCGAATGAATCTGTTTGTGATTTCGAATTGTTTTGCCCTGTTCTTCAAATGACGTTTACTCTCTCCAATCTATTTGCTGTTGTGGTATTTGTCTTTCATTTTCTTTTATCTCACTTAGTAAATTTTCATATCATTTTGTTGTAGCCTTGCTTACTAGAATCCCGGGTATATTTTTATGCCTATAAGTCTAAACTTGGGCATGCTGGCATCTAATGTCAAATTTGTCACCATATATTTCAATATTTATAATAACAAGTTCAATTAAGTTTTTCTCTGCTAATAAACTCTATCTCGTGCTAATTTGTGGATTGCTGTGACTAGCAACATTTGCCTTTAAGAATGTTTGAGTTGCGTCCAAATGCAATTTACTTCCGTTGGGCTGTTTGAGAGCCTGGGTAGACTTTCATTTGGAAAATTCTCAAAACTCATCTGTCACATATTGCCTTAAACTGCTTTTCCTCCTTGTTTACATAATAAGAAAGGCGGCTCCTGAAAAGCTTAGTCTCTTCGCTACACTATGTGGATGTTGAAGTTATTTAACCGACCTGACTAGCAACGGTCACTGTGGCAAAATGTGTAACTGCGGTGTTAGCTAACCTTCTTCAGAAATGCAAAGTACCTAAACAAACATTTCCATTGTATTATAGCCTGGAATTCATATTTATGCAACCGTATTTGGTTCTGGAATCGGAAGAAACGTGGTTGCGAAAACGTCTACTTTTCTATCTGTTTCACAGTTTGCTTCTTTCACAGTCAGTTACGGCCGTAAGAAACAAGTCATTATTTTTAACCACTTTTATGGATAAGTTCAATACCACAATAAAAACCCAAAGCCAAACCTAGTACATCTGAAAATTGCATTACACTTGCGTTGCAAAACCAAGGCAAAAACACAGACAACTAAGGCAATAGATGGAAATTAAACTAACAAAATTTAATGTAAGGATTGTGCAAAAGTTTGTGACATCCTTAATGACAACTACCTTGCTTAACTGCATTAGATTCCCTGAAAAGCGATGTTAATTATTCAACCGGATTTGTGATGCCTGCACTATGTGAAGCTCCTCCATGAATTATGTTTGTTTATATTTAACCATTCCTTGATGAAATGAGCACGCAATTTAGGTAAGCATACCGCATTAATTTAATCGACCGTTGTGATATTTACAGCACGCACTCTGAGTAGCAGTTCAGTTTGGTGTTAAACCAGCTGCTCATATTATTTGAGAGCTTGAAAACAAAAAACTAATTTCGCGCAGAGTTTATTCTTTGCTTTTCGTTATGGAACTTGTCCCCTCAAGATATATTGTAAACGTTTGCTTTTCATGTTTTCCTATAGTTGCTAGAGGCATAAGCACACACACACAATTTCACTTTTTCACTAGATCAAGATATTTCACTTAGCTTGCAAAACCCAGCAAAATCGTTACTGAGTTTTCAGAACGATACCCACATATGTTTGCGTAAGCAACCTGTTACTTTTATAATTGTTAATAATTTCCAATGGCCGATTTTATATTTTACAAAACTTAACTTGATGAAGTAAGCAGCACAGTGTTTATGGTGTCCCTTCCCTCTTCGCATACAAACGCTACATGTTGATGAAAAATATCACTAAATTATCAACACAAATTATCACGACAAATACACGCTACTAGAATGAAGGCGTTAACAAGGAGGCGAAGTGGCTGACTTCAAAGAAAACGGATTATTAGTTACTGCCTAAGTATCGTGAAAAAACTGCGACATACATCACAACACAAAGCAGACTGCGTATTGAGCATTTGAACAGAATTACAGGCGGTAGAGATGGAACGATCTGGAATAGTTAAAGGTTGCATTTTTCTGCTGTGTAGAAAAATTGTGTTGAGTTGTATCGTCGTCTTCAAAGTCAATGTATTTGGTGTCATCACACCACGCACGAAATGTTCAAAGCACATTAGGGATATTAAAGCTGCAGTTACTAAACGCTACAATGCATGTACTGTCTATTGTGAAACCATTACGTGCGGTCGCCACTGCACCTACACGTTTTGCAACAATCCCATTCGACTTTCTATGTCTTACTCTTTTCTTTTGCTGCAAAGTTTTATAGTAGATCAGCTTTTAACTTAATCTGTATGTGAATTCAAGCTCCGCGCATATGTGTCAACTACCGCATATCCAGAGATTAGATAAATTAAACCGAGCTTTTTTAACGAAACGTAAAATAACATTCAGGAAACCGGGATGGAACGCTCCGTTTACAGCATTTGCTGTTTGGTTCAACGAACATTAAGTATTTATGTTAAGCAAACTTAACCGCAGATGTTGATTGCTTTTCGGAACCCAGTAATGTCCTTACAGCATTTTTTCTCCGGTTTTATAGTTCATTTTGACAACCAACTATCAAATTCGCAGCAAGTACGGCCTCAGGTAAGTAAGTGAGGGAACAGATCCGGTTCGGGGATCAAACATATATTGCACCTGCCAAAGTGATATACAGGTAGACAGATATATTGTTCGAAGGCAATGTGAGACTAAACTTACTATGGTTATGCTTGTCTTATGTGGACCATCATATGTGCGACGGAAACTCGAATGCAATCATAGTGAAACAAGCTGGGAAACGTGGTCTCAGATTTTGAATCGAATCATGTAAACCAATCTATGCATGGCCTTGGTTAACTGCAGCGCGGCTTCTGAAAATCCAAACTGTAATTAATCTCGATATCTTTAATTTTAATGCAAATGAATCCATTGTCTATAGTCGCAAAATATTTTTCATTGGTTTTTTGACGTTGCACTTCAACTAATACAGAATGGAAAACGATATTTCCCTTCAATCACACGCATAAATATATAATAACAAGCTTATAATTAAATCCTGCCCAGTTAGCAAAAAATGTGCGTTGTACACATTCAAAAAATGCAGCATCTACAGTGAGATATCAGGAAAAGGTGCACAATTGAATAGCAACTGGTAGCAAAAGATTTATGTGTAGTTAAACTCACCGGATAAGGATCCTTTATCATCAATATGAAAAGATAATCATGAAGGTGTATATTTGTCTTTCTCGAGCAAGGAAATAGTTGTTACACCAATTAGAATTCACCTACCTTTATGTGACTGTTAAGAACAACCGAGACTGGAGAAAATGGTTTTTCTAGTGGCAACAACCTTTGTGTTTGTACTTGAATGTTAAGCAAAAATTGTGAGCGCTTTTGCGCTAAGTGGGCTTAATGGTGCAGTGGTTGTCACTGGAGCTAAATTGAGTGTAACTGAGGACATGAATAAACCGTTTAATTGAAGATCATGATTTGTTAAACGGACATGTTAATGAATATGTATTAATAAACTCAAAAATTAATTTATGTACCAGCATGTTCGTAAGTCTCTTTTTCCCAAGTAAGCCCATTTACGCCTATCGGGCAGGAATCAGTAACATTTTAATCAGTCACTGCACACGAAGTAATAATAAAGAAGTTTACGTGACCGCTTTCGGATTACTGGTTGACCATACGTAAGTATATGAATGTGTCTAACATTGCACTTCCATACATTTTCATTTGTAAAGTTGTGCAGGTGGACATGCTTTTCGGACACGGTATGTGTGATCCGTATGGCCGAGGTCTGTTAAAAGTGAACCGAATTCTCAATAGAAGTTGCGTGTCGCAATCAAACCGCGCGACAGTTAATCGAATTCCATCTTTGAATTCATTACCGCCTGGCGAAGTGTCGCTCTTGGTTCTCTGTGACAAAATGACTATGAAATCAGCATTTAACCACTAAGCCACTCGTTTTGCCCCAGCTCTGAATATCCCCAACTGCTGAGTCCGAACGAGGACGAAACCGATGATAGTGTGTGAGTGCTTTGAGAAGCTAAGATGTAACACCTGAAGACGGTAGACGCTTTAGGATCTCTTAAGTACCTCTGTTATAGGTTCTAACAATTTAATACTTTACTAGCACTCATGTCCGGTATGGCAACTATTTACAGGGCTTAACATTGACATGAACTTTTGTTCAACTACCAGCAAATGTTGTTTTCTTAAATAAAATAAAAACTAGTTGCTTTCCCATCCAAATTGAGATATAAGTTAATAAACCCAACCTGCTCTTGCTCATCCACTTCTCCTCAGACATCATGTGGACGCTAATACATCAGATTCTTAGTGCTAGCAGAATAGAATACCAGCTATTATATGACCACACATGCGCAACAGCACGATATTTTGAGACAAATTAACACTTTATTAGGGGTTGCAACAAGTTTCAATATAACGGTATTTGAAACGGAATGTTAGCAAAGCCATTACATTTTAGAGCAAAATAATATAATCTGTCAGAAGAGGTTGAGAAGGACATATTTGTTGGAAGAGTCTGTTACCGTGCCAGTTTCATTATTTAATTCGTACAAGCGACGCAGTGGAAATTAGTTATGAAGGTCAAATCTTAGTCATCACTAGCTTTAATACATCGATTACAATGATTAATGCATCCTTAGATATTAATGGCAAAAATACGCTACCAATGATAGATAATTAGCTGCTAGAAAGCAGTGATTTATTGTTCGAGGAATATGACTTGTCCATTTGAATAAGGAGCTTCCGCAAGCCCATCTCCAGCTTGTGAGTCATTCGGTGCACAGGCTCATGCGAATTATAATATTGCAATTAAGTCAGTTAAATGATTTTAGTTTACATTTGCCAAACAGCATTTGTATTGCAGAAAATACTCCAATTAACATCCTAATATTTACACCCGATTAACTGCCAGACGAAAAAATTCGAAACACTGATCACTCCTCATCCACAACATAATAATCTTTGTCCCTGAGTGATAGTAGATGCGGCTACACAGAGCAAACTCTACTTGCTGCTTCCAACCAGCAGTCAGTTCTCACCGGTCACCCTGTTGAATTTCTGACTACATTGTGTAAATAAACTTTGTATGAAATTACATAGCTTAAGTAAACTTTGTTGTTAGCTGGGTGCCAAGCTGTTGGACGCATAGAGCCAAGCCGCAAAATTAGGTGGATGTGAAGGAACCGAATATACGAGGCGAAACTTATTTGATAGAACTGACGTAAAATGCCACTTTAACCAAGAGAGCACTTCAAACACAACAGAAAATTAATAATTTGTCTGTGAAAGTTGAATGCATCTATGGTAATAACCATATAAAATACAGTCCACAACAAACACTACGATACAAAGGAATAGAAAAATCGTTGCCCCGATTTATTCGGTTGCTAACTGATTACTTAAGTTCAGGTTGTATTACCTAAATATTTTTGTTTATGCTAGGGACTTCAACGTGCACCGTCGTTTCACTCGTTATTCATTTTGCTTACGTAAAAGTATGTTGGCATGGAGCAGAGCAGTTTCTTTGAGATAATCACTTGGTCGTATGAGCGAAAAATGAATATAAAGTTGGTAGGTAAACTAATAATATGTATCTTACCGCAGGAGGTTGCTAAATGCGGTGATAAGACGAAAATAAATATATTAATGCAGAGATTCGGATGTCAGATTATAACTCTAAGGAATCCGTTTACATGAGTATGAAGCATTATTTGGAAATGGTCATGTTTTAAATTCAAATATTATTTCTAGTTATCCTCATCTAAATGTAGTTAGGATATTGGCAACGCATGCCTTTGTTTAGTTTTACCGATTAACCTTTGTCTTTGCATTCAATAAAGCGTATCCAATAAAGCCGTTCTTAATAACATTAGTTCCTAATTTTGAACAAATACTTTACTTTATGCTGATTTCGGATGCGCTTTGGCGGACGCCCACTAAGTTGTTGTGACCGCATTTACACCAGCCAACCTGCAAAGCCAGCTGTTCTAAATACCTATCAAAGTAAGCTGTCATACGAGATGGATAAACTCTCACTAGATGCAAGTGAACTTCAATGGTCTCATATTCACCAGACCTTACTAGCAGCAGGGATATCCTCATGTGTAGGTCTAATTGCCAACATGGACATTGGATCTCTTCACAATCTCCGGAACTTATAGATGGGCACCTGCCTATTACAGCTGGAAGCTAACACAGTGAAACTCGCAAAGAGCTCCGGGTGAAGCTCCTTGCTAGCTTGAAGAGAGACGGCGAATCCTGGTGGTCTCATCATGCTTCGGAGATGGAAATGGCCGCTGGCCTTAAAATCATCGAAAATTATTCAGTTTGATACGTGAAACGGACAGCAGGAAACCTGGTGTTAGTGAAACAATATGTGATGAGAGCGGACAGCCTATGCACAACTTGTCAAAACGCTTGGAGCGTTGGGTTAAGCACGGTGAAAGGCAATTTTATTGGCCGAATTTGTTAGAATTCTCCCCGGCCACTGAGCGCCTTGATCCGTGTGCTGTCCATTTGTATTCACATCCTCTCTCAGAATTTGAACGTGAGATCGAACTGTTGAAGTTAAATAAAGCCGCGGGAGTAAATGGTCTTCGTCTAGCCCTCATCAAATTAGAGGGACCTGCTCTTGTAGATGATTTAAACGAATTACTAATGTAACTGTGGGAGCAGGAAACTGCCCCAACCGGCTGTAGCCGCTCCGTCATAGTCCCGATTTTTGAGGGAGGCTCGTGATCGGAACGCGGCAAATTTAGGGGGATCAGTCTGACCTTCACCGCCTCAACATACCTTGCCTCTGTCTTCCTTCACAGACTGACTGGCACTTGTGAAAGCCAGATTCGTAAAGAGCAAGCCAGGTTTCGTCGACGTCTTGGCTGTACTGACCACATCTTCACTTTGCGTCATTTGTTGGAGCACCGTCACATATATTGGCGGCCTACCGTTGTCGTGTACGTTGATGTTAAAGGTGCTTTCGATTCGGTGGATAGACATGCACTTTGGGACTGTCTACTCAGGAAAGGTGTACCTGAGATATATATGTGTATAATTTTCGAGCATTTTATGCGCGTAGCTTAGGCAGAGTGAGGGCTTACGGCAAGTTGTCTTCGCTCTTTAGTATCTCCAGCGGCGTGAGACGAGGATGCCCGCTGTCACCTTTCCGCTTCAACTTCGTTGTTGACAAAGTCAAGGAAATCGCGTCTACAGGACGCGACTTAGGTAATGTGGATTTGCTCCCAGCAGAACGAATTCTTGATAACATGTGGGGTGAGACGGTGACAATTTAGAACAGAGTAGAATGTAGGGTTGACACTCCTACGCACAGGACAGCTCTAGACTTACGAACAAATGTTTCTGTACACAGGGTGCGTTTCGTACTGCTGAACGTGACTGCCTCCGCGAAACATAGGAAATGATTGTTATCATGTTTTAACACTATTGTAAACATTTTGGCCGTATCAAACTGATGGCATGTGGCCGGTAAATGTCTTCCTATGGATGAAGTAAATGGCTTACGTGAACTAGTGGAATGCGCAACGGACGACTGAGTGAAGTGACGCTGCAACCATTTAGGTACGTGTTCCCTTATTCTGAATTTCAACGATCTATTGCTACAGCTAATGTAGCGCATACCACAAACACAAGTGAATCGATACATACCATGTGAGTTGGCACCCATAGGTAGTTATTCCGTCGTTTCGGTAACAGGTATTCTACTAGTCCGGTTGATAAGCAGTTACAGCAACATAAGAAGTCCTCTGGACTACGGAAGTTATACGTTCGTTGTCCTCATATTAAGAAAATCACCGTTAAATTTTAGCTCTATGTAGATCCACATTTTCGACACTGTCGAAACCCGTCCCGGCACCCCAGCCTGAAAATGTTTGTCGATTCAACTGCTTGGTTATCCATTTTTCAACAGCAAATCCTTGAGCGAGTTTACCTCATCATCTAGACTATCGGTGGTGCATATATTTTTTGCACGTTTGAATAGTGTCCTGACTAAGTTTTCCTTATCTCGCATTGGGGAGGAGCTGGTAAAGTGCAGTTAGTGCGTGCCTCTCAGTGATACCGTCGGTTTGCATCATCAGGATAGTCATACTTGAGCTTGGTTTCCGCACAATCGCGCATGGGATACATTTTGGCACATGCATTCGAGTACTCATGGTCCCAATCGTCCTGTCTATATGACTCGTTCCGAAGTTTGATACTGTTGGTATACAAAATGGGCGTTGGCGCCGATAAGCTGTTTTTTCATTGGAGGGAGAGAAGTAGTGACGCAATGTTACTTTTGAATTAGTGAGAGTAAGTGATATCTTGGAATGCCTCTGCCTCTCCTAACTCGCTAACCTATGCTTAAAACCCGAGTAGCATTTTTATCATTGTCGTCCACTGCAAAATAAACTAGAATAATAAGGAGAAATCCCGGTAACCTAACGCGCTACTACTAGTTATACAGTGGATGTCGCATTAGCAGTTTTTCCCTTGTAACCTGTAGAAGAAGTAGGCAAAACCAACGTCATGCAGTACGCGCGCTTTCTTCTAGCTGCGCTGGAGAGCCATCTTATTTGCATCCACTCCTGAGTCGACAAACAATACTGAGTAAATGCGGTTTCATAGCGGCATTTTTCCATCTCTGCATGTCACGAATGGCGGTTCTCACTTTGTTATATTTCATCAAGTAGATTTAGCCTGAGTTGGGAGTTAAACTTGGTACTTAATGTTTCCCTGTAATAATCCTGATTGTTTGTAGAGTGAACATCTCGAAAGGAGTTTAACCCGACGGTCGAAACATGAATGTTTGATTTTGGCGCACACACCATATGCCTTTGAGTGTGATACTACATCGCAACTGTTGCTTCGGTTGAATCTGAACTAAGCACGTACCATACCCATCACTAGAAGCATAGCCGAAGTGAAGGATTCCGGTTTCGTCTCGGCTATCTTGCACTTCATGATCGACGGTTTCGTCTATGTATAAACTGATGTAGAGATACACAGGCGTTAGTAGAATTCGGCACGTACTGTTTGGCAGTTGCTGTCAGGATCAATGGGCCGTTAAGCTCGGCGAGCAGCGCTTGATACAACCCACTTACGACTGAACCACTACACATGGAAACCACTGAGTATGTAGCATGGATAACTTCTAATTTGGTGGATAATATCCGATTAACAAGTTGACACAATCAAAATCCATGTTCGATTACTACACAAGACTGTATTTGAAGATTATGCGATGTACTAGTTCACAACTGCTTAACTCGTGTCTCAGTTACGCGTCCGTCTGTAAAACAATGATTAATGCCAAGCACTGGTACTTAAATAGCGTGCACAGTAAGGCCAGGCGGACGTGAGAATCGGCTAAGAATAGTCTACTCATATTATCTCACTTTCACTTCCAAACGTATCGGCAGGTTGGTTTTACTATAGTTTTTGGTATGCCTTACAAATACCTATCCGCTTAAGATTGCAGAGACCTTACATTGATTTTATTGCTATAACGCTTCACTCAGAGACCGATTAAACAGATCAAGGACCCATGCAATACCACACACTGTATTCCGTAAGACACGCCTTAAGTTATATGAACCGTCTAAAATAAAGCCGATCCAAATTTAGCAAATCAAAGATTGCTATACCAGCTGCGCTTCTGCATTAGTGTATCATGTGCAGACCACAAGGATCCTATGAGGTGGACCTGTGTAGTATATAATATCCGAGTAGCAACTAGATGCGCACTATACATGGTCATATACAGTACACTTAAGTATTCATAGATAGTGTTGCAAAAGTAGTCATAGAAAACTAATAATCCTCTAACCCCTCAAATGCATGTGAAGTTCACAGTGCTTTTGCGAATTAACTTACATTTATCATCTATAATAATAAACTGCAATTGTCAGAAATATACAACTTGATATTTACTGTACCTACGAAGGGGCTGTGCAACCATAGCTGGTTAGTAGGTGGCAATATGGCAACTCTGCAGTACAGAATTTTTTTATCTTACTAAGCGACAACATCTGTGCGCCAGTTCAAAACGTTGTTAGATTTAAATTTTAGCACTATTCGAATCAGAGAACGATGCACACTTACACACACAGGTCACTTTGGGAGTCCTCTAACACCCTGAGTCAGATATTTTAACTATTACATGCCAACGATAAAAAATCCACGACCGAGAATTTTTAAAATGTTTTATAACTTATGTCCAAAGAGTGGTAGAGAATTCATTTCTGCTTGCTCTAGAATATAGTATTCAGTATTCAGCAAGCATTTAGCTACAGCTCCCTGACAAATAGATTCATTTTCTCCTCAATCACGGAATATTTTGAGGTAGAGTTATGAAAGCGTTAGATTTCTACATCGTCAATAGGAACCATACCAGCTGGCTTTTGCAAGTGCATCGCTTGTTGTCACTTTGTGATGTATATTGGACTGAGCTCCCTGATCCCGTTCTTGAATAGCTGTTAAGTACATGCTCCCAGGTGTCATCATTTGTAGTGATACGTACAACTGGATAAAAAGTAATGTATACAGAAGTTGACCTTTTAACAAAAATGTAAAATTATTGTAGTGTTTGACAATTCTGGTTCATGTCTTATTGAAGGAGGTTCTATAATACTTGTGAAATATAGACATATGATTTATCCATCATGAATCCGCAGCCAGTTTCTCGTGTTTCGACTTTTGTTGTTCAGCTTGCAATCATATAGTAGTTCTCACAGACGGAAAGCACTTTTTTCACTGCTACCAATTAATATTTTCGTAGTTACGTCAGCCTTGACAAATGACTTCATCAAAATTTAGCGGTTCCTTAAGATCAGTCCAAATACAAAACATATTGAATAGTTTATCCCTACTTGACCAGAAATGCGTCCTATTTTTCACGATGCATTACTTACAGAAACACCCATAAAACTGAAATGTCTTGTTAGTTTTCATCAACTGGTCGCGACCCAGGTTGCTGTCCAGACCTAGGATTAATTATTTCGTTGTAGCCGGTTTCCCTTAAATATTTCTCCAAATTATCTTTGCTTACGGCAGTCGGAAGACATATGAAATGGAGTACTGATAACGGCGCAGCATGATTGTGCATTTAAAATTGTGGTTCAAATATGTAGCTGATTTGTCCGCAATCAACGGGGCATTGTAGCAACTAAGTTACTGACCAAATTGGTGTCTCGACTACACTGAAACATGCGGTAAGGCGAAATCTTCATCAATTCTCTGGTAAAGGAATGGGTTTTGTTGCCTGAGAAAGTAGAAAAAACCGCCCCAAAAAGCCATCCGTCTGCACACTGTCTTTGATTTGAAACAGAGAAGAATAAAGCGCTCTCGAATTTCATCCTTTAACCTCAAATGTGACGCAACGTTATTTCGCACTGAAGTATGCGCTCTGTTTATTTTTCTCTCATCTTGACGCGGAAGCTGTGTTGTGTGTCAACTTTTCAAGGCTCAGACGGACAGCCATTGAAACGGAGCACAGAGCGTGCATCTGCATTGAAGGCGCACTACGCTTCCGCATAAATAAGTGACCGCGTTTCATGTACGCAGCCCGCATGGAGCTCAACGTCGTGGATTGCGATGTGAATGACTTAGGCATTCAACATGTCATGCTTAACCAGACGAAGCCTGGTGGTCCTGAAATGCGCCGCCAACAAATTCTGAAGTTCCTATCCGCTGTCATCTATTCATTCGTGACTGAACCACTCAAAAGTTAACTGTCTAAATTTCAATTGAAAATTTAACTGAAATAAGTTTAAGAGAAGCTTATTCCGAACAGGTTTGACCTAAACAAGGATACATTTACCAGCCACTATAGCTGAACTTTATTTTGACTATGGCACTAGATAAGCACCTAAGCATTGTTTCTTAAAAGTTAGTTCATGCATCACCGAGCTGAACATGACTAGCAGTGAATGGTTACACATGAGAAACAGGGAGGTAATTCGACTTGATTTATAATGCTACCATTAAAAATTTCAAGAGGAAAAGTTGAGGGATTACTACACAGACAAAATTTGAGTTGTTCTTTGCTCATGCCCATAGAAGATTAGTGCTGTTCTATTTTAGCCAACCAGTCTAACCCATTAGTACACTTCCCTTTCTGGAATTCAACAAGGCGTGGTAGTGGGGTCCATCTTTTTCCGCATGTACATCCCAATACCACCTCAGCTATTTTATTCCTCATATCCCAACCATATCTGATGATCTAAAGACTGAAAGTAATAGATCCACCCGACAAACTGTACTTACCACGTTATAACTCTGCTCGCCTCTCAAATTGGTATGCATATTTCGATCGGTTGGTCGTCAATGCGTTCGATAATTATGTGTCCGTGGTAGATAGATGAAAATATGCACAAGCTGGTTGATCAACCTTTGAACCTTATATACTCGCACCCTGCTCGCTGAACACAGCAGACAGCACGAGTACGCCGTGGATAATCGGACTGCTCATGCGTTAGGCTCTCCGTCACAACTATTACGCTGGGCTTGGAAATATTACTGGGATAATAAAATTGAAAGTTGTTTAGAAAAAAGCCGCCAAATTATCGCCATGTTACGTGGTACTTCATAACAAATGATGCAACAGACTATGGCTACAAACACTGTAGTATCCTTGCCTTCGACCTGGCCTTGTAGAATCTTACCGACTTTTAAATCTGGCTGATCTCTCTGCCGCATTTTCGCGGAAATTATCACGGCCCTTTAAAGCTCGTAACATCATCTCCTACGCCACATTATCTAAGATAGCCCAATAAGTTGTTAACATTGTGCACAACCTCAACATCTTTTGATAACCTTGAATACCACGGAAAGTAAGCAAAATAAATACCTATTTGTCTGTCAAAATGACCTTTGTTAGCTTCCCATGATTGAGAAATGTTGTCAGCTTATACCAAGCCACAAAGTTCACCAAATATATTAAATTCCTACCCTTCTAATTAATGCTCGCTTAACACATTTCCAATTATTCATGGATTGTTAAGTTAAATATGCTAGGTGACAGAAGGTATTCTTGTTTAGCGCAAATACCGTACTGGTTGTCAAGACACCACAGTTTAACAACGCCACCTTATCAATGTGTTTCGTCTGCATGCGTATATCGTGAGTATATCATTCTTATACAGGCAGTACAAAGGGTACATCTATGTGAATATATGGATGCACTTTTTATGCTGAGTAACGCGACCACATTATGTCACCAATGTACGTCAAATAGCGCAAACAACCGATGTAGGGAAAAAGTGTAGTCGACGCCACCATTAGTACTAAAAGAACAACTGTGTACTTGAAGCATTTATCTTCACGTGAGCCAAACTGTCTGCAAAGTAGGACAGGAGCAAGTAAATTAGGAGTGATGAACCTATAACTGACAACGTCTAAGAGCAAACCACATTTAAGTTGGAAACAATTTATGCCCCTCAGTAATTGTTTGAAACAAAATATTTCCGGTTAGTTTTAGTTAGTAACCGAGCAAATCGTCTGCAAGCAATGGTGCACCGGATCTAAAACGTGTCGCAAGAAGCCCATTATTGATGCAGTTGTACACTTTGCAGTCGGCTGATCTCGACTGCTCCGTTTACACCTGTAGAAAGGGACACCTCGGAAGTGCACAATGATCTTTGATTGGAAGAGAAGTCAGTAACCAGGGAAGCTTTCATTTCTATCCAGTATTCTCAGTCCAGCTATGCAAGGAGACCTCTACACAATCTTCTCCGCCGGAAGTGTACTGCAGGAGAAAGGATTTTGAGAAACATGAAGGATAGAATAGAAGGTAGATCAGTGGTTTGTAGGAAGAGGAAAAGTCGAGAGCATTCCATCCCGTTTGGGCCCAGTGGTTTTTTAACTGGTTTCAGCCTTCGATATAATTGGTGACGTTGTGGATGTTGAGGCATTTGTTGAACGAAGGGCATCATTGCTGCTGTTGATAAACAGCAAGCATCTCATGTCTATCACTATGGCGTGAGCAGCCGTTAGTTAATTTTACCACCAGTTTTCAGGCGCTCGCGATTGTGGCTATCCTCCAATTAACGAGATAACTAGAGATGACAGAATTTTCATCCATGCACTTCGATCCAGAAATTACTTGAGATACCGCTAACTGGCTCAGCAGAATTGTTATGAACTGCTGCTCACAGAGAACAACATCGAGGAGATTTTGTGAAGATTCATAGCAGTTGGACTCAGAGACAGCCACCACACATCCAGTGAAGCGCTTTCCTAAATGTGTGTTCGCTCTCTGTCCCAGTGTAACCGAGGAATCCTCACAAAACCCTACTAATCTCCTACTACTAACAAATAATCAGTACTCACCTCAGCGGCTGTGATGTCACCACGACTGTTGGTGGTTTGCAAAGAATGTCATTGTTCTGGTGGTCAGCCGCGTCATCTGCACTTTTGTAACATGCCGGACAGTGGGGATGAGTCACACTACATCTCAATCAGATAGCAAACATGCCGGTCTGATCCCATCGCCCATGGCTCAGTGGCAAAAGTCTCTGAATTTCAGGAGTAAGGTCGAGGGCTGTTGCGCACTACTGACTAGTTCTAATGGGACGAAACTGCTGCCTAGCTCTTCCCGGAATGTGTGCTGGCTGTCAGCCTGAGTCTTACTGCGTCTACTCTTTGCAAAACCAATTTCATCTCCCTATTACTTACAAACAACCTGCGCTATGCTAGTCAGATAAGGAGTTTTAATGAATTGTTTAGGTGCTTTCCTAGATGAGTGGTAGCTGTCTATCAGAGTCTAACGGCAACCAATCTACACAATAACCCAATAAATTCCCTTACTACTTACAAACATCGAGGAGCATTTGCCTTATTGGACATCAAATACTAATGGATTTCCCGAGTCCATTCTCCGTCATCTATTATAGGGGTCGCTGCTCCGGATGTGGACCTGGCATATGCTGACCCCCATCTGTTGGGAAAAAATCATTTCCAATCCATTGTCCATACAATAGAAAATTTCACAGAGTCACAAACTGTTGTGGATACAATCGAAGTGGTAAGTCATCAAACTTTTGCCTTGGATTACCACATACCACTAACTTTCTTGCCACAACCTCCCTGTCACATTTATTTTTGTATAGGACAGATATTTTGAGATGTTAGTTGTTAACGTTAATAAATATTCGCTGGTCCGTGAAAGCATTGTACGTACCAAACCTTCATCTGCCAGGATAGTTCGATCAACTTGGCAGCGGCCAACGGGATTGCTGTTAACCCGTAGACGTGACTACTGTAACCATTGCTATATGGAGAGTTTCCGTAATTCAGCGTATCTGCGCGGTATGCAAAACTCTGTGGGAATTAATCCGGGGTGCAGACGTGTTCGCAAAATTTGCTGTCAAGCTTCAATTGGCTGACAGAACGTACAACTAAGAGAACAAGCAACATCACTGTTTGCAAGCAGTGGTTGCGCCTTACGCTGCGCGATGAAAGACACACTTGTAACAGACATTAGTTATTGCAAGTTTCTGAATTCCGCGCACGTACACACCACAGACTGAAAGAAATATTGAGGATCTATCATCGCTCAATCTGCTGGTTAGATGGAGATTTCAGCTAGTGTAGCTCCTTGCAAACTGATTGGATTCAGACATTGTAGGCCCAATCCACCAAACTCCTAGGCTTGGATCGCTTTAGCCCCAGGGAGAACTTAAGCGCAGCATTGATGACATCCAAAACATGGCCTTATCCAGCCATCAAAACATCTTTGGCAAAACTCGTCTAACTGGTTTAATAGAAAACAAATAAACTGCTGCTCTGTTTTTATTACCGATGAATGAACACATTCACATGAAAAGATATGTTTCTCATACCCCATGTCGAATATGCAATTCAAGCCTGGCATCCATGGCTGAAACTCGACCTTAATGCGCTGCAGCAGCCACAACGCCGGGCATCTAAGAACATAATTGGAATGCGCAACCTTTCCTACCAAGAGAGGCTGCAACGACCGGGATTTTTCAGTGGAAGCTATCGCAGACTACGAGGCGACCTGATTATGGCATACTTGGTTTTGCGAGACCCACATCATGTGTGCCGCCCTTTACTGCAACTCAACAGCAATACAAACCTGAAGGGCCACTCATTAAAACTCGCAGAACAATACAGTCGTCTGGAGTGCCGCAGAAATGTTTTTCCCATCCGTGTCTGTCACCCGTGGAATGCTCTCCCAGAATCGGTCGTCTCTGCACCGACACTAACAGTATTTAAAAGACGGTTGGATGATGCACTCATCCACTTACACTTTGTTACTTAACACAACGTCTCCATCCTACACCTGGAGTTTACCATGGAATTATTTGTTGTTAACTGTGGATGCCCTGAATCTAAGAGGATCGCAGGACTGCAGCGAAGCAAACGATAAGTCCTTATTTTCCTATTTAAAGTATTAACTATTTTACTATCCTTACCATCATTATTGTTATGTTGATATCTCCTGCAACTATCCAACGGGACTTGTAAAGCAACGCTTCTTAACCCGTATAAATTCATTGTTCATGGTTCATAACTGGATGACGTTTCGGAAGTGTCGGTTGTGTTTTGCTGGTTCACTAATTGGTTCAGCGTTACTGCACTGACAAGCAAGGCTTTATCTGGAAGAGATTTAATTACGCGCTAAACATGTGGCTTATAAAAGTTTCAACCCACGCCCTTTGACCTAGAATTGGCCACTGCTACTTTCCAACAGCTGAGGTATATGCGGCGGCGGAAATAATGTACAAGCAGTGCCCAGGTTTTTGTACGATGCCGAGGAATGACAGGAGAAAAGCATCATAACTTTTTTTCAATTTAGGTTAGTGCTTAAACGTTTTAACTGCTACTTAATGCTCAAAACACACTGCTTTTTGGAATAAGTGCGATGTGATTTATTCAAGGTCAAAGACATTCGCCCTTAACCTGTTTCGTCAGACACCGGCGAATAGCTTCTCACTAACGAACGTTCGTCTGAGGTTCATCAACCATTACTGCTCCATTAAACGAACAACTAATGACACATAAAGCATGTTCTTAAAGTGGAAAACTCTTTCGCAAAACTTCAAAGAGCCGTAACTGCGCACCTGTTTTGGAGTTCCTAGACACGCTTCCGTACTCTACCAACTGCCTTCTTGATGTAGACAACAGTGTTACTTGCATTGACGCTGTGTTGTCATAAGGCAAATCCGACGGAGAGAAACTTCTAGAACAAGAGTATCTATGCTTGTAAAAACCGAGGTTGAACCTACAACAATAAAACCCTTTACTTTGCGTTGTGACAGCACAGCTTCGGCGCAAGTGACGCTGTCTTCCGCGACTAGGAAGAAGGTGGCAGAGGACGTACGCTTGTCTACAAACTCTAACAATGGTGTGAATTTTCGGCTCCAATCGGATGAGCTTCTTTGTTGGACGACCAAGTAAATTTCCTCTGCGGTCAATGACAACAAGTTAGGCAGCATGTTAGGTTCTCTGTGTAGCAGAAATTATGAGTATGGTGGTCTTCAATATGGGAATTCGTCCTTGAAATGTAACTTGGCATATAACTTTTCTTGGATGCCATGCCCACCAAGTCTCTTGGGCTTTGCTGTTGACCGTGTTTCTGTACGAATCTGCGATGATGACCATTCGCCATGGGCATAGTTGCAATTAACTCCAGCATTTCGGCTAAACAATCCGCCGGGCCAATTCGTCTAACCCGACTAACTAAACTTTCCACAAGTGTCCGACTGTATCGCACTGGTGTGATGCTAATGAATTTGAAATATTGGCTGGACCATATGGCTTTTCTGAAGACGCACCCCTTAATTAGTCCGTCATCCTTGCGACTGATAAGTGTTTTCAATAATGATAGACAGTTGTTCTGCTCCACGTCATAGTTGACCAGCACCAACTGCACGATCTGCACATCCGATGAACAGAAGCCCAGTATGTCATCCACCTAGCGCTTTTAATATGGGAGCTTGGCTAGTACTGCGGATAAGCCACTTGCTATTATTGGCATAAAGAAATCGGTCAGCATAGGACTTAGTGGTCTACCCATTGCCACTCCATGGATTTGACGGTATGGCTTGTTCTGAAACTGGAAGTACACAACAACAAAGATACCTTTAGAAGTTCGACTGGTATTAATAACGAACAACCAGATTGTCCGGCTAGTTCACAGAGGTAATCGACCATTTTCGCAGCTGAACTTTATCATACAGAGATTCAAGATCCAATGAACATAGCCTTATCAGCCAAGTTGATGTTATTTAAGCAATCGATATGTTTAAAGGAATCCTTATGAGTATTGGAAATGACCAGTTGCCGTAGCGGTGAAATGATCTTCACTAGACAGCTGGCTAATTAGTGCTGCGGCGCATGTACCATTGATAGATTCGGTCTAATTGGTACTCCGCTCTAGTGCGTTTTCGGCGACCCCTCCAGCTGTGAAATAGTGCTGTCGCTTGACTTCAAAATGTGCGAACTTTACCTTTGAGGGTACAGACGGTTCTCTGTGTCTAGGTGTATGTGCGTGTTTGTCCCTGCCGTCAGGGTTTACACACATGCGTATGACCTAGATCAATATGGGTTCCCACAGATACGCCCCCACAGAATGACCTAGAACGATTTGTGTTCAGTCTAACCAGTCCATAGATAATCCTTCGTCTACCCCCAAGATGACGTGTCCACTCCCCACAGGCCGCAATCAGGAGCTTCAGAGATTGTCAAGTTCTCGATAAACCAGTTATTTAGCATCTTGGATTGTGGCGAGATTGCCTTTTATGACCATAGTTATCGAGCTTTAATCCGGCTTTATTTTCGCTCGGCCTGAGGGTGAAACCACTTACCGTTAGTTATGGTATTTGATAAATGTTATGTAGATGGAACCGAAGACATCATTTCTACTCTGTGCTTTGAACAGTATATGATGGGTCATTACAAGTAATACATTACGTCTAAAAAAGACCTAAATAGTTGACTTTGAATGAAAAGATTAGTCTGCTACATTTACCTGGAAAGCGGTAGCCAAAGAATGAGGGCCGACTACGTTAGTGTCATCAACCGAACAGTTATCTACTTCCAAAGATATAAACATGAGTACTTTGAGAAATATGATAGTACAACGTAAAATCTACAGCAGAATAGGCGATAAACTTCATGAGATAAAGTTGCTGAAGCTACGCTGAGCCGATTCAAGCAAACGAGGGCAACGACGCTAGCATTTCCGGACAGATGGTTCGAGAAATCGCTAAAATTAAGCACAGAAATTTGGGTTGCAGATTTCAGGGCATCCTATGGTTGATTAGCAAAAGTTTAACACCGACATGAAATTTCCCAATAGGCTTTGCGTGGTGAATCCAATAAGGTGACTAAAGAGTATCTTCAAGTTTTCTTCTAAAATGTTTCCAACAGGAACGAACATTTTAACACTGTTGATTGAGGTCTATCTTTTAAGGCAATGATTCACGGAAACTTTGTTATAAAGGGTGACAAAAGCAGGTGGGAAAAATATTACACACAATGTGTCACAGTCCAGTTGTACGCTAGCTCAACTGAGGAGAATCTAAACCCCGTCCTTGGTAAATCAGCCAGATCACTTGCTGTCAGAAACCCAAATTCAAAAACTTCCAGTTATTCGGAGACCATACCGATCTGCTTGGATGACGGAAGCCCTATTTGAGGAGTGGGTCAGAAGTGGTAACGAAGAAATGATGAAAAGAAAACGCTTCATTGTTCAATCAGTGGATAGCTTTCCAAGTCAAATCCATTTAAACATCTCTTACCGAGGGAATGCGCGTCACTGACGAGCCCCAATAGGGCGAAACGCGTCTGGCGCTTTTCCGGACTAGGCTCTGCTATGTAGCTTGTGAACTGTTGGGATGAAAGCATTATCAAATATTATTCCGTTCTGCTTCCAAACAGAACCTCACAAATTCAATCGCTGCACAAAGGAAATACCAACATATTCAGTATGCACTACCGATCCCAGCTCATGTCATAGACTACGGTAAAAGTGTATACAAATGATTCTCATACGAAACGAACATCGTCTGTTATTTTAGTTAAGGCCTTCAATGCTGTGCATTCGATAAGTTCTGCGTGGTTCAAATTGCAACCAGAAATAATGTAGAAATGTTTCAGAAAAGGCGGATTTGTTCAGGTGCTCGAGCGGGAGCCCGTCGCCTTATCAGACATACCATTTCCTTTGGAAGAATTCGAGAATATATTTTAAGAAGTTTTGTGAAAGAATGATAAGTTGATAACTTGCACTAAACCAGACACAGATGCTATTTCTAAAGTCATAATGATTGAGGTACTCTCGTACAGAAACAACGAACAAACACTTGAAGGCGCTGATGAGGAATAAGAAAAACCATTTGACGATGATTTGAAAAGCACTGAAATTCCATAAGATGGTAAAGCCAAACGACCTTAAACGCAATGGAAATCATTTACTGTGGAAAATTTGTCAAACTAGGCTGAGTAACGTGGCTTTTGTTGTAAGTGCATTTTGACTTCCTTTTGTGAGAAGAGAAAGAAACAGACGGAGGTTGCTTTTTGCGTGAACGAATGACTCAATTTGCTAAAGGTACAATGTTTTAAAATCTTATAACAGTGTATGTTTGAACCACGTTTATCTTTAGTTGAGACACCTACTGTTTTCGGTACGGGTTTATGTGAAATAAATTTCATACTATACAACGCACAACATAAAATAGGTTAAGTTACATTTTGGCCTACAACCTTCATAGGTTGACCAACACTACACTGACCACTTTGGTCCACTTTCTTGAGTGGTCAAATTAGGGATGCTTTACTGTGTATACACATATATTTATATGTATGGTGAAAATAATACCAGCTGTTTGATTATTATGCCATGCGTTCCAGCTCGATTGGAGTCGTGTTCATCAAATCGACTTGTGGGCTTGACAGTGTATCAACAACCATGTTATATCGTCCATGAAAAGGGTGGGTATCATTGGTGTACGGTGATATGAGGTCTAGCTGACGTACTTCACGGGGCGAGTACATATCAGGCTTAGCCCGTAGAGTGAATGTCAAAGGCTTGTTAGGCTTAAACACACCGACCTGTCTTCCTTTCAGACGTTGCCGAAAGTGGCAGATGCCTGAGTATCTGGTGAGTGATTCACAACAAAACATACTGTGTCCATGTTTTGGTTGATGTGAGGTTGTAGGAGAAAAAGCCAATTGGTTGTTGGACTTTACTGACAGTTTGCTGCAAATCAACTCCGAAAGCAGCATCTGATGCATCGACCTTTAATGACAGGGAAGCATCGGGTTTCAGATAGAAAGCATCAGAGAAGGTTGACTTCTTCGAAAGCTCCTCAGTAAAATGGAACTGCTTCGGCTCACCTATTGATAACTTCATGAATGAAGATAACATATTTTTGGCGTTTGCAATGTGACGGCGGTAAAATTAAAGCATATCTAAGAAAGGTTGCAATTGTTTCATGGAGTTTCTCTGCGATTGGTGAAATGCTAGTGCTATCAATGTTGAGAGCAAGAAAGTCCAAGCAAGATAAATCAATGACACACTTATTGCTATTGTACTTATTGAGACGTGTGAATAAGAGTTGGAGATATTCCAAGTGATAGTTTTTGTTAGCAATTGCAATAGAAGCATCGTCAATATAAGCAGAATTAAAATGTAAGCCTGAAATTGACTGATTAATTAAAGGTTAAAAGGTTTGTGTACTGTTTCCTAAGCCAAAAGCCATGCGTGCAATTGCATACAGGCCGAACAGAGTTGTGACAGCTCTCTTATGATCATCTTCATGCATCAACATGAATAGGTATATGATGATCAAAGCCCATGACGAAATAGGTGAAAATGTAGCATCTCCAAGATGAGGAGAAAGGTCATACATGTGTGGCTGACTAGACGAACATCTCCGAGGTACCAAATGGGTGGTTCGGGTTTAGACCGTTCCAACGGGTGGTTAGGCAGTGGTGTTTCAGGAGGTGGTGGGTTAACGCTCTGCAAGTGTTTTTTCTATAAAAGTCATATCATTCTGTTTAACCATACTGCGACGGCGTAAGTGACTCGCCACTAAGAGGAGTCACTGCCGTTGTCTTATCCGGAACACCTTCCTGATCTTATAGACATCAGTCGTGCAAGCAAATTGTTCCTTTGTAACCACCTTATGCCGAAGACCTGACTGAGCACAACACCAAACGCGTCGACAAATTAACACATTTAGACAACACAGATAAAATCATACCTACGTAGATCCATATACACATTTGCACATAGATCCAGTGAATTACTGATACCTTTACAACAATTTTTACACTTATCTGTCAATCCTGTTTGTACTGCTATGATCATACCTATACAGGCGTGCCTCACACCATCGAGAATAAAAAAGGTATTCGTTTTATTTTATTTATTTAATCATTAGTATTTGTGATGTGGGCACTCGCTCCGTAGCGGCCACAGGGGTTTCAGTCGGAGGCCTTTTTGTTTCCTACTTTATGTAACAGGAAAGCGCACATGCTCTGAGATGGTCAAATTGTTCCTAACCGGATCAAGTGTTGAAAGTTATTCTTAGTTATTTTCATACTTTCCGGAGGTGAACGTCGCGAGGAAGAAAACTAGAGAACGCTGGTAGTGATGTGGTGATCTGCAGATTGTGTAGCATTCGGCTGATGAGAATTTGGTTTTATTAGCTTTAGAAACATATGAAGGATTTTGTAGTATGGAGAAGAGTTCCGTGACAAAAGCTTTATGGGGTGGATTGATGGAGTATGTACCGCGTTACCGAGATCGCAAAATTGCTTGTTGACATCCAGCAAACGCTGGCTTCCTAGACCTACTAGCAAGTTGAAATGTGTCAGGAAATCCACTCCTAGTATGCGTTGATATAAGTACGTGATACTGAATATCCAACTGAATTTTAATGACAGACGAAGTCTGGTTAGTAAGTTTCGTTTACCGGAAGTTATAATACTGGTCCCCTTAGCTGCTGCTAAGCACCTCGAGCATGGTCTACGGTTGATAAAAGAGTCGGGTGGAGGTATGACTCTGATGTCAACACCAGTATGAACATGAAACCGGAAACCGGTGGTGGGCGAGTTAGTTGGCGTTTGGCCAATGACATCACTCGCCACTAGCTTCGTCTGTTTGTTTCCCGACGTCGGGAAATCTGACGGCTGCATTTGACTAAAGGAACAGTGTTGATTGCCTTTAATGTCTGAAAGCGCGAAAGGATTAGGGTACCAAGCTGTCGTTGAAGTACGGGGTGGTGAATGCTTTCCTGTTGATAGATGACGAGCAGTAGAAGAACAACGTCAGCACGGTCCATATAAACCGAAAAGCAACCATCTGTTAAGCCAAATCGTGCAGTTGGTTGTTAATCGTGTTCGGTAGGCTATATGTGTTATCGGCATGGACGTTATTTGTACTAGGCTGGATTTCTACCGTCTTGTCTGCTACACTGGCGAGTTGCCTCAAAGGAACACTGTCAGCATTGTTGGCTAGAATAGCCTTCTTCTCTTCTCCCGTCTCTAGTCTTTTCCATCTGTGTCTTGAGCGTCGTCTTCTTCTTAATAACTTCGTTTTTAAACAGGGTGGGCGCCGAAGTGCTACTTTGCATCCCCTTCTGGCTCTCTTGAGATGGACCCAAATTGAACAATTTGCCATATACTACAGGTTACTTGGTCCCACCGGATTGTTACTACTTCCGGCAAATCTGTTACGGCTCTGACCATACTTTGATAATATGTTGTTCTTTTCATAAAACTTTATCGGGTGGCGCACCAACCTCCACCTCGAGTAGTTACTTTGAAACTATTTTAGTCGTCAATCAAGTATGCCTATTCTTATGTCCTGCGCCCCAAGGTTTTCTATCACTACCTGATGACACGGAGCTTCAGTGGATTTGGATCTCAACTGCGGTGCATTATGCAGGATCCTTCGCTTGCAATACAATCAATTGTCGCTACACCAGTCACTTGATATTTAAGAGGTCGCAGAACCTGTTGGAACCAAGAAGAAAGCCTAATAGATCTGAAATAGTGTTACTAGACGAGGAATTAGGTGCTAAATAAGGGGGAGACTGTGGGCCGATAAGGAAATTTGGTGGAATAAGACTGCTCAAGAATGGAGGTAGTATTAGCAATTAGCACAGACTATTGTAACGTATTTACATTAACTGTTCTAGGAAATTAGACAGAAAGAAAACCATTAGCGACAGCGTGTTTGCCCTCATCCACAATATGGTGCCTTACATGGCCTTTCTCCTGGTCCCCTTCCTACGCAGGTACTGCTAAAAGCAACAGGTGGCTAGCTTTTATGCCACCTAAAAGACTGAGTTCCGGAATGTCGTCATAGATCTCAATCGTTTTCGTGCGATCGGCATGGATTCCCACTCATCCGCAATATTTATGTATGATACAATGCAACATGCTATGGCAACGCCTGTACGTGGAGACCAGCCGAAAACTTCCCCAATGTTTCCCTCCATGAGTTTCACCCTAAACCATGAACCTGTCCTTGGCAAACAAATGTTCAGGGCGAACCATTTTTTCGGTATTTTGAATAGTTGGCTTAGATAGACTTGACTGTATACCTACTTTAAGGCAAGGTATTTCGCTTTTGACTCAAAAACTTTTGAGGCAAATGCGCAATGTTGTGCACTATAACAAATGTAATAACCTAACATCGACCTGGCCTTCTGGACTGATGACTTTCAGATCGGTTCCAAATATATTCCAGTATATACCAGTGAATTCCATCGCAAAACACTCTCCTTCCTTTGTGAATAGATCTAGAAGGAATAGGCTATCACGGCTAAATGGAATGAATAGATTATAGTAGAAATAAACGAATGCAGTCGCACTGAAAGTGGTAATAGCAAGCGTATTAGTCTAACACTAGTGGTCTTTTGACAACCAGCTTCAATTCTTGTTCGTCGCCTCACTGAGGAACCAGAATCATGGAATAGAGCAAAGCAAGCAGGTTTCCGTCAAGGACATAGCTCTATGGACCACGTATACAACATGCTGCAGGCGCTAGAACATGGACACATATACCGCAGACCGACAACTGCTGCCTTCATGGACTACCAGTTTTCACTCGACTCATTTGATCGACGCATTCGCTTCGAGCTACTTGTAGGGAAATGTGCTCCCATATTTGTAAATTTTTCTTACCAAATACCTTAGAAAGGTCTACTGTGATCTAACTGATGACGTCTCAACATGTGTCTCGTCAGGGTTGTCTAATTTCCCTTTCTCTTCTGGTCCGTAGCGTACTACATTACGGATTGTTTGCTAGCGTATTCTCATGGTACAGTTAATGTGCTGCCTGGCAGATGGCTACTTGATCTTGATCATGAGGACGATATGGTCGTGGTTTTTTCATGATTTCGGGACGGCCAATCAAATCTAAACAGCCTGTCTAGAATCGTCCGATCAATTGGCCAGTCTTCGCATTTCCATTTGCATGTGTTGTTACTGGATCATCCACCACTTGCTCCGTGATAGTAAGGAACTCCAATTAGTTGATTACTTAACTTAGCAGTTGAATACGCAACGTCCTGCTCATCATCAGTGGAATCACTACCTTTGACAGCTTGGCGTTAGCAATCAGGTTCCCAAGTTCTGGAAGGCCACGAGTACAAACCACATTGAAGGCGGTTTTATTCTCTGTGAGTGTGGCTTCGCTTCATCGACCTGAAGACCTGCGCTGCATTCAAATATTTGGTTATAGATTTCTGTGAAACCTTGCTAGTGTTAGATGATACCAGCGTGTCCTCAAAGAGGATGTACGTAGACAAGTTCAAAGCAATGCTACCAAGCTGGTTGCTTAGAACAACAAATAAAACGGAATATTTTGGGTCGGCTTGGGCACGCACTAGGTGTGCCGGATTAACGCTTACCGCGAAGGAGGTTGTCTTGTTTGACTGAGGTATTGTGGCGCAAACTCAGAGATGCTCAAAAGTTAACTTGGGAGCGGTAAAAGAATTCAAGGACTACAATATTTTAGTCCACGTGACCCGTCTTTTGAATGGCTGTAGATGTTACAGAACATGGCTCGCAGTCGGTACCATTGAAGTGTACGCTGTCGTCCACTCTCTGGACTGCGTTTGTCTAAATTGTGTTGAGATCTATGTTATCTTCTGGGATTGGTTGATTATGACACCAGGCAGTAAAGTTGCAAAGAAACTGTTTTGTTGATGTCGCCTTAACTTTACAGGATAACCTTTTATGTCGGTTTGTTGTTGTTGCCAGGATATAGGCAATGGACCCTGAATCTCTGCTTATGGCCTTATAGTATTCTTCGTTCTGCAGGTCACCGTGGTGGTGCGGCAGCGAATCCTTATTTTTAGTGGCCAATGTATCGCTTATTGAGGCTTACATTTAATCAAATTTCCACGAGCTACCTCTTGTAGTGTCAAAATGCAATGCCGTCGTTCTTCACCGTACAGAGCAAATTGATGTCAGCAGCCAGTCTGGCAACGCTTGGAACTCAACGTCGATGGTGTGAGGCTGAATTCTTCCATATAATTAATGTACTCTGGTGATAAAATTAGATACGCTTTATTCTTATCTCAAGATATCAAGGAATTCTACATAATAGTCCTGAGGTATTTGTTTTATTCCTCGCTCCTGCACGCTTATCAATCCCGGATAAATTGATACCTTGTTTTGTCAATGCCTGTGTTCTACCAGAGTGGACGCATTGTTCACCTGTGATTTTTCCCGATCTAATAGGTAAGGAATTCAGATTTATCCGCAGTTCTTGATGCAGCGGTTTATCGATTTAACGTATTTTGTTATACTAGTATCCACTCACATTGCTTTCTGCAAGAGACGGGCACCAACGTTACTTGCCGACACAATTCAGCCTCTTCATTGGGCGTTGTCAGAAGGTGTACTAACTTCGACAACCAGACGCAAGTAACCATCCACATAGATTAGAACACTGCTTGCTGTTCGTCACTTCTACCTAACATAGCGAGATTTTCTAGTCCAAAACAATTTGTCCAGTGATTACCAAATCAGATTAAGCAATGGTGATATTTTTCTATTTATATGTCCAGCTTTTTTCATTGCATTGATATCATGCTGCATCCCTGAAGACGTTTGGATTACGGTTGTATGATTACCGGAGAAGGGCATGCAAGCCACTTTCATGACATGAGTTGTTCTGATTTGACCTACGCACACATAATGGCTCTGTATTCACGTTTATGCCATAGATTATAATGAGCTACACGGTAACCCATCTCCTACTTCTAATGCGACATCGGGTAGAGAGGATACCTAAATTACCAGTAGCTATGTATGGTTAGATACATTTGAATTAGTTTAAATTTGATAGGGAACGTGTTTATTGCAGTGCAAATTCAGGATAATGTGTCTACTTAAGCAATAAATTAAGGCGTCTAGGGATGTTCTTCTAGAAGTTTCAGAATAGCCGCGCTTTTAATGATGCGACAACATCTCTGAAAAGCAGTCTATGATCACCAATGTTCCATCCTCTTACAAAAGTATGTTGGATATTGGCGCGGTTGGCTCCCAGTAAATGTGGTAGCTGCCATATTAGCAAACAGTAACATACTTGTATTCCTTTTAATATGACGCACCTACCCTATCCGTCTAGCATTTCAGCGGTTGAATTATTGTCTCACTGCACTTCTACAATCACATCACCGATTGCTGTTTATTCGCAGCCGTAACTCTGGCACGTTTTCAATTGAGGTTTCCACGTCGTACACGTAAATTAGCTTCGTGTGCACATCCACTAAGAGAGATATCCCTTAAGCATAGTGCTCTGTCGGTGTCCAGAAGATAGACACAGCCGCTGCCCTCTTTAACCATGAAGGGTTATTTCTTCTGATACGAAAACAAGCAACCAGAGACTAGGTGTTAGCGAGCAAACACGCATAGAGAGTGAACAGCCCATACACATGTCAAAATGCGTAGAACTTTGTGACAATAGTGGTGAGAAGTAGTTTAATCAGCCAGTCGCCGACAAATCGCCTTGGATTCAACCAAAAAGTAAGGCTCCCTTATCAACCAGAATTCAAGGCCAAATTTGTGCCATGATGTTACTTTTACATGGGGTTAGAGCAACAATTTTTATCCTGATCTTAACAGTGTCCACCACAAAACTATACCTGTTCTGTTCTCAAAATAAACTAGACATCCAAACAATACCAATTATCGGCAAAAAGGAACTGAAGTCCAACCAGTTACAAAGCCGAATAAGCAGTAATGCCGCATGCGATTTAAAGCAAAACGAGCTATAATCCAATCAATCAAACCGTAAAAACTCCGCTAATAAGTGTCAACCACAGTCTGAAACAAGGGAATATTTAGGGACTTGACGCGTGCTTCAGTACAATCCAGCAGACTATGATTAGTCCGTTCCAATCCCTCACCAAATTCCTTCCGGAAATTTTCCATTGCCTGACTGTTCTCCCGCTGTAGTTGCTCTTATCTTCTCCGGTTAGGCATAGCTTTCAAATAACCCATTACCTTCTTCACAACCCTCAAGTAAATAGATCTTTCGTACTTTCAATTAATTGAACCACGCTAAGATTTTACAAGCACAATTCTGATCAACCCATCGTCAGAGGTCACAGAGTCCTCAACTACTCCAGAGGGAGAGTGTCATCGTGATAGGGTCTCAGAGGGAACCAGTATAACCTCACGGATTTTAAAGTTTCCTTCTGCTTTTAGCAAATTTTTTCTCATATCTAACAGCAGTAAATGTTATTTGGTTCACCTTTTCATAATATAGATGTCAACTAGTTCACCTGTTTCCAGCGTTGTGTGTAACTACCTCGTAAGGCCGGCGATATGCAATTTTCTGTATTCCACCACAACAATAACGTCATTTTTAGTGAGTGCTGGTTGGTCACATGCGTCCGCGGTCAGTGGAACGAGAGGTTGGCCGTTAACAACAAGCTCAGCCTATATTTGAAAGGTGACTAAGGCCTCCTGCTTGAGGGGTTAATGACTCGCAATCGACAACCATATTCACCTGATCGATCTAATGATTCATTCTAAGACCCTACCGCGATGACCTGCCAAAGATGGATGAAAATGCCACTGAATATCCCTGCTGGGGAGCTTGTAATGATATTATCATGTGATCAAGTTAGTATCGCTTGACGTAGTTCGGCAAGGGCGCCAACAAAATTAGCACAAAAAATTGCCTCCGGGACACCTCTTGCGATAAATCGGTTGAGAGCTATAATAACGGAAGCAGTGCTCTGTAAAGGAGAGACCACAATGTGAATCACCCACATTTGCAAAATACTGAACACTCAGCGGCATCGTTTCTGCTGTCTTCTGCCGCATTTAGTAAACATTGTCCCAAAGTAGTCGACGCGCGCGTATCTAAATGGGAACCCACCCATTTGAACTCTAAATGGTGGGAAGGGTGCCACTATCTGTAGTCCAGTGTGCGCTAATTGTTTACTACATGTCCAACACTTTCTAATGATCCGTTTGACAGCTGAAGCTCCTTGAACAATCCAATACTTGCGCCGAATACTGGCTACTAACTGCGCAACTTCTGAGTGACCATCAATAAGATGATAGAAGTTTACTAGCACATCTATTACTGTGTGTCTAGCGAGTATTATGACTGGCAACTTCATGTGCATCCGAACAGGTGGTACGACGTACTGCTGCACATGCCGAGCAAACGGTCACGTACTAATGAACATAGGTGCTGCAGCGCACTCTTTCTCAAATCCTTTTTCTGACATCTTCCATCCCACTATACTTCTTGATAAAGCGTCAGTTAATCCTTGTACACATGAACTTACTCGATTTGAATTAATTTCGCCCCAAACTTTACAATTTCATTGAGCTTGATTTGCCTACCTGGCTGGTTGAAGCTGAGAGACCACCGTTTGGTCTCTGAAAGTAATCCTTAAATCAAGTGTCAGACGATGTACGTCATCAAGTTGATCCACGGAGAGTGATGCCTTATGGATATATGCAAAGCGTCTTCAGTAGTTGCGTAATACGCGCAACAGGGCGCTTGTAATTTATTGATTCCATTGTTGGTAGAACACAAGGATTACTAGGCAAATCGGTCTTGCATCTCCGTAAAAATTCTAGACCATTTAACCATTGCCTTAGCGTCCACAACACAAAACACTTCTAGAAATTAAATCAGCTGGATTGAATTCTGTTTGAGCTTACTTCCATTTAACCGGCTCAGACGACTCATGGATAACTGACAAGCGGTTAGCAACAAACCTACAAAACTTCGATGTATCACTGAGGTAGTACAATACTGTGGTTGAGTCTGTCCAAAACATAGTCTATTCCAACACCATCTGTGTTTCTTTAATCACCTCTACAAATACTTCAGTGGCAAACTTAGCGGCCATCAACTCTAGTCGAGGAATGGACACAGACTTTAGATGCGTCTCTCTAGGTTTCACGTAGAGTAATGGACAGTATGCTTTTTGGCCCGTTTCGCTAAATCGGGCGTAGGCGACTGCACCTTATCTGTTTTCCGAAGCATCACAAAGCACATGCAACTGCAGAAGATGTTTCGGTCTGTGCTTTCTAATTACGCACTTGGGGATTTTCACCTCAACCACCTCTTTCCTCCTAGATGACCGTTTTTACCATGCTTCCGCATCTTCCTGAACAGCTTCCTCGTACCAATTACGGTTATTCCGGCAGAGTTTCTGTGACAATAACTTGACCGACATAATTACAAGCCCTATAAATCCCAGTCTATTGTACAAAGAAGGAACATTGAGCGAAAATGTCCTCCTCGTCATAGTCCCATCTTTCAAGGCAAAAAGTAAGAGAAAACAATCCCCACCTGAGTTCTATGCCAAACCAATATTTCGTGACACAGACACACTAGCTAGTTCGATTGGTCGGATAGCTTCTTCAAGCTCTGATGAAGGGAGCAAGTTATGAAACTCAGCACAGTTAGAAACCCACTATGGTAACGTGAAACCCCTCGACCTAGTATTTCCCAGATATTAATGACAAACTACACCGCTTCATGTGGGAACGGAAGTTAAAACGTGCAATGGTCTAGGTAAAAGTTCGTGTATACTGCGTCTCTCACCAGCTGACTATATTGATCTCCCCATCTTCGGCAGCTCAACGAAGTGCAAATTTGGTACAAAAGATGAGGTTGCACCAAAAGGAGGAATAGTCATTTTACATTCGATAACACACGCATCGGGATCTTCGTTTCGCCCCTTAAGAAAAACAATGCACCCCTCACTTTCTCCGGGACTTTCATAAATGTGTCTTCTATATTTGATGCGATGACTATCATCTCGTTCCTGAAAAGCATCATGATTCTTACATGATTGGAGATAACTTCAAAACCTTGCAATAATCGATCATTTAGTGAGGGGTCTCTATATCTTGCACCACAATCCAAGACCACACGCAGTTTAGCAGGGTTCTTGTGTTTTATCACTGAGTCATTTCGCAGGTAACAACGAGGAGTAAATTCGGACCTGACGTGCTCTGCTGGCACAGGAATTGTTTACCATTTCTTATATTATTCTCAATCACGGTCTTATATTTTGCAGAAATGAAATTGCTGCTCTTTAGTCGTTTTCGTAAACTCTGTAACAAATGCCACGCCATCTCCGAGTTATTGAATACACGCTTTCCCTTATTTCGCCATTGGAGTGATATCTCAAATTGGTCATTTACCAAATGTAGTGAATTTTGTGCTACAGAAGATGCCTGTTGTCCTCGACTGACTACGCGCCACCTTCAGAAACAAAGCTGGCAAAATCACAGTTATATAACCATCTAACTTGATCCCGCACGGACTGTGGATCACACCGAGCATGATTCACCGAGACAAATGTATCTCACCCAACTAATACTGCCCAAATCAATGTCTATCCAAATGGGCCTCTTACCGCAGACGGTTGATTTCTCCCACCGAGTTGTTGTTCAAGTTGCTAATGGGCCGCTGGTACATCAGCTCTAATGAAAATTCGCACACCATTACCTTGACTCCGACTAAATTGTATACCATTGAGGTATGGCCAGCGACAAAATGCAGTTTTAGTAAGAAATTTGACTGGTTGTAAGTTCAAATCCTTTATACAGTAGGCAGGAGAAACATGAATCACATCATCCCCACTCAAGGGGATCAACTGAAAACTAACAAAGCTTGCGTCAGTGAAGGACTTACCAGCCAGCTTTCTTTTTTCTAACGATTCAGGCGAAAGATCTTTTCCAAATTCACGTAGCAAATCTTCCTGTACCAAGTTTACATCTGACCCACTATTCAGCAACGCGAATGGTAAATTGATCTCAAAGCACCCTGTAGACACGCAGATACCATACCCAGTCGCATTTTCTTCGATGAGGAAGAAGCAATAATACAGTTGCGTGTTTTTAGTAACGGGTCCCCATTAGGCTCCAGGTGCAGTATTGTGTGATGACGACCCCTGCCACCTGCGTGGTGACACTTGTCATCCGACGTACAAGAAGCAGCAAATGACCACTGCAGAGACATTTATAACATCCTATCTTCTGTTTGCTTACTTCTCATCTGTCAGACGCTCTGGAAGCTAGAATTTCTCGGCACATCGCAGTATGTTGTTAACCACCACAAACAAGGTAAGCTAAATTCGGCTATACCGTGAGTTTTGAAGACTGATTGCTGCTAGCCTCATTCTTACTGCGTACCGAGATGGACGAACCTCGGGAACAAAACGGGCCAACTCATGTATTGAAGCTATCTGTCCGAATCTGCCACACATAAAGTGGGCATCAATAGAGACGAACGCAGACAGCTCTTTGAACGTGATTTCCCTTTCTTCTTGCAGAATGGGATGGGCTGTGCGCGCTCATCTTGTTTGCACACTAGTAGGCAAGGTCGGTACAATTCTTTTGACAGTTGCAATCAAAGCTTGCTCCGCGACAAACCCAGTCTGTTAAAACGCTTCATGACAATTCCATCTTTAGGGAGGAATGTAGAACAGCATCGGCACCTTGGACAAGTGGCCTTATACCCGTTAGTAATCCTTCAATAAGTTTTCTGGCAAACACAAAATTCTGACTAAATAAATCCAGAAGGATCACCGTAGATCGGATGTAAGCCTGATTCGGAGGTAACATAACACAATCGCTGCTAGCTTCCTTCGCCCAATTGCGACAGTAGTAAAACAAATATAGTATTCATATATCATTGTCCTGAACCCTGTTCTAAACCAAGTACTCAAATTGCTTCATGAACCCACAATACGTATCAGGATTACCTTCAAAAGAGCAAAGTTCCACCTTGGGGAATTGCAGTTAACAATCGATCTCCAAGGGCTGACTAGGTACGACAAGCAAGGATTTGTACTCATTTGCTGCATTACGCAGTAAAACACTTTTGCTTGGTAATAAACAGAACTGACACTAAGCACAATTCAAAAACAAATGTGTGCTGATTAATTACTAAACGTACAAGCCTGCACAGAATTTTTACCTGACAGAAATATGGTCTAGGCACATCAATTCAACACCCTGGGTAAAATAACCCGGCACATTAGCGACAGCTAATTGGGCGATCGCGTTGGTGAATGTAGGACCTCATTTGAAAGAACCGGTTCACAATTAGACTGGGTGGCTTTAAAGCTACCTTACAGTATGTCATGGCACGGAGAGCTTACACAATAAATGTGCTCACTTCTGTCAAAGTGTTTAACTTGTTTTGATTCATTTAGCAAAGTCACTTTACACCCATTATCTTGGGAGTAACTCTTGGTGTTCAATGGGAATACATTAACGTAATTAGTTTCTACGGATAGCCATTTGTACCACCCAACTAGTTGAAGCGCGCTGCGTGCTCATGTCCAGAAGCTTCACTCAGTTGTTTTTACCAGTGTTCACCCCTATGACACTGTAATCGAGTAAGGTTTCTATTTCTTATATATTGGGCCTAAAGCGACCACTATCGGATTCATAAAGTGTGTGCTTTTAAATGCAATTACCTATAGCCGACGCTTGGGGCTGACATCCACCCACTACAAGACTATTAAAATGATTTGCCCCATAGGAGCCGAGGATGATCAATAGGCCATCCAACTCGTGTACGTGGTTCCTCATCCCAGCACACTTGCCTACGCTAACCATCGTCGAGTGTAGGACTTGAAAAAAAGCGCGAGGACAAATCCCCGTCTACCTCGGCGTGCGAGTGAAACAACGAGCGACAGTGGAACTGATTCAACCTAGCCGCAAATGTGGTGACCCTAAATTGCCACGAGTGATTAGTGGGGTATTACGTGTGCAACTTGCGGCCTTGCGTTTCACCCCAGCTGCGTTGGTGCTAAGCAACTAAATGTAAAACAAAAATCAATCTGGTTGTTTCGCTGTGGTTTGCTAAACAGGCAGAGCAATCCCAATTGTTAAATTTTAAATACTACTCGTAAACCAACCTGAATGACAGACACATTTAGCAAAGGTCGAGCTTCAGGGATGTGTTATTAGAATCTAACATATAGCTTGTTCTATAGCAGAACCTTCAGAGCTGAAGGTCAGTCTAGCTAACCGTCCAACGTTATCCGTGTTAACTATTCGGATATTTACTAACCCAATAAGTGAACAATCCACCTCCGGCGTGAGAGTTAACCCATCCTTGGATGCCTTGCTTGAAGAGTTGATTACAAAACCGGTAGTCAGGATTCGCGTAATGTACCCATAGCTCGACACGATAAAATCACCCGAAGAGACAACTGTATGCCCGTTTGCTAAACCGAGCACGAAACATGCGAAGTTGTTTTCATGACATTTAATTCCCTAATCATGCAAGTGAACTGCCACAAGTTCAAAGCTACCTTTGCTAAATAAAACTCAGTTCGTTAGCAGTCGTGTTCACTAAAGTGCCTGAGTCCAAATCCGGCACAATAAAAGACAAGTTTGTAAACGAGCAAAACCAGCGGAATTCCATATGTGCTGAGATAGAAATTCCGGTTGAGCTTAATATTCTGATGCGCGTAACGCGTTACTTATATACACTGCACTAAGGGGAACATCCATAACTTCCAGTAACATTGAACTCAACTAAAAAGACCAGGACCATGTTACATTCGGCAGTTCTTCTTCGTAGTTCATCTAGTGGTGAAAGCATACGACCAGCTAATCATTGGAAAGAGTGTTCAAATTAGAGCAAATCACGGCTGCGCTCCTGCGAACAAAGACAAGCAAACCGTATTTGTCCTTTGTGTTCCTGGATTACCGGATACTCCAGATTACGAAGCGCAGTGTCCCTACCTCTACGAAACACTTTCCTTAGACGGTGTGCTCTAGAAAACACTGTTAATAATTTCTACATCCAAAGTTAACAGCCACAGTTCAAATGCTCTTAAATGGAGACAACACATCGAAGGAATGACAGATGTTCTATCGTATAGCTTGGTGAAGGTTGAATTGTACATAGCAGGCACATGGCAACCAGTGGGCAGTGGAACATGCAATATCAGTAAAGCTTTTACCGCAACAGTCTTGTATAGTGGTAGACAAAGTAACATACTTGGCACCAGACGGAACAGGGTGACGCATGAGAGAACATCGGGTTCTGAAACGCTCAGTGCTACGATGCATCTTAACTGAAAGAAAGAACTACTAATCAAAGCGAAAACGATCTTCCGCCAACCGATAAATGATCGGCTTAAACTTCAACAATAACTTGATGTCCACCAGCATAATTCTAACATATCAAACACCCACCTGTTTATATACAAACTCACAGGAACTTTTCAGCGTACTACTACTACCTCTGAAGGTAACGGATACCTGGTTGAGCAGAGTGATAACGAATTCCGAAATCGTACTATCCGGTATGTCCGTGCTCCACATCGATCAGCCTTATAGGAGCGGCGGTAGACTACTCTATTACCGCAGGGAGCTAATACTTGACCATATGGATGTAACAAAAGTACAGATTGTTGTAGCGCATTACTGTCGTTTTCACTTAAACGTTGGTGACACATGGCTAGTTGGCATCACGTTATGCCCTCCGTCGTCCAGTTTAGAAAAGCACAATCGCCTAGCTACCACTATTACAAATAACCTCTCACAAGCAAACAGCCACATCCACTTCGTTGGTGACTTCTATATATACACTTCCTAGAATCCCCAGTCATCCTGCATGAGAATTTCAAAATAGATTTGCAAGAGCTGATGATGGTATTGCCTCTATACAAACATGTTGTCGCACCCGCAAGATTCAGCATGGGAAAACCAAGTATCGTCGATTGCGTGTTTGTCAACAAAAAGCTTATAATAGAACAGTATCGACAGCTAGACAGTTGGGCCGCAGCGGCTACGCAACACTCGTGTTCATCGACCTATCTTATAAAGAGTATTCCGAAGACGAAGATGACGACCCTCATGTTTTCACAGATTACACTATTCTGACCCAACTCGTTAAGGCAACTGACTAGTCCTTCCTAGCTGAAGTACCTCCAGACGCCGCCTGATGGGATTTTGTTCTTCAATTCAATAATTTATTAGCTATGGCTTTGAGAAACATAGCTCGGTGCTAGACGCTCTTAAATCCATTCATGCGTTGAGGACGCAGAGGTGTATGATAACAAGAGATTCACTCTGACGAAAATGCAAGGAGTCACTGGGTACCGTAACACGGTAAGCATACACTATCCAGTGAAATGATTGTGTGAATCTGTTAAGCGATGCTAAGCTAAAACGTCAACAGGAGCTGGCCGATTAATTCTCCTTAAGCACAGACTCTTTTACAGGCATATAAAGAGTCAAGTAAAGTGCAGTCTGGTAGTCTCGTCCTTCACGCAAATTGGACAAGCACAAGCTACAACAGAAAAGACGAACCCCCTAAGTCACCAAATCTCCCCAAAATTTCAGGGCACGGATTCTTCACCAAATGCTGTTCATGCATATTATACCAGCACCAAGACTTGGTCATAGCTCGTTTACGGCTGCAGATGTACTGTAAATGTTAAACTCCCTACGCGACCATACCTAGCCTGCTGCTGATCATATCCGACCAAAGGCACTAAATTTAGGTGCATTAAATTCTGCGGATCCAAGTTCTAGGTTATTACTCAGGTATCTCGACGAGCTGTGTTCCAACAATGTGTTGCACGGATTTGTCCCTCCCATTCACAGAGAAAGAAACAGTGCAGATCCGACCATCGCCCGATAACACCCATGCCGGTGCTATCCAAATTCATGGGGCCTATTATTGTCGAGATGCACATGAATTACTTTAGGGCATGCAAAATCATACCAACAGAACAGCATGGATTTTGCCAGAACAAGTCTTGCACCACATACCTGCTGCTTGCTCGCACCAGTTAAACTGCAATGTGTGAAAGTGGTGTGGAAGTTGACGCAGTTTCTATGGACTTATCCAAAGCTTTCCACTATCTAAACCAATTGGTCGTTATTCACAGGCTTCAGAGCTGTGGAATTCGTAACCTACTTATCGGTAGGTCGAGTAAATTTCTGATTTAGACATTTGAATCCTGCGTACTACTGACCCTAGCTTTGTTCAGTGTGGAATGCCATAGGGCTCAGTACCTTTTCCACGATTTTCTTGATTTAAAAACAAGCCTGAAGGAGTGATCACTTCCAACGTCTTACTCTTCGTTGAAGACCTGAAGATATGGTGGACCAGCAAAAAACGGGTGAACGCGGAGCGCTTCAGGATGAACACGCTAGGGTATACGAAAGGGCGACTCAAAATATGTGTAAGATACTTAGCCTACGCCATCAATCCACTTGCGTGTACAGACTGGGGAACCAACCTCTGCAGCGTGCTACTACGGAATGCAATCTAGGTGAGGTAGTACAAGAGGATCTAGGCTGTGCACGCCAGGTTGAGAAAGCTTCCAAAAATCCAACTAACTACTAAGATTTTGTGGAGAGCGCCATTTTGATCCTTCAAGCTTTTCCCAGATATTCCATGTATAGCTTTAGCCCCATTCAGAATACGCCATTTACTCCATGCCGTCCTGGAACTAGCATAACTAAGAGCAGTTGAGCTGCTACAACGAAGGAGGACTAAGAAGGTAAAAGCTATGTTTCAACTCATTATAATACTGAGTTTGAAAACCATTAGGGTCTACAGTAGACAATATCGATGTCCGCATGGCGAAATGATAATGATATATTTGATCCTAAGCAATCCAAAGCACACTTGTACACATCTTTTAAAGCTGGATAACAATAACACTCCGAGCAGTCACCAGTTAAAGCTGATCTACAATAATGCGTGTAGGAATACTGTCGGAATTTCTTTTCGCTTCTCGTGTACCCAACAATGTAACGTTTCTTCACCTAGGTTGTTTCTTTCTCCAGAGATACCGTATTCAAAAAAGTATAGACGATGCACTCATACATATACATTACGTCATATCAACCGTTATATCCGGGTGTCAACTTGGCACTACAAATATAATGCTGAATTTGCACTTTCAGCACATAATTCGTTAATCGCTTCTACTAGATTCGATAACCCCGTCAAAGCAAGGAAGCTGCATAAGCTTAAGCCATACCTTTTACCTTACTTTTTTCCTGTATTATGCGAATTTGAAACACACCCTTATTGCTTTGTGTGCGTAGATCCAATACTCATTTCAATCTAGCGTTACACGACACTGCATATAACACCTTAGTCGCTTGTATTGAGGATTCCATTAGACCTTGATCCATTATTATTAAGAACATCCCACTAGGAGACTTGTTAAGCACCTGCTTTTTTACCCAAGGCAAATCATAGTTCAGTAAATTATTTCCCAGTATTTCGTTGTTTTTTATTGTAAGCTTATCAAAATGGCTAGAAACCTGCTTACGTGTACAATTGGTCATCGAGTTCCGTAGACAAGTATTAAAATACTTGTTTTCCACTGATATTTTTGAGGGAATCTTTTTAGTTTTCTTCCGCACGCTAATATATACTTAAATTTTGTGTTTATTATCTGTAGTATTACCACATCTATATTGCACGGAATGATCACTAGAAATGCGTTCTGTCTCCAAGCGGACAACAAGCTCCATAACTAAGTCGAAGCTGATGCTAAAAGAGGGGATAAATCTTGACAGTGCAACGAAAACCAACTCATCTATTGCTTTAAGTACACCTCCACTCCACTCACTTACATGCGTTGCACCGTTGACTTCATCGATCGATAACATGCCATTCTTCGGATAGTTATAGCGTTGATTTTTCTATACGCTTTGACTCCATGAAAATGCCTAATACTGATGTCACACGTTTCAGCAATATCTGTGTATTATTAGATTTAAAATAGTTACATGCTCCTACGTGGAATAAGCGTACGCGGTTGTTACGCGACAAAAATGACATGTTTACTATGCGACAGAGGCGTCAAAAAGGAGATCATTACAGTATTCAAAAAAGCGCTTTCCGGATAACATTTCTTTTTGGTAAACCCATCCAATACATAGTTAATATCTATTTGTTATGTTGTTGTGCTAGTCACTTAATTCAGAAGATCATAAGTATATCATTAATGATTAAATCAATCACTGACCTCTTGCTAACAAAGCATGTTTGCTTCTCGCTAACAGTGTTCTTTCTCAATTGCAGCAGCAGTGTGAAATGTAAACGATTTTATTACACGCATTTGCGAAGATATTCCAAGTCGACCTCTGGACAAGAGGTGATTGAAACTGCACCTCATTCAGCAAATATATTAGAAGGTAGCTCAAATTAAAATCTACTATCCCAGGAATAAGAATCCTGTGTTTTGATGACAGCTTGCAACCTATTTTGTCAATGGGAAAATTTGGAAATTTAGTTCGAAAGTTTTGACCTACTACAACCTGCACTGCACTTTTCCTCTGAAAATCTGATTGGTTAGTACGTAGCCGGTGAGGTAATTATCACAATTTGCTGAACCGATGCCCTCACATCCATACAAAGCCTAGGAAATGCAGCGAGTCTAACCATTTGACTAGTGTACATCGCGCCCTACTGTTACAGGCTTTGAATAAATAGCAGAAGATAGTTAGGTTCGTCATTTGCCGTCCAAATTTATATGCTTACGAGGTGCACAAAGTTAGTCAGAATAACTTTGTATATGACCAAGCCGCATGGTATTGGCCGGATGATTTTATTTAATTTCGGCCCTGGGCTAATAGTGTTATTGAAAGGAAAAAAGCTTTTTGATCTCCTAATTTGCGGCCTCGAGGCTTAGTGTTCAATGCCAACACAAGGGAGCTGCCTGACCTACTGGGAAAAATGTCATTAACAGTTTCAAAACCGTGGTAAATTACATAGTCCATTAATTTATGGCTTTTCTCATTCGCAAGTCTTTGCATTGGGACGTAACCCGATGAATTATTGTCTGCGAGTATTGGGTACAGTCTAATCCGTGGTTAGGACCCAGTAGACCAGATCTTAAAGTGAAACCCAAAGACATTTGACCAACACCGGTTTGGGTAGCTTAGCAGTTTGAAAGCCCTGATCTATACGACATATATTAGTAAGTCATAATTAGTTAAATTTAGAGCAACAGTGATTGTTTCAAAATGATTGAAATGGCTGCGTTAAGAAAGCATTATCCTACCAGTCCAAAAATAGAATGTACAACAATCATAACCCTTACACTTATGCCAGACGGTATGGCACAAATTTGTGGTAGCTACTAATTGACGGTGAATCACTGCAATACTATGGAAGATTGTCTAATGACAAAAATTGGGATTTGTACTTAACATTATGCATAGGGTCAAGTTACCAAACTTTCATTAAGTCCCGTTTATTCCCAAAAGGATTGATTTGAGTATCCCGCTCATTTCCTATGAGAACCATACACAAAGACTTATGTGCCTACACTTGACGCAAAAATGAGAATTAGCTCATCTCCGAAAACTCTACAAATTGATAAAAGATTACTTTGTACAGTATTTACAAAATATTTGTTTACCCATTATCAACGTACTACTCGTAGATCACACGGAGAAGGAGCATATACGCACACTAAACTAGGTACTACATAGATTGTTGGAAGTAGGGTTAAAATTAAAAGTAGACCATTGATCACTTTTGACATCCATAGGATAAAAGTGGTTTACTTAGGCAGAAAGACAATAGGGAAGCTAACATTGGTGTACCCACTCCACTTAACGAGCCGCAGTCAGGTTCGTTTTTTAGGAGGTCCCCGTGCTGCATCGTTTCCTTTGTAACATGGCATCCGTTATTGCACCGATTTTTAACATGTTAAAGAAAGTTACCGAGAGTTAAAGGAAAGGAAAGATGGACAAGTCCAATCGCCAACATCAAGTATCTACATTATATGAACTGGTTAGAGGTTGAGCACGTCTTGAAATATATGGGAATTTCGGATAGTTGAAATATACTTGATAATCTCGGAGAAGGGAGGACGGCTGTGTCTATTGCAATGTGGTCTTATGTTAAGTGTGCTCAACGTATAGATTGTTAACAGAGTTAAAATGCTTTCACATCAAGTAACATGGATAGAGTTGGTTGTCTATATCTCCCAAGGCGAAAGAAGCGGTACTCCTAATGATGGTTTCGCTTCCTGCCCATAAAATTGTATTAGACTCGCAAGCAAACAAACTTTCAATATGCCTTTATCAAACGATACCAAACACCCTTTTAACGTGAACAGGCCCATGAGGATATCCACCAATCACTTTGGAATATTCATGTTTTACCATTCGAACCAGTGCAAATGTAGTATATGCTAATGTAGACTGTCACAAATCACCCACGTCATTAGGATCAGATGATAACTTGCATCGCAGTCTCCAACAGAATTCTGAGACCTTTCCAAAATGCCGTATTCCTCGAAAAACTAAAAACCTTAAGATGATTATAATCTGCTGATCATACTTGCACCTACTGCATCCAGCCCACTGGTTACGAAAATAAGGAAAATATAGGTCTAACTGCGCCTGCAATACGCAATGCTTAGATCGACAACAAGAAACACCGTCAGTGTATTACGAAAAACTAAACTGAGCCCTACCCAGATGGGGCATATTATGGCTTTTGTTAGCTAATTTCAGGAGTAGGTGCATGGAACCGAGTGACTATTCAAGGCGTTCAATATTTATGAAGCGGACAAAGTATAAGTGCAAAATCAAAGCCTTGGTATCTTCACCTGCATCCCTGAAAGTGATATCAGGTTAAGTAGCAGAAAACCACAAATTACCTACCAAGAGTAAACAACTTCACCCTTACTACCTCGAATTTAATCTGACACAACACAGGGCATTGTCAGGCTCCAGGAAAGACCAGTACGATGGTATGTCGGATTAAGCACTAGATCTAAACAAAGACCAGCAACCTCAAAACATGTCGTAACCACCACCACTTACTCCATTTACAGAGCAAGAGAAGTAGAAGCTAAACAAAACACTCGTGTACGTAATCGCTGCCTTAAAGTTTTATGTTACTAACCTATTCTTTTTATACGTATTAGTATTCGTTCAATCCATCTCCCAACAATCGGGCAAAAACAGGCGCCATTATATTCATCTCAGCTAAATGCAGAGCTCAGTATTGCTTAACCACATTACGTCGTAATGCTAGGAAAATCAGGGACAAATGGATTAATCTAGGATCGGCGCTCAGCTAAAGCGACAGCATAACTAGGCTATAGTAGCCTCGGTGTATATAACTAGATCGATTCCATAACTTACGACTCCGCAGCATCTAATGCTATTCTTCACTTGATTTAGCCAACAAGTTACTGCGGTGCAGCCAAACGTCGCTCACTCATATGCGTTGACGTTTAACCATCTGCTTTGTTCGCCTGCGTCAATCGACCCGCTTGCTTCGTTATGTAAATCCTTTTCGTTCCTATGATTGCCTAGTCCCAACACACTCTGAGGCACACTTTTGACTAGCTTGATAAAGCATCTCACCTTACTAACCACATCCATTACAATCTGACAAAATCTCTCAAATCCCTCCCTTAAGTGTATCATTAGTAGATCCATAAGTTTAATTGTAAATGGCTTAACATAATACCACCAGGTCAGCGTGTTAGTTTACTGCTACGCGAAAAAATATGTGCTTTATTATCATGGAATTTTAACCCAATAACTCAGTGCTAACTTAGGTGAGGCAAGGGATCTTATGATAATGAAAGCAAGAAGGATGTAAACATTTTAATTAAAAGAATACCATGTAACACTAGCACAAATTTTAGTTACGTTTCCGTTTGCCGTTTGCTTGGAATAACATGTTTATACGCCAAAACGATGTTGCTATATTTCTCAAAAATTGTCCATAAAGAACTGTTAACTGCCATTAAGAAATTTGCGTATGGTATCTGTGTATATGTGTTGAAAGTTTGAAGGCTTAAATGTATACAAATAACAATTTCAACATCGACCGAATGATGGAACTTTAACCTGAAAAAAGGATCCTTAAATTTTAAAGTCCTTGTTTTGTAACTTGTTTCCGAAATTACTCTTATCTATACTTAGACGAAAGTTTCTGAATTTTATTTACATCATAACAATTTTCTTTAATCACGGGTCTGCTCTGCGATAAGAATGAGTCGGTTTACTATCACAGATACCTTTTCTGTAATTGAGTATGCTAGTTCCGTGCACTCGGTGTGCTTTGGTGTCGATCCGCATTAAACAGAGTTTAGTTTACTTTTGAGCGAACCCTTCCGGTTGAAAAATAGAGGACTACGCCCAAACTGAAAGTTTCCTACACTGGGTAATCCAAAACAGTAAGGTGAGGTACCTTATCAAATATTGTCTAATGTATAGCAGTTAGCATTATGTAAGCACGTAACACTAAACATTTTGAACGAGTTGTGCGTCGCTATTTTAAATGTTAGCTACATCCGCATTGATCGTAACTTCACTTCTTTTCGTTCGCAATAATCACACTTGTTTCGACGTCTATGTGTATTTTAACAAAAGGAGAAGCCGTAAATTCAGACTTACTAGCACTTGACCTGATTATAAGGAAAATGGAAAGAAATTGCCCAGCAAGTTTAGATTTTGCAAAGCTAGTAATGTGTTTCCTATCATAAATAAAGGTCACTGAGTGAATTGTCAATAATTTAATTTTTTTGTTAGCAATGTTAAATTTGCAATGGTCTATAAACCACCAGGATAACAACTTTGAAATTTTGTTGCAGCCTTGCATTAAATTTGACTATTTCAGGTAAATGCATGCCATTTTCGATATCAGTTATATATAATACCTAAATTTACTTAGATCATAGTCAAGCATTAACTGCGCTTACCACAAACTTGGTCCAGCATAATACCCGCCAGAAAAGTCGTTACAAACCAACACGCGGGGAACATTGTGCTCACAATAACTACAGAGAGAAACTAAGGTAAAACATTGAACACGGCTGTAATTATTCCAGACCACCTAACCAATAGCGTGGTGAGCTGCTCCAAGCACGCTAATTGATAACCAGCCAAAATATGCCCTATCAGCTGTTATTAATGAACAGCCTGAAAACCAACGGATAGAGCAGTAGGTGTGCAAAAGGTTGTTTTTCACCTGAAACCTGGTTAGTCCAAGTAAATTAATAGATTATTGACAGGTAGGACGAACGACCGAGGAGTAACATACAGGATATTGATTGCAGTGATGAAAGTGACATTTTATGAGGCAATTTACGGATGGAAAGCTAGCATTTGAGTCCCTATACAATGTTGCCACAAGCAATTCAGTTCCGATGATATGGATTGGTATAGTTTGATGTCCACTCTCTGCCTCCGATCCGTCTGCCGACATTCTCACTGACAGCGATACGATAGGCCGACACACGTCTAATTATCCTACCCCATCCATACGGTTTACGCAGTAGTTGGTTTTGCTTATTTCGAAACGCTATGCAGTCGGCCTTCATGTTTTTTATGGTGGCGCTCCCTAATGGTCAACTCGACCTCAGGACCTTCATATAAAAAGCGTTTTGCTTTCGTCAAGTAGTTCAATAGAGATATCCTTTCAGCTTCGTCCATCAATAGACATGACATGCGCCAACTGTGTCCTGCTAATCACATGCACCGTTCTTGAACGCTGTTGTTCAGCACTCAAGCACACAATTCCCGCAGCCAACTTTCTGTACAAGATTAGTAATCTAGATGTGATGCGGGATTCCTTCGAATGCTCCAGTGTCTAACGGAGCGTTTACCCTTATGGAACATCACCTTACATTTTGTTATATTTAAAAACCTTTGCTTGTCCTCTGAACTGTCCTTTAGCTTTATTCGTTATCATTGTACTCAACGCCGTGGTAGCTTGTGGATGCAGGTTATGAACGTTCTGTAATTTCCGTTTCTCCAGTCACTTTGGATGCACAATATTTAGCACTTAGCTCATCACCGGCTTCTGAACAAACGTTTTACTCCAAATCTTCCAATCGATAGTTTTGTGTGCAACTTCAAGCGCTACAGTGATAATCTTACCAACTAATGTTCTCCTCGACTTTGGTCATGTAAATCAACTCGCCTGCAATATAGTGGAATATAAACAACAACAACAAGCACAACAACAATAATAATAATAGAGTAGTAGCTAAGCTAAAAACAAAGCAGTCTGCCAACTATTTGCTTGGTCAGTTTTCCGTATTATGGAACAGGCCTCCAATTTGGATCACGAATTCCGTTAGGGATACAATTCCGAAAACATTACATTCCTTTCTCCACTCGAACCAGCTGTTGTTACAATAAGACAAAATATGAGAAGTGATTGCCTATAAAAACTCGGAAGGAGATGGGTACGTTCTTAACGTTTGTTCACCACTTTTCGCAGGACTTGTATGATTACTTAATGGCTGGCAAGAACATTAAGTAATTCTGTCTAAAAACGAAACTTTTTTCTCGACGCTTTACTAAACTAACCGAAGGTTTGGTTCTACACTACCAATTATTCTTTCTGGTGTCCACAACATGTGTACATGCAACAGCTTTCCATGCTGCTCGAAATGCATATTAAATTTTAATTTATCTACTTTTGATTAGCCTCTTTTTAGGGAACAGACAAAAGATTTTGCAGAGGTTGCACCATTTATAAATGCTTCAACTGCTTATAACATTGGGCCCAATGAAGAGCCCACATGTTGACGGCCGACTCATTTTTAAGCCACCTCAGCATACGACCATTAGATGTGGTGTGGAATAATGCGTGAAACTTCTCGAGGGAATATTTTGAAGGAAACCAGATCTGAGAGCTTTACGTAAGGTTGCATTACTTCAGTTGAACGGTTGGACATGCCCACATTTATTCCTATATTTTATTTTTCGTATTTTCGTATTTTACATAATTATAACAACGCAAAATCCATCTGTGACTAGTTTGTTAAGATTCAAATTCTTTTTCTGCATTCTGATTAGGTTTCACAGAATGACCGGGCTGCGTATTTGATCTGTATTGTACTCAGTCGAGAAATATGCTATGCATTTATTTATTTACTAAAACGTACTTTTTTGTCTAATGTCTAATACTGAAATGCAGATTGGTTGAAAAATGATGTTGCGCTGGTTTATCAAAAAGGCCGTCAACATTATTTCCTAAGTGCTTATATTTCAAAATATGTGTTCACAAACTTGTGTGTGCAAGTCAGACTAAGTTTATACAATTTATGTTCGCTCTACTTACCAATTACTTGTTACAGATTCACATATATGGAAATGCCACACGCGGAAAAACTTGCTCACAAACCAAGTAAAATAGGTGAAGGATCATTAAAGGCTTAGTGAAACGGTATGCATTTGATACTAAAGTCAGATGTCAACTTGTTAAATAAACAAATTGCAATATGGCGGAAGAAAACAAATATACATTTTAATAATTGTGGAAGTAATTTGAATTTCCTCTAACTAGCTTCCAACAAGTAAAATGCTATCACGTTTAAATACTGACACCCAGGGTCTTCTAAGTTAATTGGACTTAATTAGAACTTGACAAGCCTGAAAACCGCGGGAACTCATTATGATTACGGAGAGTAGGTTAAAAGTTGAGATAGCTAATTCTGAGATCCATTTATGTAGTGTATCGCTGCTTTGTAAAGTCCAGTAAATTGAAGTCAACATAGGTTTTATAAGCCCAAATCGGTACATTATCAGCACTTATTGCCATCACTGCGGAAACAATGACTGAATGAGACCAGTTAAAAATACATAAACACAGATTGAGGAATTAAATAGGTAAAGATATGTGGATGTCATTTAAGCAACTGCATGCGTAAGGCATTTATGACTTTCTTAGGGTTGACAAGAAAGGGTGATAAATAGGGCAGGATTGTGTTACCATGCAAAGAAACGAGAGAATAAAATCCTAAATTTTGAGATAATATTATGTATCGGATGAAGCGGTCACTTACAACCTTATAAAAAGTTAATACAGGCATTCAAAAGCTTACGAACAAAAAAGAAACAATGGAATCACTAGGCAACAATGTTTAATCAATCTCAAAATATATACAGTCCTTTTGCAGTTGTACGGGGAAGATTAGTTTGGAAGAATACAACTAGTAATGTACTATATATGCCTTTACGGAAGTCCTTATTAAGCCCCGCGACATGGAGAACATCCTAAGAAGGAATAGATGAAAGATAACCTTCTGCGGTTCTCAAAATTCCAAATTACGAACATTGACCATGGGACTTATTGGGTTACTTTGGCCACTGTGATATTTGACAGTGGACGAAATGCCTGACATTAGCTACCAAAATTTATAGAGCAGCGGCAACTGAAATTACTCGAAATTTACAGAATAAATTTGTTGTAACAATACATTTCCCAGCATTACGGTCAAGAGACCTGGTTGTGGAATAACTCACAGGTCCATTTAAGCCACATGTAAGCGCGGTGGTCCATCGCAATGAGGCTGGACCTTACCGTGGTGCGTGCCTCAGAGATCCATTGAGCTATGCTGGGTGGTGCTTTTTTTGCACCTTCAGAGCCACTCATACCAGATTGGTCAATGGTTAGAGGCCAGACAAACTCAGCCTCCTGGTCCTCCAGGTTGGGGGTTCGAATGGGGGACCCTCCTCATTTCATAAAACGGGCTCCGTAGTCCAGTGTCAAAACCCGCTGCCTAGCGGTAAGGTTTTTGAACCAAAGGCTTTGATTGAGGACCCTAATCGTTCTCCTGTCTAGACCTGGGCAACCTGACAGTATTCTGCCCACGCAAGTACAATGAACCTTTCCTACAACAATTTCTTGATGCTCTGGCCGTCGCAGAGGATAATAAACGGCGCCCTATCTGCTGCATCGAGCAGGGTGGATAGGGGTTTGGATGCTACTGCTCAGGCCTTCCAGTCTTCTTATACCCCTTCTTGCGCTTCTTCATCCTTATCGTCCCTCTCCAACTTTACTTATATCCCCCCATTTTCAATCCCCCAATTCTTGGCCCTCCCCCAGCCTACTTCAGTAGTCGCTTGTCTTCTAATTTCAAATCACACACAATCGCACTGCGTCGCTCCAATCTAGTTGACAAGTCCACGTTCAACCAAGTGGAGAACGTCAGTTCGTCCGTTTCCTTTTGGAGTCTTCGCGTCTCGCTAAGACTGGCATGCCTCAACGTGCGTACTTTGCTGCAGATTGGCCAACAGGCAGCACTCGCCCGCACACTAGATACCCTATCGATGGATATTTGCTGTTTATCAGAAACCTGCCTGCAAGGTTCGAGCTCCGTGCTTACCCTGAGATCCCCCACATGCGACACTGGCGGCACATTCTCATTGCGCCTGTCAGGCCATGATGCAGCTTCAAATGCCGGTCAAGCTGGCGTCGGCATTATTTTGAGTCCCTGGGCTGAAGCTGCCCTGATTGTTTGGATCCCAGTAAACAGTAGGATGTGCTCCGTTAGATTAGCTGGTTAGTTCCGTGCTACAAAGTCGAGCGGGGACAAACGTTGCCTGTTTGTCATTGCGGCTTACGCCCCTACAAACTGTAGCACTGATTCGGTAAAAGATGATTTCTATCAGCAACTTCAAGTGATCCTTCGTTACAGAAGAAGCACGGATACTGTGGTGTTGGCTGGCGATCTAAACGCCCAAGTCGGAAAATTGTCCTCTGATGAATTTCGTCTGGGCGGCCAACATGGTGTAGGCTCGCGTAATGATAATGGTGAGCGATTGCTACAGCTGTGTGAAGAGGCTCGCCTCTTTCTCGCGGGCACTAACTTTCGACACAGCACCCGCAGAAGCTTGACTTGGCGGCCACCAGCCTCGGGCCAACCATGGACGCAAATCGATCATATCGCGATCAGTTACCGCTGGAGAGGCTGTGTCCAAAACTGCCGCTCGATTTGGAGCACGAGCGTGGACTCTGACCACGCACTTGTCTGTGCGGACCTCCTGGTGCGTTTCGGTGGACGTCCGCAACGTCGATGTGAACGGATTGACACCAGCCAGCTGGCGAAGCCAGATGTTCTGAATGTATACCATAGTGCGCTGACATCTGGGCTGAGTAAGCGCCCACTAAACACCGTTGAAGATCACTGGTCGCATATTCGTCAAACGTTACTGCTAGCAGGCATGTCTTCATGTGGCAAAGCAAATTGCCAAACCGGACATTGGGTCTCTACACAGTCTCTGGAACTTATGGATGCTCGCCGACGTATTCCGGCTGGAAGCGAATACAATGAGGCTCGCAAAAATCCCAGGGCAAAACTACGTGCTAGCCTGAAGAAGGACCGCGAAACCTGGTGGTCTCATCGTGCCTCTGAGATGGAAACAGCCGCTGCCGTTGGCAAGCATTGTAAGTTATTCCGTCTGATACAGGAACTAGGCAGCAGAAGACCTGGTGTTAGCGAAACCATACGCGACGAGAGTGGGCAGCCGATCCACAGCTTGTCAAAACGCTTGGAGCGTTGGGCTGAACACTTTGCAAGGCAATTTAACAAACCTGAGTTATCGCTTTCTTCTTCGGGCATTGAGCGCCCTTCTCCTTGGGCCGTCTCCTCGGATCCGCCCTTACCCGCAGATGTCGAACGTGAGAACAGATTGTTGAAATTGCACAAGGCCGCAGGGGCAGATAGATTTCCCCCAGCCCCCTTCAAATACGGTGGGCCTGCTCTAATAGATGATTTACACGAGTTGCTAGTAAAACTTTGGGAGCAAGAGACAGTCCCGACAGACTGGAACCGCTCCGTCACTGTCCCAATTTTCAAGGGAAACTGCGGTTTGGAATGCGGCAATCATAGAGGGATCAGTCTGATTTCTATTGCCTCTAAATTGCTTGCCTCTGTCATTCTCCACAGACTGACTGGCACTCGTGAAAGCCAGATTCGTGTAGAGCAAGCCGGATTTAGTCAAGGTCGGGGCTGCATCGACCACATCTTCACATTGCGTCAAGTGTTGGAGCATCGTCATGTTTATTGGCGACCCACCGTTGTCGTGTTTCTTGACATAAAAGGTGCCTCCGACTCAGTCGATCGATGTGCCCTTTGGGACTGTCTGTTGAGGAAAGGTGTGCCTGATAAATATGTAAACATTATCAAAGCGCTGTACGCACATAGTTCGGGCAGGGTGAGGGTTTATGGCAAAAAGTCGCCACCGTTCAGTATCACCAGCGGTGTGAGACAGGGTTGCCCGCTGTCACATTTCCACTTCAACTTCTCTATTGATGAAGTCATGGAACCAGCGTTCAATGGCCACGACCTAGAAGGTGTGGAGCTAGTTCCTGGTGAGCGACTTCTTTATTTAGAGTATGCGGACGGTATTGCCCTAATCTGTGACAGCCCCCAAACATGCCAAAGAGCACTGGACCGATTAGCACTGGCTGTCAATCGTTTTGGGCTATACTTTGCTCCATCGAAATGCAAAGTACTTCTCCAAGATTGGCAGGGACCTAACCCCGCGCTAATGCTTGGTGGTGATCTGCTAGAAGTCGTTCAGGAATTCAAGTACCTGGGCAGCTGTATTAGCACCCGTGGGATTGAAGATGAGGTTACCAACCGTATAGCAAAAGCTCGAGGTGCTTTTGCCAACCTTCGCCACCTGTGGTGCAGACGCGACATTACTCTCGCCCTGAAAGGCAGCGTTTCCAACGCAGTCGTCCGTTCAACTCTCCTATATGGTTGTATAATCTGGCCCCTCAGGTCGACAAACATGAAGAGGCTCGTCACATTCGAGCATCTTTGCTTGCGCAGCTTAGCTCATGTCTGGTGGGAACACCGAGTGAGCAATGAGCGTATTCGACGTCACGTATTTGGTGCAGGAAGAGCGAGTGAACCGCTCAGCACCATTATATCACGCACCAGGCTCCGATGGCTGGGCCACGTGTTGCGCATGCCAGCACACCGACTCCCGCGACGTGCATTGTTTGCGCGTTTTGGGTGCGGTTGGAAGAGGAGGAGGGGAGGCCAAGTGATGACTTGGTCGAGAGAAATGAAAACCCTCACTTCGAAGTTGGCGTCTGTTGGTGCATCCCGACTGCCTGGTTGGGGTCCTAAGGACGGTGAACACGTTTGGTTGGACACACTTGCTGATATAGCTAGGAGCCGGCACCAATGGCGTTTGTGTTGTGAGTTCCTTTGTCCATCCCCCTCCAGTTTAGTATCCCCCTCCAAGCACGATCTCATCTGTTAGGCATAATACGATTCTCTTTTACGGCAGCCAGCTGTTAGCTCTCCGGAACGATGTCCATCCGTTACTGGGGACTCAGCGGGCGTGCGACTGTTTTCCTTTTCTTTTCTCTTGTATGGCGGCACAATAGCTGAGGTGTTTTCCACCTCCAGCTAACGTGTAATGATGATGATGACGAAGCGCGGTGGTCTCATGGGAAGAAGCTCTGTACCCTGAGACTTGGTTAGCATATTTTCATCCAATGAATGTTGACGATATGGGAGACATTTTATATATAATATGAATAAACGGGGTGAGGATCGCACACGGCCTAACACCACAGTCAGAGCAGAGTCTAGAGCAGCTTTTGCTGTTTAATCTGGTAAAGAACATACGATCAGTGATTTCTTCACGTAACATTTCCAAACATTAGGGTGGCGTGTGTCAACTTAAAGAAAATCAAACAGAAATGACCTGCCAAGACTCACAAGTCAGGAAACAACAGTGACATTCAAAGTAGAGACTATTGAAGACACCAGCCAGCATCAAGCGTGGTGCGTTTGGGCTCCAAACGCGAACTGGAAGACATCAGAAGCACGAGGGGCTGGGAACCCGTGGAACTATCGACTTTTTGAAAACTTGTAATAGCAGGGAAGTGCAAGAAATAGGTGGATAATTATGATATACCATTTTAGGAATCGGCGTTATTCCTGCTTATCTAGAGATGTCGAGGATGACACTGATAATGAGAAAATTGTAATAAATAGCAGTCAGGGGCAATATAATGGAATCGAAGAAATTTTTCAAAATCACTGACAAAATCATCAGGGCCAATGGCTTTATTTGTATTTAGCATCTTCATTTCTCTGTTGACGTCATGTTGCTCAGGTAGGATGGTTGGACCTGAGCTAGTGAAAAAAAGTACTGGGAAAGCTCTGTACAGAGAGCACCCAACCTAAGAATGGCTTTTGTCAGATTCCAATATTCCAGTACAACAGATGGAGCTTTAACGAAATATTTGCTTCAAAAGCCTCCAGAGAACGCAGCAGTTACCTTTTCCCAATACCGTTACAAGGTACACACTACCTAGTACTTTTATTTCCGTTGCAATTGTTAAAGTGATTTTTAATTATGGTGGTTATATTGAGCAAGTAAGCAAGCTTTTTTTACTTCGAAGTTGTTTCAGCAATAGTGAAAAAGTCCATCTGCTCGTAGGTAAACCTTCTCGAAAATTCAACAAATTTGGAAGCAATAGTTTACGTAAATCTTGCGATGATTGCGCTGGACCGATAGATCTTGTAAATTGTAAAATTAATTGTAAATTGTAAAAACAATTAAAGAAAGCATTGTTTGAAATAGGGCGGCAATATTTGCCGCGAATTTATATAATCCGAAAGCCATGAAATGAAGTTTAATCAGCGCGGCAATCTGAATTACGGCAGATGACAGGTTAAAACTTCAGTGATCCGACTTGCTTAGTGATAAAAGCATAAGAATGCAAAGCTAACGAATTTTGTTTGTCTAGGCAACATCAAGTTGTGCATCAAGTCTGGAAGCTAAAGTTAACAAATTTTCCAAAGCAAGTGGGTTAAAGAACGTTGTGTCATATTTCCTTAAGTCACCGGAAAAATGCAGGCACAGCATACCAACTCCGGTAGCAACAGCAAAAATTTGCTAAATTAAATGCCTAAGTGGGAAGTGAAAAAGTTTTCTGCTTGTCTAGCAATGAGTGATGGACAGCAGAACATTGCATAAGATTGGAGTAAATGAATTACAGAGGCTGCGAAGTTGAGACAAACCGGTAGGATTAAAATTAGATACTGTGCTGCATTTGGAAAATATTTTTGAAAAAGTAGGCAGCATAGCGTATTTGCTGCCTCAATGATCAGAAAGAAAATAATATGTTTGGTTTACTTTACCTTCCGATGATTAGGCCTACTTTGTTCAAAGCAGCGATACATGTAACGTTATGGTTTCTACCTGTTTAGGTGCTTACTTGAACTATGTACCTAAGGACCAAATTGTAACAGTACGAGGTGGAAACACCTCCAAGAACAGCCAAATGCACCAACTCATTCAGCGTTTGCAGTTCGTTTGCTTTGACTCGAATACTTCGAATGTAGCATCACGTTGAGAGTTCTTTGGTAACTAACTGTAGTGCTTTAGTAGATGAAATTGTGCATCCTGTCGGATAACAGTGGAATTGGAAACAAGGGAGAGAATCTTGGAGAAACAATGACAAAAAGCTTTGGATTTTATTTGTTGTTATGGAGGCGATATCGCGTTAGTGTAAAGGTGAAAGTTACGTATCCTATGACTAAAATGATGGAGAGTGCATAATATGTGATCGACATTCAAGGAAATTGATTAATCCAAAGAGTAGAACGGGCATTGTGACATAAATTCAACTAAGAGAAGCAAGAAACCCGTTCTGACGTCGCTATCATTTTAAATTTAAACGTATAAGCAAAACCCGAAGCAACTGTTTCGCCGCATACAATGCATCAGTCATATATGCAAACGTAGTCTAATGATATGGGGTCACACATAAACGTTACTATGCAAGGATGCCAAATACGAAGGCTTGATAAAAACTTGGTTAAGTGTAATCCAAAGATCGCTCAATTGCTACGAAATTTACCCACTTATTTGTTTGGCCAGTTCGCAGTGGAGACATTAGACCCTTGACTATTTTTACCACGGGTGCTTGTGGAGCATTGCACATGTGTGCTGCGTACACCTGATAAGCAATACTGAAGTCCAATAGTTGGATTTTGGCAAGATGCATTCAGGTGCTTCACTCGAGTAGTCGCCGAATCTTAACCGCTTACGTTGGCTAGGCGAAGTCCTACGTATGACGTTGACGGACTTCCGCGGGTCATTAGACGTCATGGTCGGACCCAGTTTGACAAACCACGAGGTTGGCATTCCAAGACGGGTAATAGAAGCTTGAAGAAATTAACCGAGGAATTGGTCGTGCTAGTGTATGCCATCCTCGTAGACTGGGGCCAAGCTGTGGTCCACACCGTGGGTTGGAGACCGTACGAGACATGGCATAGTCAAGCAGGCAGTGGCATTCTTCCGTTTGGTTTCTTGTTGTGGTTGGTTGTTGTTGTTGGGTTCTTGTTGTAGTCCCCTTCAGTAGTTTGAACAACGAAATTTCGTTGTTCAAACTACTGAAGGGGACTAACTGTTTTAAATTTCTCAAGCGACGAATTCCCGCCGAAACTAACCGTTTGCTGCATCGTATTGTCAACTTAAGATGCAAGCTAGCATGCAAACGTGTGGAAATATCCTTTCTTTCTGAGTGTGTCACCCTACGCCGTTACCCGCGTTCAATGCTGAAACTATTACGCAGAAACAAGCTCGCGCCTTCCAATCACAATCTTAGACGCATTGCATCAGCGCAATTAGACAGAACCAAGGCAAAGCTAACAACTCTGATGGAGACACATACTCGCCTGATGCCGGTTGTGGAGAGCCTATCCATATGCTGCCGTATTGTCTTCTCAATCTTTTGCCAGAGACTTATCGCTCGCACGAAAGAAACTTGCAGAAAGCGTCTACTGAAAGCCCTGATGGAAGCAAATGACCAACCCGTTACACTTGATCTCGGTAAGTACGTCTTGAATGTGTCAAACGTACAGCTTGATGATATGCAGCTAGAAGCACTAGCCTTGGGGATAGATTACAAAGTTACTCCCAATAAGCTTAATCGATTGTTTGTTGAAGCACAGTTTGAGAACTTTTGCGAGCAAGTAGCTGAACTTCAGTCAACCAGTCCTGATGCTGTCAGTTGGTTTAGGAATAAGCTGACCGACATTGCTTATGAAGTCCTCATGGTACCGGTAAACGAAAAGTGTGCGCTTATAAGCCATCATTTAAAAGCACTACGTGAGCTGAGAAATAAGGGAGTGGTTGTACTAAAACCGGAGAAAGGTTCAGCGGCAGTTGTCATGAACAAGAATGATTACGTACAAAATATGCTAAGCGTTTTAAGTGATGAAAGCAAGTTTCAACACACCGACAAGATAGAATGTCTGACAGAAGTAGAGGCCCGTATAACCCGACACCTTGAAACGCTTCTCCTACATCGTGTAATTGATGGAACCACCTACAAGCACCTGAAGCCGAGCGGTTCCTCGACACCACATCTATACGGGTTACCAAAAACTCACAAGCAGGGCATGCCACTAAGACCCATTTTCTCCATGGTAAATTCCCCGCAGCACAAATTGGCTCGTTGGTTAGTTCGGATCCTTGCACCACTAAGGCAGCACTACAATTTGCACAGCATTAAGGACTCTTTTGAAATAATCGAAGACCTAGACCAAATCAGCTTATCCGATAAGTTTATGTGTTCAGTGGACGTCCAATCGTTATTTACTAATGTCCCCTTGCTTGAGACAGTTGATTACATTTGCCGCCTGATAGAAGAGGAGAATTTCCGTCTACCAATACCGACAGACCTCCTGAGACAGTCTCTGTTACTTTGCACGGAGAATGTCGCTTTCCGATTCGACCACAACACGTATCGCCAAATTGACGGAGTAGCTATGGGTAGTCCGTTGGGACCGGTACTGGCTGATTTTTTCATGCTGATGCTTGAGAGGAAACTAAGTGGACAGATTTCGCAGCTGCCGTATTAAAAACGATACGTGGATGATATCCTTGTTTTCGGTTCCACAAAGATGCAAATCGAACAACTAGTAGATCAACTTAATAATGTTCACGCCAACCTGAATGTGACTTTTGTATTCGAATCGAATGGGCGCCTTCCGTACCTTGATATTCTCATGAGTCGCAGGGATAATGGGCTGATTAAGCGATCTGTATACCGGAAGCCAACGTGGTCCGGCCAATATCTACACTTCACTAGTTTCTCACCGATGGCACACAAGGGCGCGCTAGTAAAAACATTATTCACTCGGGCCAGACGTATCTGCTCCAACGACTGCCTGGCTGAAGAGTTAGAGCTGATCACTAAGACACTTATGGAGAATGGCTACCCAAAGCGATTCATAGACAAACATAGCCAAGTTAGACCGCCCAAGGAGATGGTGTTGACAGCCCCTAAGAAGAAGGTGTACATTGAGCTCCCATTCAAGGATGACACTGCAACGAAAAGGATAACCAAACGGATTGTCTCGGCCATTCAGCGTACATACTGTGCTGCGGAGGCGGTACTTATCAACAGAACCCGAAAGTTGCCGTTACCTTCGGTAAAGGAAGATGAACCCGTCGGCGCCAAATCACGTTGTGTCTACCAATTCGTGTGTGACTGCGGTATCAGTTACATCGGCAGGACCGAACGGGTTTTAGATTCCCGAGTGAAGGAACACCTACCAAACTGGGTTCAGCGTGAATTTACCCAATCCACCTCCGATGATACGTGTTCGCGTAAGCCACCAGCGTCCTCCATAGGCAGGCACATCTTGGCGACTCGTCACCAGGTCAATCTCTTATCAGCTTTCCGGATCTTGTTACGTCATACTAATGCACGCTTTTACGATTTGCCGAGGCCGTCGCGATAAGCCGAATTAGACCAGCTTTGTGCGTCCCAAAGCAAATAGTTGTCAACCTGCGGTTGCCGTGGACCTAATCTGATAACAATGACCACAACAATAAATTTGATTGGTTTGACTGTGCCCTGTAAGACATATAAAAGGATTTCCCTGTTATTGTATTGGTACTGACGAGATAATATGAACGGGATTTATCAAATGGTTAGCAGCTAGTGTTATTTGTTTCGCTGTTTAAGAAGAAGGAATTTCCGAACCCATATTTCGTCGAAATTTAAAACTAAATCCGAAGCAGCTAGTGAGTTGAATATGAATGCATAAGATATGAACTCGAATATTAAGTTTACGTGAAAAACGGGCCGTAGCTGGACGTCGATGAGGACAGAGTAAGTATGGTTTTATTTTTCTTCGTAAATCTGGCAAGCCTTTTGGTTTGGTCAAAGGGACGACGTTCAATTTTCGGTCTCGGAGTATGAATAAGATCTTAGATGCTAAGCGCATCTCTCCCGCAGATTCACATCAAAATGTTCACATCGACATACCAACAGCTTATTCATGCACCAAAATTTTTGAAAGCTTAAATGCCACATAACCGTATTTTAAGTGTCGCCGTCCAAGAAAATCTCACGCATTTAACTTTTATAATAACATTTGTCCCGAACAGCGTTGTACGTGCGCGTGGGCAGCAAGTCCGAACTCAAAGAGATTCATCTCATAGATTTAGAGCGCATTTACAGCGGTAACTCATAATATTTAGCTAGTCTACCGGTGTTAACTGACTCACTGCTGCCAACCTATTTATAGATTGTGACATTCGTCCTAAACACCTAACAGAACCTGTCACCTCTTAGCTTTTAATACATTCTACAACATTTTTCCATTGTAAACATTGATCGCCAATCATCGGATAAAACTCGGCAAGTCGTCCAAATATATATTAAATCCCTGCTGCCCGCCAAGTACCGAAGCAGTTGTAATAAACCGGGCGAACGAGCCAACATCGCTACCTGAAATCTGCACATTTTACCGCCTGTTGCACACAGGCGCATACAGGTGAATTGCACCCATTACGCGGACAACGTAGCTTTTCTGTTGAGAAAGGGTAAACAATGTTTAAAACAAGTTTACCTTTTTTTGACTGCTAAGCAGAAGAGGATGGACATAAATCCCTCCCACTCTACTTCATGAAAATCTATAAAAACAAAGTTATATACAACATTACAAATCAATATACTTTTGGTGGTACCTTGTCTAACTCTTGGCATAATGTTTTCGAAATATTGTGCAACACTATGGCCAGCAAAGTATTTTTGCGTCGGATTATATTTGGCAAGGCAAAAAGGTTATAACTAGAGTAACTAAGAAACCCGAATATAAACTCCTTTCATCTCGCACTGTCACCAACAAAACCAAATAACAAAATTTTGGTTTTTACTAAAATTCAATGTAATACTAAATTTGGAGAAGGATATTGGGGACGATGGCAGCTAATACGCTTGCTTCATGCAAAGTGTAGTTACCGTTAAACATACCTCATCTCAGCAAAAACTAATGTTATAATCAATATATACCTAAGATGTTCTATATTTTCTTTAAACCAACTGCACTCTCGTCTCATCCGATTAAAAATAGTGGCCTATGTGTGTTCTGAGGTGCGCACTGTTAAGCACGTCCGCCTGCTTTGCCGTTTGTGACCTCATGATAAGTTAACTGCAGTGGATTAGTACAGTTCTATCCGCAGCTTGCACAGTGAGTCACAATCGCCTAACTCACGGCGATGTTTTTGCAAGTTGACCTTAAAGGAGTTGGTACCAGGTCACATAAACAGCCAACTCTGCGGAATCACTGTGAAATTGGTGTCATGAAGCATTAAAAAACATTCTGGTTTTAAGCACAGAACTGCTGTCAATTGAATTTCCTTCATAAGAATTGTCGCACCAATTCAAGCGGAAGTCAAATTTTTTGGGAAGCCGTACAGCGTCATGGACTGGTCGGTTCGAAGGGTGCCTCCTGTTCTCCGTTATTAGTTGTTAATGAGCAGATAAGATTGATACAGAATATCTTACTGATTTGAAGGTTCCATTATGTCTTACATAATTTGTTGTTAATTAACAGTTAGAGAGCTGATATTTTTATGACATTAGCACCGATCTTTAACATGTTGGCTTATTTCGTCCAAAATAAGCATAGTTTGGATACTATTTAATCAAATTTTAATCACGCCTTCATATTTGGCATCCTTGAATAATAACGTTTATGTGTGACCCCATATCATTAGACTACGTTTGCATATATGACTGATGCATTGTATGGGACGAAACAGTTGCTTCGGATTTGGCTTATACGTTTAAATTACCGATGATAGCCCTGTCAGAACGGGTTTCTTGCATTTCTTAGTTGAATTTATGTCACAATGTCCATCCTAATGTTTGGACTAGCCAATTACTTGAATGTCGATCACATATTATGCACTCTCCTTCATTTTAGGCATAAAATACGTAACTTTCTCTTTTACATGAACACGATATCGCGTCCATAACAACAAATAAGATCCATAGCGTTTTGTTACTGTTTCTCCAGGATTCTCTCCCGTGTTCTCGATTCCACAGTTATCCGACAGGATGCACACTTTCATCTACTGAAACACTACAGTTAACTAACACCGAACACTCGGCGTGATGTTACTTTCGAAGTATTCGGGTCAAATCAAGCCAACTGCAAAAGCTGAATGAGTTGGCACATATGGCTGTTTTTCGGAGGTGTTTCCTCCTCTTACTGTTTCAAAATGGTTCTTATGTACATAGGTCAAGTAAGCACCTATGAACTTAGGAACCATAACGTTTTATGTATCGCTGATTTAACAAAGTAGGACTAATCATCGGAAGGTAACACCAACCGAGCATATTATTTTCTTTCTGATCAATGAGGCAACAAATGTGCTATGCTGTCTACTTTCTCAAAAATACTTTCAAAATACAGCACCGTGTCTGATTTTAATCCGGCCTATTTGTCTCATCATCGCAGCCTCTGTAATTCATTTACTTCAACCATATGTAACGTTGTACTCTCCACCGCTCACTGCCAGACTGGCTAAAAATTGTTTTACGTCGCAGTGATCATCGCTTCCTCAGTTTTCAAATTTTAAATCTCTTTGGATATATTCCACCTTGGCGTCATCGTATTAATAACTAATTTTTGACTTTCTTTCTCCGTTAGTTTTTTGTTTTTCTTTTTCTTGCAGTTGTTTGTGTTCACTTTTTGCTGTGGCAACAGCGATGGACATATTATTCGTTTCGTTTTTACTGCCAGTTTTTGGCTCTTCTTATTTTTCCAACACTTTCCTTGGACCATTGTATCACTTGAACTTATTTTTTGTTATTTTTTCCATGATGTGGAAGGATGGATACCAAACATTGGTCACCTGTTTCAAACCTATATCCACAGGCCTTTGTTTGGAAGTTACCGGGCCTTAGTTTGTAGATGTACTTTTTGTTTTTGCATTTCCTTTGCATTGGTCTTTGATTAGTTTTCTTTCTTTGCTTGTAAGATTTGTGGCTACGTACCATCAACACCATACTATCGGCGGTGATGCATAAGCTTTACGACGCAGGGGGTATCCTTGTACGATATTGAGGAAAAAGATTCCAGCCTTACATTGGCTATCATCACAAATTATAGAGCCATCCAACCCAAGATACGTGGCCAGACTTTCCAATTAACGTACATCGGTACCAGCGCGTCCTAGACAACAGTTTTGCTGGGGAGTTCTCACGACTCATTTATGGTTATGAGGTATCACCCTGGGATTTTTTGACAGATTTAAAGTTTGAATTGTTAGCAGGTAGGTTTCGGATGTAATTTCATATGCCGCCTTACTTCTGGGACGCCAACACTAAATGAAAGTGTAAGTCTGAAGGTATGATTTTATGGCAGCTTTCTAATGAAAATTGCGGCGCTGTTTTCCGATATGAGTGCACTCTCTTTTGCTGCTTACCTATATATGCTGTAGTCAGACTGGTGGTAGCTTTCTGAACGGTTTTATGTCCAAGCAAATAGTGTTAAAGTTCCTTATTGTGATTACGGTGGGTCCCACTTGGTGCTTTTTCCTCGGTGAAATTGCGTGGTTGCGATTCTATACTTACTGCCTTATGCTTAGTTCCAAAATGTAGGGTGTTGCTCATTTTATGCCACGCTCGTTAGGCGTAGAGTTATAGAGGTTTAGATATTCCCAGGTCATTGTGTTTGAAGTGGAGCGATAAGTCTCAGCTTGAAATGCTTTTTACGGACTTGCCGACGTTTTTTATATTTCTCGTCCGTGGCTGCCATTAATTCGGGTAGGTCACGTATGAAGCTGGATTACCCCTACTGCTCATAAAGTGCTGCTTTGAATTATCCTTGTCCTACTGCTTTTCATTCATGTAATATAAGCAAACACTCACCTCCACACTCAATATCCCGAAACATGGTAAGGAACCTAACGGGAACTACGTCCTTAAGTAAACTCGGGCAACAGCCGAGTAATGCTTCTTTCGAAGTAAGAAAACTTCGCCTTTTAAAAAAGCTTATGTAGGTTAGTTTGCTTATCCTACACTCCTAACTTCGGTGGTGGTACGCTGTCAATGTATACCCGCAATAAAAATTGTATTCCGAAGTTACCTGTTAATATCGAGACTAATCACAATGTATCCAGCTTATATGTCTAGTGATGAGCATTACGCTGGTCAGCCTAACGAAAACTCTGGTTTGACAAAAAGGTTATTCCAGTTGTTCGGTTCATCTCGTTTATTCTTAATACAGTATATTATCAAAAATAAACCGATAATATGTGTACAATTTCACATTTCCGTATAGAGGGGTCCTGCTTTTACATAGATTTTATGCAATTTGGATATGACAAATGAAAAATCCCACCGGAAATTCATTGCACATCTATTTGTCCATCTTCCATTAGCACCAACCGCTAGTGACGAACGGATATCCAGAGGGCCATTTGAACTGCTATTTTGAGTTGCGAACCAAAAGTGGTTATATATTACGGTCTCCTTAACTGACCATAATTAGAGCAGGTTTCGCCTGAACACACTCGATTGCGAACAATACGTGGTGACGGTGACATCGTGTATAAACATTTTCATTTCTGTCTTTGCTGTTTGTTTTCCTGATCAACTATTAAAGGGAGCTACGGCTTTGGAAAAATTTGCTACAGCAAAGTTATATGATCAGCCTATCGACGGGGTGGATTAGATCTGCTACTACACAGTAAGCGTTCGGCGTGGACTTATGAATCTGGACCGTAAAATGTAGGACCTAATCCTGCACTCAGGAAGCAGCCCAATTGAGCTTAGTATACTGTCGTCCTGCTTTGTTTCGGTTAAGGCAGTCTGATGCCTATCGAGTGAAGCAAGCTAGCAGAGTAAGTGCCATCCAAAAATCTCCTAAGTTGGCGCTTGCTGTATAGACCACACTTTCACGTCCATAACTTTGTGGCCAGTTCCATCGAGCGGAGGCTGCAGGAGACTTTTCTCAATTTTTTCTTAATTGGAGGTAAGAGGATGGTTTTTCCTGTTCTGTGATTTGCTTCCATCCATCATATAATCGCATGTATGGCCAATAATTTCGGCCGGATTTGTAGGACGAGTTTGTTCAAGGCTAGCTGATTGATTGTTGCGACTGAGAGTGAGAGAGGAGAAAGTTTATGGACATCTGACTGCGAGGTTTCAGTGTAGAAAACTACTTTTATCTGCAGCACTTGCAAACAATAAATAAATGACATGATTGAAAAGCTGGAAGATTCTTCTATCAACTGTGACTCATATCCGTAATGAGTGTTTGTAAATGCGCGCTCTTCGTGAAAAGTTTCCCACTATCGTAAATCTGAGTATATATACGTATGCTTTTGGGAACTTTGAGAAAAGGTGCCTAAGTTAGGAACAGATCATTTTGTACGGAAATGTGTATGCTCTAAGTGTATAGGCTTGGGTCACGTGTATTGCGTACAACTTCAGAGGTACGCGACCTTGGTGTGCCTAACTGTTCAAAGCAGTCAGAGGCAGCTGCGAAGAGAGCTAACCAAAGCGTCGGCATGCTGCGGAGTTCATCCGGAAGTTTCCACCCATCCAGAATTCACTTGATGTACAAATTTTACGTGCACGCTCACGTTGAATAGGCTTTACAGCTTGTCAGCTTTGGTTAAATTACGACTTAGAATTGCTAGGAAAACCACAACGTAGGGCCACAAAGAATCTCCAGAACCTACTAAATCTGTCCTACCAACAAAGAATGAAGTCAACGTAAGTTTTCAGTGGCCACTACGGAAGGCTGCGCGGCAATCTCATATCAGTCTACCAAATATTGGGTGAACCTAATTTACTTTTGTCTCACTTACTAAACTCAGCCATAACACCAATTTCAGAGATAACCCTGTAAACATTTTTACTCAGTGTAGCCACCTGGAATGCCGGCGGAATTATCATTCTTCTCAAGTTTTCAAACCTAGGAACACTTTCCCAAATATTTTGGTTTCCCCCACTACATTAAATGTATTCCAAACACAATGGGATCTTTCCCTTGTCGTCCATCACTTCGTTGCTTAAATTGTACTAATTCGGAATTTGCCAATTACCCCTTCAATCCGGATTAATAAGTCACCTAATCCTGAGTTGGTGCTAGAGAATTAAGTATTCTAGTTTGTACTTTTCTCACAGAGTACGCCAAAAATGATTGACCCCATGTCGTATTACTGTAGGTCGTCAATTTTCACTTACACTTCTCTTATTCAGCGGAGTATCTGCTAGATAAATGCTTAAACCGACAATTCACATATATTTCTTAGTTTAGTTTTACTCCTACCTTCTTGCCCGGATTGTCAAGCAACGGCTTTTTAACCCGGTATGAGTCATTATTTATTGTTCATCATGTTGAGGCCAATTCTTATCAGTTAAAAGCGAGACACGCTTAAAGTAACTTCGAGAGACTTCATTTAGTAAATAAAGCTCTTCTAGCCGAGACGAATTATTGTAAATCCATTGATATGTGTAAGAAGTTATGTCATTAGTCGGAAAACAGTGGAAAGCTAATTTTCAATGGGATCAGTTAGTTCAATCACAGATAAAACAGGAGGCAAAAACGACCAATGGGTTTCTGGGCTGTAGTAATGAGGCACAATTTCGCCTTAGAGCGAACAGTGCTCATGCAAGTTCACAGGGGTTTTAAGCGCACGTTCCCTTCCGTTTAATTTTCTGACTCCGTATCCAACTAGGATTCAGCAGTTGGCTCCTGAATGCTGAAACTCCGGCGGATTTTGTCCTCAACATTTAAAAAGCTGTGTAACAAAGTAGCTCCGTTTCCTAGCTCAACTTATACACCATTCCTTCTTCAGGTTGTAGAAATAAATTTTTTACATTGACTCCGGACTAATAAGAGAGCACAAATCTTTTCAATCCACTGAACCATCATCTACCGAAGTTCAAACAAAAGTAACCAACCGACGTGGTAGATGAGTGATATATTCAACGAATTTTGTTCTCTTGTGAACCCTTTTATTGCCCTAAAAGATACGCTTGCCTTCTCTGTTTAGAGAAATCATGTTTCCCATGGCAAGCATTATTTTAAAAAGACAAAACTTCAAATTGCTTGAGGAATAAATTGTGTGCCACTTTTTGCCCTAATTCATGCAACGTTCTTCTGCTGGAGTTTCGACACAAACACCGATGGCAATCTGACACTGAGGGTTCTAATTTTCCATAGTATAACATGGCTGTCACCGTGACACTTGTGTGCTAGTAATAAAACCCAAATATTCAGTATGGTTCCTTCCAAGGGCCAGACTCTTATGGTTGTTATACTACCAACAAGATTGTACCTCAAACCCTTGGCTACCCAATACCGACGAGGAAACCAAGAAATACCCATGGGTCAAGGGTTGTTTTCACAGCAGATTGAGGCGAATTAGAAGAAGTGGCATCCATTAACTGCAATTGCATGGCAGCGGCTGCGAAAATGATGAAACGTAGTCAACACCCAAATGATGATCGCTAACCGACACAACTCAATCTAGTGTATTTCGTGAACCGCGCCAATTATAATCTCTCATTTAAGTTTTCCTGTCGCCAGTTCACCGTATTCTTTATCAATTATTGGTTCTAAAATACCTGCCAAAATATTCCCGTAATAATTGTGCTAATTTGAGGCACTTGCGATGAAGCTGAAGCATGTTCTCTTAGTTTTACTCAACCTTATGTTCCATCTTCCTCTGTACCATCAGAAATATTCCTTTTTACTTAGTTTAAACCCTATTTACCTGCCTCTGCTACGTGAGTTAAACAGCACTGCCCCTCCCCACTCCATTTGGTTTGTCTCCTAGGCTTCGCAAATCAACGTTTGCACTATTTTCCCCCCATCTGTGAGTTTTGAAATAATTCCAAAGAGAAACTTTTAATGATGTTCACTTCACCTTAAGCCGTACACGCTTGCACTTCATGCCCACAGATAACATTTTCTGCTCATGAATAGGGTACTTTACAGGCAATCGAGGTACCCTTTGTCGTGGATCAAGGAAATGCTGCATTGCGCTAATTGATTGTCTGGTCAACAGCCTATGCGAATAGCTATATCCAAGTTAGTATTAATGGCCCTCGGCTTTGGCGAATTTATTCTACTCACAACCCGAAAACCAAAACAAGCAGAACACGCACTTTCCCCAAAGTAATGCAACGTCTGAAAATGACATTGAATTGGTGAGTAAGATCGGCTGTAGTAGCTTTTGCAGCTCAAACCAGACCATTCCACTGCAAAACAATTGAGAATCTTTAATGCCACATATAACGTATGAACATAATGGTGTGACTCAGTGGGAAATCCAACTGATAATTCCCCCCACGTCACCGCACATCGGTCTCGTGTGCATAATCGCTAACCCGACCAACGTACTTCCCTCATGTATTCAGTAAGGAAACAGCGCGCGTCCACACGCCCGACAACGAACATGTTGGTGACAACAACTGTCCTTAGAAAACCGATACTCTACCCTCGAAATTAATTTAGACGCTTGCTAAGGATGCTATGTGAGCTAGCTCAAGCTTCAGCGTTGGCTGGAAAGCGTTCACAATGGATTATTATTATGATTCCGATGGACGGTTTTTATCGAAATTCGGATCAAAATCGATCGGGATTTGCTAAAAGATTGTAAATACTCAAAACAAAATATATTTTGTTTATGGAGCTGCTCCTGTAAATGCCTACCATACACATTTTATTATTTATCTTTCAATACCATGGCATGTTACACAAGTTTACGGTGTGTTATAGGAGCCGTGCAGTGGTGTGGTCAGCAAGTCTGACTTCCGAAATTAACTGCCGTGTACGTCCTTCCTTACATGCTTTGGTACGATTTAAATTAGCTGCCTTAAGTTGAGAATACTTTGCTTCTGGATGCATGGGAGCAATAATATCAAGGACTTCAGCAACTATTGAGACAGATTAACACGAATGGACATAGGAAAATGTGATCGACTGTGAAGCAATTTTACGCCAATAAAAAGTAATCTCCAGTTATCTACTCTAAATGGCTGGATTAAAAATGTTAAAATTAGGAAGTGAAAATTCGTGATAATTCTCAGGAAAATAATATGTGGTTACCCAACACAGGGCAACGCAAAATGTGTATTCGAAAAAGAGCGATGTCACTAGTTTATATAGGGGTCTAGGATTTAAGGAAAAGTTTTACATTATAAGGAAACACAAACATTTCAACAAAAACGAACTCGAAGCTTAACTCAGCTAGGAAGGAGGATTTACCTATTTGGAATATCGGACACAGTGGAAACAGACGTTCGATCCTAATTCCACCGTTAATATTCGGCTTTCAAGAGAACTGAACGTTAGCAGCGCAAGCCGAAAGAGCAGATCCAAAATTGTCAAGATTTGAACGCGGATTTCGAGGAAGCATGTTCTTGTGTATATTTTGACAGATTAAACAAAATATACACAAGACTATCGTAAGCGAGTATTTTATGAGATTCATAATTTCGAAAACACTATATAAGGTGTTGCTAAGTTAAAAGGAAACGCACATTGGATCGCGATTTCTCACTGTTTCTAAAAACGGACACATTTGTTTGTTGCTGTAGGATATATTTTAACTGCAGCATAATACATACGTACCTATATATACATATATATATATTTTGTGCGCACACACAGATATATCAGGAGCACACAGATGGTTATATGCAAATGTTACTGAGATGAATGTTGGTGAATGATTTTCAATTTATACGGAATTTGATTTATGAATAACGACATATGTACTTAATTGCTTATGTTTTATTTCCTTCTGATGTGTTACATATCTGCATACATATACCTATTGAGTGAGAGTGTCATGAAGTGCATTACAATGTTGGTTGCATAACGTAGAATAATGTGATAATATGCTTTGCGTACATGCAGATATACTTCTCCTTCTAGTTGGGTGACGGTTGCTTCCGAGACGAGCCGTCATTTACAGTTGCTATCACCACAAAATGATCGGACACTAAGGATTGTTGCGGAGTTTGCCTAGTGCAAGCATCTACTGTCTCCTGCGGTACATCTACCAGTAGTTCTATCACTAACTGCGACATGTCGAAAGGTGTAAAGAAACAACTACCTTTACTGAGAGTACTGTGCTCCAATATCCCAGAATCAAAGTCGACATTTATCAGAGGCAGGCATTTGGATTACCTCAACCAGTGGGATATTATTAGTAACCTAATCGGAGTTACACTGAAACCTGTACACGTAGTGCGTATTATGCGACACCCCAACTGTAAGCGTTTCGGAGAGCCAAGACTTCTGCGCGTTGTACTGAACTACATCACTGAAATAGTATCAGTACTATTATCAACAGATTGTCTGAGAACTGAACACTACTCCATCTGTATCATTACACAATTCCCATGGGGTGAGCGTCATCGAGTTGACAGTAACTTAGAGGACTACCGGATGGAAAGTTCAACCAGGACGATAGTTGTCATGGGGTTCTTGAAACTGAAGCATGTGATGAGCATGAAATAATAACCCATGATAAAGAACAGTGGTCTTATCTTCGTGAAACATTTTGCTTGGATGATGTGTTAGCAAAATCCGTGTCACGAATGCGTACCTCACCGAACTACAAAGGAAGTGGCCCGAGAGTGTTGAAGGTGGTCCTACAGTCAAAACATATGGTAGCACGGCTGCTAAAAAGCTGGTACATGTTCCGTTGCAAATAAGCATCTGCGCTTCGGCTGCAGACAGCCAGCGATATGCTACTCAAAGAACCAAACGCGATGAGATTTATAAAGGAACAATGCAATAGTAGTGAGTCGAATGGGCCCATACAACCTGTAGAAAAGGATACTAACCAGATACCTTACACTGTATATAGAAGATTAGACACTGGACTAACTACGCGGACGATCAATACTATGTTAAACCTTATACCAAGTACCCAACCATAATACGATTAGTCGCCGACCAGTTACTGGTTGCCTAAACTGCCCGTATGAATTGCACAACCTCTGAAACATTGCTTAAATCTGCGAAATCTTCATGTATGTGCACTAATGCCTAACGGCTCCTCAGTAAACCTGCCGAACTTCGGATACGTCAGGTTGCGAATGCTGGGGACCTACTTTCTTTTACCGAATCGTGGTTACACCAAGTGGGGACTGATGCTGAGGTTGAAATAGCCGGAAAGTCACTCATCCGGAACGACCGTCCCAGCAGAGGAGTTGGGGTCCTACTCTAATACCGCAGCGACCTGCAATGTGCAATATTTGATGATCTTGAAAATCCCGTTACCGACTCACTCTGTTGCTGTCTCCGACTGAGAAACTACGATGCATGTCTCGTAACTGTCATTTCCCGCCCCCAACATCCACTCCGGAAATGGAGTCCCTCTTGATCCGTGGCAAGAACAGAGTAACACACACTAGGTACATCCATATCTTTATCTCCTGGGACTTAAATCTGGACGAGCTGGAGGTTTCGGCATCACTCAGTGAGCAGTTCCAAACGGACTTGCATGAACCGATCACTAATATTCCCTTGTACAATCATGTCACCACACCCACTAGATTCAGGACAGAAAGCCAACCGTCAATATTACATCTTGTGCTCACGAATGAAGAGCTTATAGTTGACAAGTTATTGATGGATAGTCCATTAGGTCTCAATGACCATATAGTAATAATGCTCAACGATGGGTGTCAAGCAGAGTATTTATCTGAACACTGGGAACTAACTCATACAATCACACGCTACCACGTATTGAAAGAATTTGTCGACGCAACTGCTTGGGAATTCTCAAACAACAGTCCTCTTGACAACGTTTGGACAGATTTCGTTGACGCAGCGACATAGTCAACAGAGCATCAGAGACCAAACCCCTTCGTACCGCAAAACGCCTTCGATTCTAAGGTGCAGGACTCGAAAATGCCTGGCGATAATGGATGTAGCGTGGCGTGCCTACAAAATTAACCCCGACTCAGAGACTTGGGGCAGTTTCCTGACCTATCGCAACAAATGCACTGCTCTTGTCCGTGAGGACAACGTAGCTTACCAACTGTGTTTACCCTTAATATTCCTAGAAAACAACAAACTGTGTACAGGCATGTGTACAACGTTCTTAAATTGAATCATGGCCTGCCTCTCTTTTAATGACAGGCGGTAGGGTACAAGACGTCGAAAAATACAGCCAGTGCTTTGCGGCTATAATACTCCACAATTTTCGAACTCGACGCTGCTACCTGTCCGATAATTTCATGCACATTACTGACACCATTGTTACCACATTTCATTTTTATACAATCAGTTTTGCTAGGAATCTTTCACTGAGCGACCATAGCTCACCGGGAGCAGACAATATCCGCCCAAAGGCACTGAAGACTGCGGTCAACAGGCTAGCTGAAGCACTGTCACCGTTCTTCTGAAGATGCTTTACTGAACTACAACTTACCACTATGTAGCAGCATAGCATTATCACCCCAAATTGTAAAGGCGGTAGCCGTTCAGAGCCTTCAAACTATCGCCCAGTTATTCTCCTCCCTGTATTTGCGAAGTTGTTGGAAGCGGTCATCGCTGAGGCTCTAATGGACTACTTGAAAAAATGCAACATCTTGGCACCGGAGCAGCATGGCTTCCGTCAACGCCGGTCATGCACCACCAACTTACTTATTGCACTAGGTAGTTGTACGGAAGTCTATGATGATGGAGTAGGAGTTGACTTCGGTTATCAGTAGTTCTGCAAAGCTTTCCACCGCCTGGACAACCACATCCCACTTCATCGGTTACAGAGCTGCAAAATCCGTGATCCTTTTCTTGGGTGGATTGGCAGCTTTCTTCGACAACGGAAGATACCAGTACGTGTAAGGGGATCACTCGCTACCCCGATTGAGGTAAAATCTCGTGTCCCATAGGTCTCGGTGGTGACACCATGCTTATTCCTGATGTTTAGCAACGAACAGGCGAGAGTTAGCTCCTCAAATTTCCTGCTGTTCGCTGATGAGGTCAAGCCACGACGGGCGATTAATAACAATGAAGACAACGATATACTCCAACATGACGTAGTTTGCTTTTATGGATGGTCAAACAGGAACCTACTTCAGTTGAACAAAGCTAAGTGCAAGGTGATCCACCTGCGTCACCATCCGGTGAGCACGTACAAGCTTGACGACCACACCTTGAGGTAGGCATTTCAGCAGCGTGACCTGGGTGTATTGGTACAGGTTCAAAACGAGAACCGACAATCAACACTTCGGCCTGCCTCACAGAGCCTTCGGCCTGTTTGAATACTTAATCTTCCCCAAATTCTTAACGCCTACCAGCGAAAGCACATAGAATATGCTATCCAGCTGTGGAAGCAGTGGCAGAAACAGGATCTCGTTGCTCACCAGACTCTTCAATGAATTGCGACCAAGAACTTCAGGTGCCTCTTTCATCTTTCTTATAAGCTTAGACTGAAGTATCTAAGCATGTACAACAGTCAGTAGCGGCTTTTGAGAGGGATCTTGTAATGGCTTACCAGATTCTGAGGAACCCAACAGCCGTTTCCTTTCTCTGATAGAATAGAACCACAACACTAACTGCAGAGGTCATCATCTAAAACTGGAAATACTATAGAGCCGGCTTGAATCCCAAAGAACCCAAAGCACACTTACCGTCCGCTGCTGAAATTGAAGTACAAAACTGGCCTAAAATGTCATCCTCTGATATTGAAAATATTGTATAACCGGCTTGAATGGCGTAGAACTTTATTTTTTCGTGTTAAGCTCTCTCTAATTTTGTCGTCTCTGCTCGCAATATGGCGATATTTAAAAAACGAGTTGACGATGTGTTGTCCCATTTGCATTTCCTTTTTTGAACTGTTAGCCAGCGGCTACAAAACACAATCAAGCGGTGTCTTACCAAACTTCAAACCAATGGATTCTTGGATTTATACGTTTTTTAAACGAACATCCCTACTATTCTACTAACGTCTACCATGAGTCCACCAGAAAGTTTTTCACTTCACCATGCAATTTACTTTTCGCAATAATTTCCATCCTATCGGACTAGTTAAGCAATGCTTTTCCCCCTAATACACCATTGTTCCATAGTTTAAAGCAGTTGTTAGACGTCGGTTGGTATACTGTGTTCGAACATGGAGGCCCTACCTTCTGAAGGATACAATTGTAGTAAGAATCTGCAAATACTGTTCACTGGACTGGTACAAGCCAACGGTGGGTTACCCTATGAATATCGAGTTGCTAACTTCGGAAGGTTTTAATTGAGGAGATGAAGATTCAGGTGATAATAAATACTTAAAATACTTAAAAATTCAAATACACATAGGGTCTTCGTGGGCTCAAGCCCGCTGTTCTCTCAGGACGGGCTAAGTGGAATCAATTGCAGGACTAAGGTGTAAAGTTGAAAATGCAGAGGTTAAGGCTCAAGTTAAGAGCTGTACTTCACTAATCGGGTGGTACCGAGTTGGAATCAACTTCTTCCACATTATTATTATGTGAGGCGGTAGAAGACTTCAACTGATGCATAGTCATAAACGGGTTGGTGTTTATTCTTAACTTATCAGATTCCGAATGTTTGCATTGTCGAAGACGACTGCGATTCGTCTCAATCACCTCCCCAACATGTATGTGCGTAAGCAGATCGTCAAGCCTATAGTTTTACCATGACGTTTTACAGGCGTTTCCTTATGGACAAATCATACCCATTTTACGCATTTCGACACCTAGATATCGTAGTTAGTTAATCTACCCTTTCCTAACTAAAATGTTGGATGGGTTGTACTTGTCATCACTTTGAATAACCGGAAACGAGCTTTATAATCAGACCGTATTTTCATGACAGTAATAGGTAAATTCACAATTTGAAATTTGGGAGGATATTCTAGTATTTTCTTTCCCGGACTACCACAAGTTTTCTCACTTCTAGATTTAATTCCGAATGGCCGGCCGTTACCGAAAATGTATTTGCTATCCACCTCACATGCTAGATGTGTTCAGATGCATAACTCAATAATTATTCTCCATTCTGTTGAAACGACCCCTGGATTCACATAATTCAAATGCTTTTACTTCCAATGCATTTTTGAAAAATGCAGACAATTCTTACTCAACGTTTTTTGAATTATTTTTAATAGCTTTTGGATACAAAATCTTCACAGCCCAACCGTCGAAGATGCAAAATTTCCTTTATCGTCTCGCGAAACAAGTCGACAACCTGACATGAATTAGTGACATTTGAGGTCAACGGCGACGAGCAGGAGTTTGCTATTAGTGGAATTTTGCAGCGTTCAATAGAACACAAAGCATAACACTTATTGGCTTCGCCTGTCCAATATCAAAACAAACCAGCCAAATTTTCTCATAGTTAACCACAAGATAAAGAATCCTAAAACAATTGCCAATTTGCAATTCTGCCATCTGTGCCCTCACAACACTTAGCATCTGATAATTATTCGAAACTATCAGTTTAGTGGAACGTCAACTCCAAGCAGGGAAATAAATCGTTGTAAGCAGCTCGGTAGTAGTAGTAGTAGTAGTAGTAGTAGTAGTAGTAGTAGTAGTAGTAGTAGTAGTAGTAGTAGTAGTAGTAGTAGTAGTAGTAGTAGTAGTAGTAGTAGTAGTAGTAGTAGTAGTAGTAGTAGTAACGGAAATGAAACAGCAGGAATGTAGTGGATACCTCTTGGGGTCTGTAGCAGTTTACCACCGTTTATTGCCAGTACGAATGCGGGCCTGTGCACCCTGCTTGCCATCATCGCATGCTAACAACCAAATCGAGCCACTCGATTTCGAAACTGTGATGGTCACTCTGATTCGCAAATTACGCGCTTAAAATGGGAACTTGTCATCTCTTTATTCATTATCAGGCCTATTGCAAGAATGCATGCGAAGAAAGGAGAAGCCCGTAAGGAGCACAAAACCAAACGTCCAATAGAAAAATTAAACGGTTATCATGAAGCGTCTCAGGTAAGTAGGAGATTTAAAAAGCAACACATCTGAGCATGACCCGATTCCTCTCGCTTAGGCACCGGCCACAGACGTTGCAATCCACCAGCATGCACTTTAGGGTGAAGAAATTCGGTATTAACAATTTGTTGCGTAGTGTTGCACCGATACCAATCAGCCGTGCATCTAGTTGATGGTTTACTTGCAATGGGGTTTTATGCAGGTTTTCGAAGACAGAATCTTCGTCAGTTTGGCGCCCAGTACTATTGAGATGAAAAACTAACTAGGCTTAGAGGAGACCTATTCCTAACCTACCGTATCTTAACTGGGAAGGTTGGTTCAGATTTATCTGAGCTATTCAGTCCCGCTAGATTGTCTGTTCTACGCGGTCACCCCTTGAAGCTGGACAAACCGCGGTCCGATCGGATTAGGGCGGAAATCCGGCTGTCACTTAGAGTCATCGAGCGCTGAAACATGCTTCCGGAAAGCGTTATCTTGGAATCTACGGTTAAGGTGTTTGAGCGGAAACTTGACGCTCTTGGGTGGCGAAACGCAAACTTTCCATTTTCCTGAGTAACGCATCTCCGTACCACGATTTTCTTTTGCTTTCCTTCACTCATTGGTATTATTTTCTTATTTCAAGTGCACTTCCTTATTCTGTGCCTTCGATTTCTCTTATCCTTTGCTTACTTCACGTGACTGCCACAGCAGGGACTGCTAGGGTAGGAAACGTGGGCATTAACTAGTTGACCAGGGTGCGATACGGGTGTTCTGTTTTAAATCCATCAAGAACTGAGCACCTCATCAATTCCTGGCTCAACGGTCCACTCAAAATGGAACACTCACGAGATTCTCCTATCGTTCCAGTCCCATCTGAACTTGAACTGAACTTGGACTTGTTTACATTAATCAAGCCTCTCGGGTTGATGGTTCGTTGCTGCAGATGTTAATTTCTTTGTTTCGCTAGTGCCTGGTCGCGCTTCCGAGCTAGTGACTCGGTTATTACGTCTGCTTGTTGATGTCAGGTAATTTGTTATTAAGCCTACGGACAACTAGCAATTTCTTTATGAAATCTGAATTTGTGGTGAAATACAGCTAATTCTGCGGGTTTGCACCAGTCAGCAGGATTCAAAGCAGGTGAGTGTTTGATGTGTTTTGAGTTGCTACGACCGTCTCCTCGGTAGTATAGTGGTGAGTATCTCCGCCTGTCACGTGGAAGGCCCGGGTTCGATTCCCGGCCGGGGAGCACTTTTCTGCGGAACCAACAAGACCTAATAAGCAGATTCATCCTGATCCTGCTTGTACAAGGGGAAAAGTAATAGATAGCTGGGTCAACCGAGTAGAAGAGAAAATCTCTTTCAGAGCATTGTATATGTACAATATACAACTCACAATTCCGTTAAATAAAATTTCCTCTTTCTCTGTAAAGCGTCTACGCTAGCACAAACATTGTGGTAACCGTTATAAGCTAGATAGGAAAAGGAGCTCACTACGGTTTTATTTGCTACCAATAATATTAGTAGAAACTACGTAAAATATGCAAACACAGCAGTCACGTATACCAGCTTCAAAGGTAACATGTAGCGGGACCGACACATCCGCCACTTGGAAATAACGCTCCTTCGGCAGTGTTATCCCGGTACATAGGGTGGCAGGTCATGTGATGTCGATTTGCCTGACATTGAACTCATAGTGTTGTTTATTAATGATTGAGTACGCTTGCTAAAGTCCTACGACCTCAATTGGAAATCAATTTACTAAGTGGTTTAAATGCGTTACGATGGTTAATCATTTTCCCGCCTCAAGCGTAGCAGCCATGGTGGATGACTCGCTTGCATTCCGACGTTTGTTGAAGGGTCCCTATCTGGACTTCGCATCGGTGGAGAAGGATCTGAAAGAGTTTCAGATTAAAACGGCGACTTCCTTTGTTCGTCGTAACGTGCAATCTGCGAAGGCGTACGAAAGGGAGACTGGACAGGTGCTACCGGATGGATGCCCATACCGATATATTCTGTTTGTATGTGTGCATGGGAGGCGCAGTAATGTCACTGGAAAGCGGTAAGTGCATTGCAATTGCCTCATGATAACATTACTATAGGTACCGATGTTACGATTGCCCTGCGCGTTTTTCTGTGACGTATAAGGGCGAATGTTACGAAATTGGGAATGCGTATCTGTGGCATTCGCACAGCTTCCAAGTTGGGAAGCCTTGGTTGTATGCGTGTAATCGGAGGCTATCGGAAGAGCAGGAGAGGCTTGTGCTTAACTTAATGAGAACCTTTCGTCGGACCCAGGAGATGCGGGCCTTTGTGCGGCAGCAGTATAACATTCGTTTAACAAGGAGGGATTTGTATGTTATGCGGCGGCGTCATCGTAAGGCCTGTGTCACAGAGGTGGAGGAGGTGACTCAAATGTTGCAAAGAAATGGTGAAGTGAAAGTTCTGCATGCGGGTAATCAAATTCGTTACCTATTTTTCGTACCCTCGCGCATGCTTGAATTGGTGGGCCAGTACGGGGAGGTAATTTTGGCGGACTCCACGTACCAGATCAATTACGGAGGCTACATACTGTGGCATTGCATGTTTGTGGATGTCAGCGGCCTCGGTATGAGCTTCTTTTATGCCCTGTTGCCTAATGAGACGGAGGTAGCTTACGAGGAGGCAGTGAGAGGTATGTTGGAATTGGCCCCCTCGGTTGCCGGTGCTCGGACGTTGGTGATGGACAAGTGCGCGGCGCAAGTGAACGCGTTCCGTAATGCGTACCCCAATGCGAACATTGTTTTCTGTCGGGTACACATTATGCGTGACATGCGGCGGCGTTGCTCACACCTTCCGCTGTGTAACCCTGAAGATAAGAGAGCTCTTTTCAGCATGCTGCGGTCATTGTTGTATACGTACGACTGCGCTCATTATCATCGGATTATGGAAGCGATATCTCTGCGGAGCGCAGAATGCTTCCAATACCTGCGTCGTACATGGATTCCATGGCGGCTTAGCTGGGCGGCTCATCTGATGGACCATGTAGTTTTATTTGGATGCGACAGTACCAATCGCATTGAAAATGAGAACAAGCATCTGAAAGAAACTTTGAGTGAACGGTCAACGCTACTTCACCTGTTTCAGGTGATAGTGCAGCGTGCAAGTAGCATGATTGAGGAGAGGGAAACACTGCTGGGCAGAGATCAACTTGGTGAATGCCACGTTCAGCACGGAGCCAGCGTTGGGGACGCTATATTGCGCAGGCTCTCGTCTTACGCCCGGCGGCAGTACGCGCGGCACAGTGTTCGTGTTCGTATTCGCAGCGTCAACGAAGGCGTTGGTTGTTGGCTGGTGGAGGACGAGCGCATTGGTATGCAACGTGTTGTCATCGGAAATGGCTGCGCTTGTGGATGCAGATTTAATCGGCAGTGGCGCATTCCATGTGCGCACATAATACACGTTGCGAGCCTGCACGCCTACCAGGAGGAGGATGTGCTTCGTGGTTGCCGTTGGGTATTGCCATCGATAAGCACATGTGCGCCGATGCTTTAGCTAACATCAAATAACTGCAGGGTAAACTCCAAGTGTAGGGTGGAGACTTAGAATAAATGACAAAGTGTAGGTGGATGAGTGTGTCATCCAACCGTCTTTTAAATACTGTTAGCGTCGGTGCATAGACGACCAATTCTAGGAGAGCATTCCACGGGTGACAGACATGAATGAGAACGAAATTTCTGAGGCACCCCAGATGCCTATACTGTTATGCGAGTTTCAACGAGTGGCTCCTCAGGTTTGTTTTGGTGTTGAGTTGCACTAAAGAACGGCACACATGATGTGGGTGTTGCAGAATCAAGTATGCCATTATCAGGTCGCCTCGTAGTCTGCGATAGATTCCGGTGAATACTCCCAAGCGTTGCAACCTCTGCTGGAATGAAGGATTGCGTCTTCCAATTACTTTCTAAATACTCGACGTTGCGGTTTGCTACAGTGCGCTAAGGTCCGGTTCAGCCGTGGATGCCAGGCTTAGATTGACTATTCAATACGCTGGCGAACAAACGCACTGAGCATTTGTCAAAATATGGAGATGTTTATTTGTCCAAATACCCGTTGCAACAACCCGCTGTATTGGTTTCCAGTCTTCGAGACATTTTCGGATAGCCTGTAACAACCCACATCATCTTCAACCAGGATAACCAAGTCATATTCAACAGTTGAGTATTGAAGTATATTCGTTCCGAAGCCCGTAACAATAGCTGCTCTAATGTCGGCTGGAAACTACCTTGTATTTACTAAGTTTAATATGTAGTAAATCTTGGGTCGACCATGGATATACCATATGTAGGTCACTCTGAAGCAGACGCTGGCTGGCTTTAATCTGGATCCTGTGACGAATCTTGATATCGCCAGCAAACGTTAGGAACTTTGAAGCAATTACCTATGCAATGTCATTAATAAACAACTGAAACCAACCTGGACCTGGAACTGAGCCTTGCGGCACACCATACTCGACTTGTATGAATTCCGGTACAGAGCTCTCAACTCTGACCACTAATTGCCGTTGAAGTAGAAACTTGGCAATCCAGCTTAAAAGAGGGTCGCCGATCCCCTACTGCTAAAGTTTGGAGAGTAGCATTCGTTGGTCTAGACGATCGAATGCCATGGAAAATTCCCGGCATATCACATCAACACTTTCTTCAGCATCAGATGACTCGGTCCAACTACTGCTTGCGATTGGTGAATTCTGTATTCGTGACTGCTGTCGACAGAAGCCTAGCTGCCGAGGCGTGAAGATGTTACCGTTTTTCAGATAACACACCAGTGCTTCGGCAACAATGGATTCCAGGAGGTTGGAGAGTGTAGGAAGAAGGGATACTGGGCGGTAGTTGGAGGGCTCAGTACTGCTTCGACCCCTGTGAATCGGGGTAATTATTCCAAACTTCCACACAACGGGAACTTGGTTCTCTCTAAGCAAAGCTGGGAAAACTGAGCTAAAATTCCTGCCAGTTGGCTTGCTGCTGCTCCCAGTGCCTCTGGACGAATGGTATCAACACCTGGCGAGCTGTGTTTGCGTAGAGACGTCAGTTTTGCCAATACAGCCTCCGCGGTAAAAGTGATGTGGGTTAGTCCTGGCTGAGAGACGACAAATGTTGGAAGCTCGCATAGTGGCAAGACCCATGAAACGAGGTGGCATATTACACCCGCAGCGCGTTTGCTGTTTCCACAGCCGTTCTTGTTGGAGCATCGGTCGTCCTGAGTAGAGGAAATCCTTGCCTCACCTTTCGGAAGCTATTGACGTGTTTGTACAGCAGTTTGTGTCTAACACTGCAGATCTCTGCTGTGTTCTGCTGATATACAGCATTGTCTTCTCATAGCGCTTGTGTGAAGTTTTATGTTGGACTACGTAGTTGTCCCAAATTTATAGTACTGGAGTTTCTCGGTACCCTAGCGATGTTGAGTTGCGTAGTCATCCATTTTCGAGTGCTGCTCTTAAGAAAAGAAATTGAATTACACTTACTGCGAACTCTTATCTCTGAATCTCTGCATTTGTTGACAAACTCGAACCAGGCGAATTCCGGCGGTTCTTCGGCAAGTAACGACTAAGTCATCGTGTTGTCGCGCTGGGCTAATCGATCGTAGCTTGTGATCGCTCGCACCGTCTCATCGTTCTCATTCAGAAATACTGCGTAGTAGACGAAGTTGTAATGGTGGACTGCGTGACAACTGAGACCCAACGGGCAGTATACAACTAACACACTAATCATTTGCTCCACGTTGGTACGTAAAAGACCCAGCACAGATGGCCAGTTACCTGTGTCTGAGCCGAGTGGGCAAAGTGGTGTGACTGTAAAGAGAAACCGTAATTGCGATACCTTGTAAATCGGCTTTGAATTGTATTCCGATCACGGCAGGAGGTTTTAAACAATGTACTTAGAACACAACCAGGATAAGTATGTGTTTGTATGTTCGATGTAAAAAGCATCTTAAGGTGGCTGTCGGTTTCCAATGTAGAGTTAGGTGGGGGGCGGTACACCAAGGCAACAACTCAAATGTCTCTGCCTTTTAACTGTAAGCAGCACTATAGAGATTCAGGGAACTGCAAGTCTGAATCCTCCACGGCTTCGCACTGTAAGTCGCTTCGGTAATACAGAATTACCCATCCTACTTGTGTGAGCCTATCGTGCCGGATCAGTGATATGGTCGTTAGCGAAACATCAACGTCCGTCATTCCCGTGTGCAGCCACATCTTGGTGATACTAATGGTATGACCCGGAAGCTTGTCGATCTTTCAGTTCGGCCAGTTTAGTTAATGAACGCCGAGCATATTTATTCAAGCAGACAAGTTTCTCAGTCTCTAAGTGCCCACAGAGGGCTAATGGTGACAAATGTTGGAGTGTGATGGGAGGTCAGCAGTGACTCGTATTTTTGACGGGATTATGATACCTCGTCTGAAACTTGATTCAGCCAAGGTATGTCTGAGCTTCTTTCAGATCTATGTCAGAGTCAAATAAAGCAGCAGTCTAATTAAGCTTCCGTATCAGCGTCGGAACGCTTGCTGCTTCAGGTGCGTTGATAGTTGAACTGTGCAATACTTCTGCGACCTTTAATCGAAGTTGAGGAGGAAGAATTTTCCGAATGCGCCGCCATTGATCCAACACATCCGGTGCCTGTTGCTCTGACTGAACCACATGCAAATCCCCTATAATTTGGTGATAGAGGTATTCTGGTAAATGGTTGCGCCATACTATTAGCCAAAGAATGTTTAACGAATGCACCGGCACCGTGCTAAATCGTGCTTTCTGGTCTCTTAAACATCGTTAGAAGGAGGTTCTGACACGTCATGCATGAAGATTATGTTTGGGTGCTTTTGCTTGCTGTATCCTTCTTCGGTGTTTCTTTTTGATTGTCATGAGCACCAGGGGTCATCAGAATAGTTGCGTATCCCACAATATAAGTGTGTTAGCGCGTTTGAGTAGAGCAAAACGTTTTCTACCTCGATGGAGGATTTTAGTGGTACTCGGATAAGTTTGGGTTCTCCATAGAGCAGCGAGTTCGGATGACGACTAATTGGTAATAGGCTTGGGGGTTTGGCTTATTTAATTATCAGCATACACAATGAGTTCCATTGGTCCCAGTCATCCGATAACTTACCCCGCAATCTTATGGAGGTAGATTCAGGGGAATTTGAGCATTCAACCGTGAGTGAACTATGGTTGGATCCCTTTTCCTTTGATGCACAAGCTACGGTAATCGTTTGTCCTGGCCTGATGACAAGTGTTGACTGTTTACTCTTTATCCCTCTATTCGCGTTAACCGTGATTACAATAGAACCGGCTGCAACTGTGGCTTCCCCACTGAGATTTGCTGCAATCCCTGCATACATATCTGATGTTCGGTGGGCTTTGTCTTGACAGAAGGCATTTGAGCTACAGGTACCGAGGTTTGGTTTTCGGTGGTTTCATCCTGGTTAATGCTAGATGTCAGGTCTAGACATTCCGAGTGTTGCCTGAGTTTCGTTGTTATGAGCATTGTTTGCTTCACGTAGGTACGGTCATTTTTCGCTCGGCGTTCTATCAAAGTTGGAGAAGACAAGGGAGATGGGGACGTGGCTTATTGCAGTTCAGGGAAGCGGATTGTGCAGCATTCCGTTGCTTGGAGGACGGTACACTTCCTGGGTGCAAACCCAGCTCCATTGTAGTAGCTATAACGTTTATCCTCTATTCGGCTTCTGCGGTTAACCAGTCGCACTACTGAACTAGAACGAGCAAACACTTAACGACTGGGATGGCCGAGCACGCATTACAGAACCAAGGTGCAAATTGTGAGCTATTTCGCTCTCGTTCCTGTTGTTGGGACAAGTTTGCACATTTCGGATGATACCACTCCAAACAGTGTGAAAAAGCCCAACCTATTTTAACTAATCGATGACATGCTCTTAACCCGATAATACCTTTTGCTTGGAGACTTTTTGGAGTTGCATTTTGGTCATTCAACCTGGTGTCGTTACCTGACCCAGTGGGTTGGTTGGCGTTCTGCTCTTTTCCTGTTTTGAGAGAGACGCACATCGGTCAATTGAGCGTAATGGTTGGGAGATAAAATGACTGGTCGTCGTGGGCGCGCGCTCGAGGTGATGTGTTATGCGGACGCACTGGCTCACTAGGTCACAGGGAGTGGCGAGTGACTTGAACCTGCTAACTGGATTTGAACACCAGGCTGAACACGTATTAAGAGATCACAAATTGTTTCACAGCTGTGTTGAGAAACGCAAGATGGAAATAAGTTTAGGCTTTTCGGACTGCCTAGCGAATTCTCCATCGAATGGTGTCACACAGAATGGCAATAGGCTCAATGTGATTAGGGTTATCCGGTTGCGCTTATTGGCGGATACGAGTGCAAACGGTTAGTGATGGCACGGACTTTAATCGTAGAAGATAATGTCAGGTATTATGGATTACTGTGTAGGGGTGGTAAACCCCTTCGATTGAGCGTGCAGTGAAAACGCTGCAAGAAGATGGAGGGAGGATAGAAAAATCCAAATGACCCAGAAGCCGTGTTTGGCCACGGCGAAGGAAATGCAAAAATGCCACAATGGACATTATTGTATTCAATGATAAAACGCTTGTGGGTTCTGCGTAGGACTCCGTACGGTCAAGGATAAGGAGTTTGGCGTGGCCGGCGTACGCTGTCGGTGCGAACAATTACGTGAGTGCAAATCGCAAGACTTTCTTTCATGTTTGCAAGTGAGTTCTGTGCTCTGGGTTGCCCAAGCTGAAGCCGTCAAATATGGTGAGATGGGCTGACAGCGTAGACGCCACAGTCGAAATTTGTTTGCGCTTTTGATGAGCCAAGTTCATTGAGTAAGCGCTGAGCATAGCGTGTAACTCCACTTTAATCTTGCTCCTTATGCCTGAGGTAACAAGCGGAAGGGCATGGCGCCAGGATGTGCTAGAATGGGACCAGAGTGAGGCTTTGCTTTGATGATTGAACCTTGCAACCATCCCGCTAGTTGCGGGTTGATATGCAATGGTTCGGTTGTGTTGGCATGCAATCATGTTGAGGAGTTTGCTGAATGATCCGTGTAATTGTGGTCCTCTATCCTTGATGACTACAGTAGTGCAGCGGAATTGAGTTCCTCAGTGTTATGGGAAAGCGAGTGCAGCTGTCTCAGAAGGGCAGTAGGCTATCGGAATAGCTTCCGACCAACGCGTAAATCTCTAGACACAAACAGAATGGTACACGAAGCCTTTGTATGGTGGCAAATGTCCAACCAGTTTAACGTGAATACGTGCGAAACGAGTCAGGAACCAGAAAGACACCTAATTGGCTTCTGATGCGCCTGTACACGTTGACACTCCGACACTCTAGGCATCCGCAAGCCCAATTGTGAACATCGCGGGTGGCACTTAGGTCAAACGAAGCGCTCATTTTAGAGCATTTGGGAAGCAAGTATACCGCGATGAGGCAAGTTGTGTAGTGCATTAAAAACTAGTCAGCGCATTGTTCGAAGAACTACGGTGCTGGGAATGGTTTGGCAGACCTCAATAGTAGTGTTTTCCTCAGATGAATCCAGTGGTACTTCATGTAGATTCAAAGAGTTGTTGCTTCAAAGCTTGTCTACGTGGGGCTCCGCTTGTTGGGTTGTTACCAAGGCGCCTAGATGAAAGTTTGGTTCCCAGTGCCAAGCTCATCTGATGGATGCGTGAAGGAGTATCCGCGGTGGGATCAACAGTACCTAAGACATGTGGTGCGTCTGTCGTGAACTGAAATAGTATAAATGTCTAAAATTCCACGGAGAATATTTGTCTGCTGCTTCATTGATGGTATACATTAATGGCCTATATTCGGTGAAGATATTAAAGTATGGAACTTCGAATTAGTGACGAAAAGATCGGATAAGTAGGTAGGTTGCTAGAGGCTCCCTACCGAAGGTGCTGTAACGCGATGTAGCAGGTTGCAAACGTTTCGAAAGAATCATTGAAGTATCCAACGCTGATATATGTTTTGTTGGAGAATTGTATCGACGAAGTTGCGTGCGTTTTATCGAACGTGGCTCATTTGGGTTTCTGTGAGCGAGGAGCGTTATGTTGGAATTGTCGTCTTTGGGTATCCTGAAAGCCAGTTTGGCGTTATTTGGAAAGCTGAAAGTGCGCAGTTTATTGCGCAGCAATTAAGTCATTGGTTGCATTGGCTCACGCAGTTGGAAATTAATCCTCGATACTAGTTTAGCAGGAAAAGGAATCGGCGTGGATAAGAGCTAGTTGCGAAATAATCCTCTAGTGTCTTGAATTTCTCAGGAGGAGCTTCAGTACTACTGGCTGGTATCTTATGGCAAAGAAAGTCGATCGTCTTTTGACAACATTCGGGTTTATCAGGGTTGACCGTAGTCCGATGTGGCGTCATTTGTGTGAAATGGGCGTAAAGATGGCGATGTTCATCGTCAGACTATCTGGCGATGAGAATGTCATCTAAATAGGGATAAAGACCTTCGTGTCCTCGTGTTTTCTTGTGTATGATCCGATGAAACTTCTGAGCAGTGGTGCTGAAGCCAAAAACGGTCTGAAGCAATCAACTAGACCAAAGAGTTTGATTTTAGCTGTTTTAGGAAGGTCGTCTGGCGCCACTGGTATCTTTTGGTACGAGTGAGACTAATCTATTTTGTTGAAGTGGGGCTTACAAGTTAAGTCTAACGTCAAGTGGTGCTAGTGCGGAATTGGGTACTTAGTTTCCGACGGTAATCTTGTTGAGTGCGCAATAGTTAACAGAGGGTCGCCACACACCGGATTTCTTCAGTACCATGTGGACTGGTGGTGCCGGAGAACGTTTGGACGGGCGGATAATTCCAAACTCGAGCATTTGCTCTAATTCTGTCTTAGCCGCTTTGCGTTTGTCCCTCGCTTGTCTGCGAGTGCGGGCCGAGTCACGCGGTTCGTTAGTGCAGATATAATACAGGACGATTGAAATCACGGAAAACAAGTCGTTCTGCATGTGCACGAGCTTCAGCTGCTGATTGAATAGGTCTGTTAATGCCTGTGAAGTTTGAGATAGGACACGGATGGGAGTACTAGCTGTGTCGTTGGATTTGTTCCCGATAACACTGAACCGACGATAATTCTGAAATGTTGGAGCAAGTCTATGTATATGCTAGCGAAATGCAAGGCTGCTACTATCAAAGCACATCGAAAGGGTCACCAAAGGCATAGGTTGAGCGTTAGCTGTTTGTCGCCGAAATTTGGGCTTGCTGTGCCAATAATAGCATTTAGTCTGTTCGGTGATAGAGTGAGACTATCTTAAGTTAGCTATGGGGTATGACGGTAAGGTTTTCTCATTTGTCCACTAGAAACTCAACACGGCAAAGCAAACACTTGCCGTGGATTTAATAAATAATACCAATAAATAAATCTAGGGTATGTTCCTCGGCGGTCCAATTGATTTGTCTGATTAGTAAGCACAACGAGATCTTATGAACGGATAATAATACTACGAGTTCTTTTTTTCAGGGCACTTCCCACACTCTTTTGCGAACCTTTTGATCTGCTGCATTTTGTAACTTCATGCATTGGTTTACAATAATGAGAAATGCAGAGAAATCTAAATGTTTCAGTAAAGTAATACGGCCAACCGTGGATTCCTATGCAGGGGACCTGGTTACATGTAGGTTACTTCTTCGAAAGGTTTCACTCGCACATCCATGTCTGTTTTTGTTCTGATGTGGCATTAAAGCGGTTTTGCAATCGCTAATCGTTGTACTCATGTTTCGGGATTCTTCTTGCCGTCAGTGGCGCTCAGTCGAGTCAGATGATTGAGCTTTATCCAACGGGATTTATAATTTCAGTAAGTTGATCAACACGCTGGCGCAGCACGAACGACGTCTTCTGAAGTCCATTGATTAAGACTAAAGTGGATACCTGCATTTTTGAGTTTCACAAGTGTCTTTACCATACCATTCGACAGAACTTCTTTAAGGCTACCAGACAACATAGAACTTATTACGGTACACAACTATATACCGTAGTTGAAGATTGATTTGTCGTCTTACATTACCATTGTATTTTACTTGCATTTCACTGCAGAACGCCTGTGTGATTATGTCCACCCGTGCGCCTTGTGACACAACATTACCAAACTCGCTGACACAGATCCCGCTGTCCGGAGCAGATAACTGCTGCATCCCAAACGGCGTGACTATCACAATCGTAAATTGCATACGAACCACTGAGCAACGAGTTGGCAAAATTTATCAACCGGAACCCTAGTGGATAACAACTCAAAGGATAACCGTATCTAAGACCCGCGGGGAACTGATGTCAGGAAACATGCACATTATTATTACTGTTATCATTGTTATTATTATTATCATATAGAAAATCACATGTTCATTCTGTGCCAAATTCTACGACCCAAAAAATGTGAACATTAAACGTAAAGGAAAAAGCAGCGTTTCCATAGATAGTTTGTGGTTCTGTGGCATCTGTTCAGGTAGTTCGATAATAAAGATTGCTCGGAAACTTAGAGTATATATATATATATATATACATGGGTATATATATATATATATATAATGCTGATACCTGCCAGCCTACCACAGCAACCAAATCGATGAATTGCAATCATATATATATATATATATATATATATATATATATACATATATGCCGCATGCTGAGGCTGATGTTGCATTCTTGATGCTTCTTCACCGCAGTTGGGCTAAACCAACTTACACTTAAACTAGGTATTTTAAGCTGGCTAAATTTCATTCCAATTTATTTGGTTTGTTCTGCCAACCTGAATACTCTTCTATTAACTGACCACGTTGCTTACATTAATTGCGCTTATCTTCGGTAACTTTGTTGCGTTTCGTAGCCTTTTAACAAACTTGTGGACATTTATCTCTTATCGCGGATTCGTTGCTAACCACGTTACTTCATGTGCTAATTTAAAGAAGAGTTATGCCAGTATCCGTAAGCATTATTGCATTTGCTTCATTTCATCTTGTCGTTCCAGGTGATTGGCTGTTGCCTGATATCCCCGGTGTGGCTGCGCTTGATGTGCATGTTGACAAGGTGCCTACCTGTCTATTACCCACTACCTCGTCCATCTGGCTCCAGGAGACAGTTGGTCGTTGCTGGAGGGGACGGGGTGCACGGTCCTTGTGGTCGTGCTGGTTGAAGAGTGGTTCCATGCACTCAGTGTGGAGCGGACTACGGTCCAGCCACCGCCTTGTGTGCACTTGATTCCCCAAATGCAGCGTGCTTGTGTTTGCTCGTGAAGGAGTGTGGGCCGGCTCCGTTGATGAAACGTGGTTCCCATCTGCATGCCTCCCGGTCTTATTCCTTCGGGTTTACACTGGATATGGGGTGTGTGGTTGGAGCTGTGGGTGGTGCAGCGCAAGCCATCCATGGTCCCTCTGTAGACGCAGTCGTCCTGTGGCTGGCCACAGTGACAGACAAATCCGAAACCGGATGCCGCCAACCTTATATATATTTATATAATCCTTGACAAAGCGGCGCACGTCTTTTGTGCGTCATCGAAATGTTGCTGTTACCTCGGCAGAGCAAAAGGATGTGATCGCGGCGTTGGAAAATCTTTGCACTCCATTTGCAGATTAATTTGTTACGTAGCACAAATCCCAGACCTGTTTAAAAGCAGACTCTCTCTAACAAACGTACGACACAGTCTAGTGAAAGGCAAACACCATTAGGGAAAAACAGCAGTGAAAACAGGTTGGTGGTACGGTCTCCCAAGTCTCACGAAATGCTGCAAATCATGCAGAGTTGAGCAAAACTGCACTGTCACCCTGTCTGTATCTGGGCGACAACACTTGACTACTACAGATATTGCAACTAACGGCGTTGCACGTAAACATTCTTGCTGTAATCTTGGCCTGTCTTCCAAGGAAGACAAGTCCGATACTCCCACACGAACATCGGCTCACAAGGAACTGCAGAACAAACAATTACTACGGAACCGAAATGTGTTGACAGTGATATGTACAAACGTGCTGGAACCCACCAGTGAATCGTTAAAAGGCAGAGAATAAAAGAGCAAAGCCGCTGGGCTGAGATAACTTGTGCACTCGGACAGATAGTTCTCCCAACTAGTCTTACTCGCCTTTCACCAAATCCATCATCTCCGCACGTAGGGGAACCTCGGTTAGTGCGAGCAACATTTGGTAACACACGCGACCTGGAAGATGTTCTCTTAGCAAGCCACATTCTAGTGAACTCCACTTTCAGTGCTAGCATTTTTCGGACAAGCCGTGGGAAGGAAGACCGAAGCGGAACTCTGATCCGAATGCGTCAGGACAAAATGAGACGAAGAAAGTGGTGCTGGTTTATGGTGTACCAGAATTAAGGCATGGCGATAACAGTGAACTAGAAAACAAGACATCGAAGAGTGGAGGTAAATCACAGAGCCGTATAGTAGCCATTCTCAACAGGAGCCATGTGGCTCCCTGGGGCCATAGAGAATTCTCGGGGGCCATAGGATGCGGAAATATTTTAGGGGTCCGTAGGGGGGCCATGCTGTGAAAAGCGGGTTGTGATATCACAAGTAACAAACTGCATATTAAAACGTTTTCTTGGTTTCTCTGCACACTATTCTCGCCTGCCCGTCAGTAAAATGAATTACGCGCGCAAGTGGCTGTTAACGAAAGGATGAAAGCTAGACCGGGCAGACAACATCAATGTTGATAAACCATTTCTCGCGTGAATCTCAGAAATCGAAGGAATTCCAAGGTTTGATGGTAGGAAGTATCTTAGCTAAATTTTTGGCAAATCAGCCACTAGACAAATATCCATTTTCCGCCAGGCGATGTGCTGGCATCTTATCCGCTTTTAAGCTACTTCTGCACCGACCAAATCGACGGTGAGTTCTACCTACATTAGCAGTTTCGAATATCTGCCCAGCCACAATGACCACTTGCTTGGCTCCATTTTGTGAGGTGTTGTGCCTCCAGCCATTTTGAACATTACGACAGTGGGTGGAAATTGGGAGTTACCCTCCCGCCAACACGACTCCCTTATGATGAATGGAACGTGGGATCACTGAGATGTTACTTGTGACCGCTACTCCTATACCATCAGGTCACGACAGGCAATGCTTTGCACAACGGTTATACAAAGATTAAAGAGTGGATATAGCATGCATCCGAAATATGCTTTCAAAATAGCTTTGGCATAAAAGCGATGCTTAAATGGACTCAGAAATCGCCTACTGGCCATAGCAGAAGCGATAGCAATAAAGTGACTCAAGCCGGAGCCATGTAAGTAGCTTGTACTTGTGCAAGCTTTAACACTAACGTGGCCCTAGCCTATTCACAAACCTTCAGGCATAATGGTCAATGGTAGTGGTTTTAAATGAACATTCATTGTCATCATTCATCCTGTCGCAGCATACATGACGATTGGCCGCAAGACTAGCAGTAACTTCTATTCGAATGATTATGAATTCCATAAGTGCCCGGCGAAACTCATCGAAAAGGAATTTCTTCGCATTTCCCTTCTTAAAATGGCTAATAAGATTGAGGGTTATTTTGAAGAATACGTGGGACTGGATTGCGACAAGCAGTCTCAGTTTTGACCGCGATTCTTATTGAAGTGAACTTTGGTCTTTTGATCGCATGGGCCGCAGCTAAAGCAGATAGAAAATGGGTGTTGCTCATCCGAAACGCTGCTGTTTTTCCCTAATGGTGTTTGCTTTTCACTAGACTGTGTCGCACGTTGTTAGAGAGAGTCTGCTTTTAACTCCTTTCGATATTCTAACGTCAGATTGCATGTAGAGAGCAGCCCTCGAAACCGGGACCATTAGGATGTTAGTTGTGACCTCTAGCCATAAGTCACCGGATCACGACAGACAACGTTTGGCTACGGTCCCAGTGATCACCATGACCAAGGTTCACTTCAATGTGAATCGCAGTATGCATTGAGATTGCGCGTCGCAATCCAATCACACAACGTGTAATCGGAAATTGACCCTCCAATTAGTCATTCACCGTCGTAACTCGGTAGCCAAAGGGGTAGAGGTTACTGTTACTATTCTAATGGTCGAGTGTTCGGTACCTGCAATGTCTACCTGATGGATGATGACATCGAAACATGTCGTGGTTATGCAGTGTTTTTTGGCGGACAACACCCAATCTGCATCGGCATTGATATGAGGTGACTCTTTGGACTGAAAATCGAAAAGCCGCTGGTGTATTCCTTTAGAACTGAGCAGACGAAGGAACCTAGCCTCCTTTCTGTTAGTTTACCAGGTTGCGAATACCCTACTGCTTTTTAGCCTTTGACCAAACTCGACATGGGCGAGCAACGAGTATTTTTTGAAGGTCGCTGTTTTTGATAGTGGTTTGGTAATAATAACATCAGTATTGCGTTGAAAAGCGTTCGTTCATTCTGTACCAGTGAACAATAATTCATTGTTACTGACATGACAAAATTTAAGGAAGAATAATCACAAATTTTGGAAATCTCTAACACCACAACCTTTTGCTGTTTTTTGTCGACGTCAGTTGCATGTATCGATTTTATCAACTTTAATTTACACTACTAACTAACATCATAGTAGCAAGTTATCACTGGTACGTTTCTCTAGCGGTTTCCTTGGATGAGGCTGGTATAAAAGGGGACGTTGCATTCATGATGCTTCTTCACCGCAGCTGGACTAAACCAACTAAAACTAGGTCTTTTTAATGTGGACAAAATTCCTTACATGTTATTTGGTTTGTTCTGCGTACTTGATAAGCTTCTCCTTACTTGCACACGTCGCTCACGCGAATTGTGGTAAACTTGCGCAAATGCATCGTGTGGTACTTTTTTAAAAATAACTCGGACAGTTTGTACTTATCACGGATTCTTATAGTCAATTTCTCCTATATGCAAATTTAGCGAGTATTTATGTCGTCATATGCGTTTACTTTATTCGATCTCGGCATTGTGAATGATTGGATATTGTTTGACATCCCAGGTGTGGCTGCGCTTGATGTGCATGGTGACAAGGTGCCTACCTGTCTATTACCCACTACCTCGTCCATCTGGCTCCAGGAGACAGTTGGTCGTTGCTGGAGGGGACGGGGTGCACGGTCCTTGTGGTCGTGCTTGGTTTGAAGAGTGGTTCCATGCACTCAGTGTGGAGCGGACTACGGTCCAGCCACCGCCTTGTGTGCACTTGATTCCCCAAATGCAGCGTGCTTGTGTTTGCTCGTGAAGGAGTGTGGGCCGGCTCCGTTGATGAAACGTGGTTCCCATCTGCATGCCTCCCGGTCTTATTCCTTCGGGTTTACACTGGATATGGGGTGTGTGGTTGGAGCTGTGGGTGGTGCAGCGCAAGCCATCCATGGTCCCTCTGTAGGCGCAGTCGTCCTGTGGCTGGCCGCAGTGATAAACAAATCCGAAACTGGATGCAGCCAACCATTCCGGATACGAAATCCTCGCTATGGCTTCAAATGGTGCTGCACTCAAAGTGTTCGTTAAACGCGCCAATAGTCTTGCTACTACCGACGATTCACGGTCTGCGTTTTCAGCCATTTATTGAGGGTGTTCGCTACATCCTGGGTAGCAATGCCCACCAACTACTTCACTACATCAAGAGTTTGGTGAGAGTTTCTGTGTCATACTACATGATTCGAAGGTCGAACGCAGATGCCTCTGGTGAGAAGACACTGATAAATTAATATTGCCACCTGAAATGTTTGCACGCCAACACACCTAATACAAAAGTTTAAGAATATTGGATAACGCACATAACGGGACCTCTTTCATTGTTGGTAGTCTGGGGACTTCGTTCAGAATAACCAAGTTTCACATGGTGCGTGACCACGAACCTCTGGGACACGAAGTATCAAAGTCTTTCAGTAGATACTGTGGGTTGGTGCCGGCAGAGCTGGAGACAAGCGAGCCGATGCTTGAATGCAGAAGCCGGTGTTTCAACACCCGGTTCTGCTTCTGATAGGAGTTCGGAAAATACTTGACAAACACGGACGTCGGCAACCTTCGAGCGATGCATATATTTGGGCTCAACAACCTAAGCAATCTGTTCTTGATGAGGTAGGTGAACATGCACTGTTTTAGGATATATACTGGATTTGGAATCACAGTTTAACCAGGGAGGGCAGCCCGGTTTATGCGCGCCGACAACAGTCAGATCACGCAATTTATCTACTCCACACCCGAGATGCTGGAAATGTACTCCCGGTATCCCGACTCGTTGCTTATTGGTATCACTTCTCCACTAACCACCAGAGATAACTTTTTGCCAATCACTTATTGTCGATGGCTGTCGAAAATTCTTGACGGTTGTCATTGATCTTCTTTGGCGAGAAACGGAGACTGACGTCCGAACCTTCCTCCTCACGTTTATGTAGTTTGTAGGTGGTGCTTCTGGCGTCAAGTGCCTTATGTCCGATGGTGCTTTGGCCATTGCGAACGCTGTAAATAACCTATTTCCTTCAACACATCATTTCCTATGTCGCATCCACATAAGTAGCGATGCTAGCAAACCTTTTCCGCAATCCACTTCATGCAGACGTTTTATCGTCGCGAGGTACACACTCAACTTTTGGAAATATTTAGGTAATATGGGAACTCATTCGTACTAATCATCAACCTTGTATCCATTATATCAGTTACTTCATTCTTCGCAATGCCTGCAGATGGGTCAGCAACAGTAAGTCTGATGTGCAACATACGGCATACACGACAAGAATAATGGGGGAGTCTACGCATCGCTGCTTAAAGATGGAACTGCAGAATGAGCGATTTGGATTTTGCGAAGCCATACGAGTGTCACGGATGAGCGCGACGTATTTGAGATGAAACCAACAGGAAGTGATATCGGATGCATCTCGTCACGACCTCCGTATTGTCGGTCATCCGGAGTTGGGCCGCTTGTGTTGCCGATTGATGCCATACACTATTTTCGTAATAGCATCTGACTTGGTTCAACGTATCCGGCTGTGGTTTTCAGCAGCGGTAAGCCTACAACCATTTTCAGCAATCGTACTCTGGAGACGGTAAACCACGATGGCCGTCCGTGCACATGCAAAACTAACTTCGGATTTGGACTTCTATGCAGACATCCGCTGCAATTAGTACAGCTTAACTGCGCGGATGTCAACCAACTGCCGGTCAGGCGACGGTGGGCGAGAGAGAATAATGGGGCACTTGCCGTTTCAATTGCGCCGTTGGACACGCCAATAATCAGAAGGCGAGAACCGAGCGCCATTTGGAATATGGCTTTGGATAACGTACGTGCACTGTATCAGCGACTGCAGCCAGCGCACTTCGCTCTGTATACCGCGTGGCGATGGAGTTTTACTCAAAAGGCAGGCCCGCAAGAAATGCCTCTGTTCACCTTCCCCCTTCCAGTGCACCTGGCCATGGACATAAGAATTGCCGATTACAACCAGCTGCCTGGGTCCACATTTCTGAACTTTGACGCTGAAGCTCTATATCTGTCAAATTCGCCTTAGCGGATTGTCATATTGGCTACCGATAACGCGGTTTTTAGCGACGAGGAGAATGTGGCAGTTGCAAGCTCGGATGAAGAAGGTAGTTTACCAGCAGTTCTACCTGGTGCACAGCCGACGGCGGCTGTTTAAGATGCAAGACATGAACCCCGGTGTGCAACAGCTGGCTAACAAACCAACCATCCAAGTTATCAAGTTTTGGTGATGGATGACAATATGTGTGCAGAATGCGGCTAGCAAGATCCGGAAGAAAACGAGGGGCGAACAACATACTCGATTCAAGTGCCCGTATTGTACACGTTGGTATCATCGAAGCTGTCTTCTGCAGCCCCTATAATAACTGTTTTCTGATGCTTGTTCTGCGAAGAGATATTTGAATGACACTGCGCAGTGAGTTGGTGGCCTTTGGCCGGCCGGACATGTCAACTTGATTTTCCTGTTCTGCTTAGCTGCATGTGCGCTAATTTTATCGTTCAATATCCGCCAATTTACTAATAATTTCATTGCCATGTAATATTAAATGCGGATGTGATTTCTTCTTCAGTTTCCGTCCACCGTATAAAGCGAACCCCACGTCAACGTGGTGCGGTGGTGTAATTAGTTGTTAATTGGGCCAACATGTCTCCGGTTGCTGTCATAAGGGTGAATAATGCTAGACAATAATCCATTTATGATTTGTCTATCCTTCCAGGGTATCAACGAATGAACTGAAAGAAAGTATGATGACAAAAAGCCTGGTGTGCGGTGTAAAACGAATGGAACGCTTATGATGAACCTGTAGGTTTCATCATACTATCGTCTTCTGCAATGTATGCACATAATGCCCATTGTAAATAAATAAATAAATGGTTTATTCTCGAACATACCGAAGCATAGCAAATCAGGTGTCATCAAAATTTACAAATATTTATTTTTCGCAACAGACACGTTGTCATGAATGCAATCGACAGTGGCCGAAAGAAGTGCTGGTTGCAGAGATTGAGGAAGTAATCATGGGAAAAGAAGCCGTCAAACGATGATGATACTTTGGGTTCAAGTGGGCATAGTGCAAACAGTCAAGGCACGATAAGTGTAAGAAAACGATATATGTAGACAGAGAGTATTATTCTTGTACGTGTCAGGAAGATATGGAAATATGGCTCTTGTCGACTTGCCAGTGTGTAGTTCTGGGCAATGAGTTGATTTGGTGGCGAGTCACATCCGCCGTGGTCGACGCGAATTCGTCACCATATGCCACTTAAATTCCGCCATTACAGAAGAATCCATCTAGTGTAATTCGTCTGGTAATGCTTCGTGCAACGTCACAACTTACGGCCATGACTTCCAGCGTCCTATTATAGTTCAACCGGACCACGATCCCGGTCTACCAGCTACAGACGTCCCGACATCTTCTGAATCATGTCCGCCGCCTCCCATGACCAATCACCGTGGCCAAGAGGTGAGTAAGCCGGTTCGGTTATTCGATTATGTACAGTGTAAATAAGTTTAGGTTTGTGTTTATTGTATGTTTACCCCGTTTATGGTGGAGTAACGTTTTGAAAGCCAACAAAAATCAAAAATATACGAAAAATCCTTTTCTAAAAGAATTCAAAAACCAAACAATCTAAACACCCAGGTCATTTGCTCATTATTTCTGGAGTTTCTGAGTGTGCCTCTATTTTCTTTTCTCTACACGCCCCAACCCTCCCCTTCGATCTACTGGCACACAAGAGCAATATTTTCAAGGACTCTGACGCGAACGTTGCTCGTTTCTCCGCGGGACGAGGGTCACTACTTCTTGGGATGACGGTCGTATTTTATTGGGACTATGCTCACTTCTCCGTAGGGCGAGGGTGGTTTGGGCGCGGGACATGGTGCGGCGGGGGAAGAGACCACTCCCAAGCCAACCGTTTGGCTGCAACGAAGCTTGAGGTCCTGTTGGCGTTTTCCTGGGCTAGCCAGTATTTTGTAGCTCGACAAGTCCGCTCCAACGGCTCGCCGAAATGCACCATGTCCTGCAATCAATGAATAATAAACCACAAACGGCACAGCGGACGCTGATTTCCAGCGAACCCCCACTTGACACGAACGCTCGCTCATTCGTACTCTGCACGATTTTGCCGTACGAAGTTCGTGTTGTGTCGCCGCTGACGCCGTCACCCCAAGACCGCATGAAGAAGTCCAAGACGAGCCAGAAGGAGACTTGTATACACGAAATCACAGTTGCTTATATTGTTTGAGTGAAAAAATGAAGGGAAGCTACTAAAGTACACTCGAGCCAAACAACTGACGGAAAAGTGTCAAATGCAACGGAGAATAAGCAACCGTGTACTCTAGAGTGAATCGCGTAGGTCCTTAAAAATAGCATCATTGGACTCCAAGCGGAAAGCGAATGACCATTTACAGTGACGGGCACTGGCCAATCAGAATGACGAAATGAAACGTTTAAACAGAAGTCACGAAACATCCGAAAATAAGGAATGCAGACGCAGAAATTGAAAACTAGTACAATAATTGTATGACAACTAAATATTCCTTAAACATAACCAAGTAGAAGAGTGATGAGAAGAAAAAACCCATAGAATTTGTTCTTGCAAATAGCACTTCTGAGAAGGACATGACGATGAGCGCCGATTAACAATGACGTGGATGTACCAGGCGGGCGAACCCGGTAGAGCGTTTAAACAACAGACAAGGAATAAAAAATAGGAAGAGTAAAGAATAGTTCTCAAGCTCGTGGTGGTGGTGGTGTTGGTGGTGGTGGTAGTGGAGAAGCGTGTTCGTGAGGATCGATGCAAATGACGCAAAAGCGTTGGGTTATGCAAACTGATCCCTTGGTCCTGGCTAATTAGAAGAAAGCAACTGTCTGACGAAGAAATTGGTAGTTCCAGTTGTGATGGAGTAAGGCAAGTTGTAAGTGGGATTTGAAGTCCAATGATGGCAAAATGAATGCGCATTTTTGGTGATAATTCCATGTCGACATCATAGGCCTTTAGCGTACTTTTCCGAAGTCAGCAAGATTTCAGTGTACGTGCTAGCCAAGACCGCAGCGGCATTCCCCATTGCTAAATTATCCTTTCATCTCCTACTAACACGAAACTGTAACCACACCGAATCAGCGCCACAGGCACGTAACTTAGGCACGGTAAAATGTCACACTACTGACCAGCTCGTTAGTAGCATGTATTTCAATGCAGTTGTATATTTACCTGTTCAAAAGTTGTGACGATAGCATCAGTCCA
>OX104059.1:14506007-14543122 GCA_944474145.2 Dicrocoelium dendriticum
TACGTGGATGCTACGTGGATGATTATCGGATGACAGCCTTTACGTAAAGGGGAAAAGCTTCTGCACTAAGAATGATAGCTTTGTACTAAGGATGCAAGTGATTGCGTTAATGATGTAAGCGATTGTGTTAAGGATGTTAGCCAGTGAGAAATGGTCTAGTGGTACATCGTATGAGCAAGCAGCGTGTTTGTATTCGCGTATTTGTTGCAGGAAGAGCGAATGAACCGCCCAGCACCATTATATCAATCACCAGTCTCCGATGGCTGGACCACGTGTTGCACATGCCAACACGCTGACAAGCGCAACGTGCCTTGTTTGCACTTCGGTCCTGCGGTTGTAAAATTAAGACAGGAGGTCAAGTGATGACTTGGTCGAGAGAAATGAATACCCTCACTTCGAAGTTGGCGTCGGTTGGTGCATCACCGCTGCCTGACTGGTGTCCTAGTGGGGATGAATAATTTTGGTTGAACACACTTGCTGATATGACTAGGAGCGGGCTCCAATGGCGTTTGTGTTGTGCGTTACTTTGTCCATCCACTCCTGCTTAGCCTCCCTTTCCAATCACGACCTCATTTGTTAGGCGTAATATAACTCATTTTGCGGCACGACAGCCGGCCGTTAGCTTTCCGGAACGATGTCCATCCGTTACTGGGGACTCAGCCGTTTTGCCTCTCTTGTTTTTCTTCTTTCTTTTATATTGTCGCACAATAGAAGAGGTGTTTTCCCCTTCATCTAACGTGTATAATGATGATAATTATGACCACAACGGCGTCTGGTGCTAGGCGGAACTGTTGAAACCCGTTTGTAGCTTGATGCTTACTATCTACCTGACTGTTGAGATGTATCGCGCTTGTAAGTTTTGCCATTATGGTGTCCATATGAATCACGGTATTTAGTGTGGGTCGCTACTTGGATGCTTTGAAACGAGAACCATCAAATGTGAGACAACCATCCATGTACTGCTGTTTGTTGACGACTGCTTTTTGTTTCCATACTGCGCGGAGGAGTTGCAGCAATTGACTTCGATACTGTCTTGGACAGCGTCCACTCACGGGCATGCCATTAATCAAAGTATGACAGTTGTTTACAGTCTTCACCAGAAGTGGTATCCGTAGGCTTAAAATAAACTCATATTGGTGCTGGCGTTTTGCAAACCACATCGAGATTTCGCTAACTTCTGAGCATTCTATTTACCCACCACAAGTTGCTGAGGCAGTTGCGCATCCGTGTAGCAAATGCAGTTGCCGCATTTAGCAAAACGGAAAACCAAGTGCGGATTTACCATCTACTGCCCACTTGGATGTGCTGCAAGGAAATCCGACTATTGCGGCAATTTTATCAAGTGTCTGTATCGAATTCTACGCATCGGCTGTGGTTACTGATTTGTTGAAATTAAAATGCTGCATTGTAGTAACAGTTATGCAGTGGACTGTTTATTTCTGCTGCGTCACATGAGATGCTCAGGCATGTCTGCTGCATGGATTCGAAGAAGATATTTACAAGCTGCTACTTGGCCAACTGCTTGCTGTTCAGTGGCACGCGAAAAAAACACAGAATATAAGCTACCAGGACCTGGCGGATGTGAGTTGATCAAGAGTTATTGTTGATTCTATCTGTTGGAAAGGAATGGCAGAATATCAGCGCCATTGTCGTGCCCAAAGCAAAACTGATACTGGCCGAGTGTGTTACGAATTACTGTTGCATGAGGAGCAGAAACACCTGTTAAGAAAGCGACATGCACCCACGGACACTAGTCCATCAACTTCAAGCATATGTTGTCGTAGCACACTTGGTCCTGTGTACCTCACCAAAGGCAATGTGATAAGCTACCAGCCTGGCCACGAGCAGCAAATACCTAGGCGTGAATCGATTCCATTTACTAACCCGACCGATAATGCGGCCGATGTGGTACATGTGGTGCAGCATCTCTGCGTTTACTCTGTACTTGTGCATGCCCCTTGATTATGTTTTATATTTCATGTTTGTTGATTGATATTCCCAATTAAGCTGCGCCTGATGTGAGCATCGACTTGGTGAGTGTCTGTGGAAAACTGCCAATTCGACTGCCTCCAGGCGACAGTTGATCTTTGGTTGTGGAGATATTTCATCGTTTTGGAGAATTTGCTAAGCTCATGGAAGGATTTAATTCAATATGGAAGCAGAAACGGTCCAACCGTAGCATTGTGTACGTCTAGAATGAATAATTCCCTATATATACACTGAAGTTATGTACATCTTAAATGAATGTGGTTTGGCTCCGATAAATGGTGGTTTCCAGCCAAATGCTTCCTTGTCTTACCCCTTTGGTTTTTCGCTGGATATGGGAATCTTGGTTGGAGCCATGGGTTGTGTAACGCAAGCGACCCATGGTCCTTGTGTAGGCACAGGTGTCCTGTGACGGTCCTATGGAATATACAGTTCCAGGCAGCTCATTAATCGGATGACGTCGACCATGTAACTATGCATATAGGAATGTACAGTTTATATTAATGTTCTAATCCTGCCGCTGTATTTCAGAGTATGGTTCGTCGAGCTTCTGCGTGGGAATGGTAGAAATAAATTCTTTGATTTAAATGTTTGCTATTGACGCAGGATATAAAACGATTAAAGTATGAGCAAAGTCCGTGACTTCCTATATTTTGAGTCACCTACGTCACGTCAGGTTGCTAATAACCACATGCTCCTTTCTGACATATACAACCTGGGGTTGCTGTGATGCCATTAGGAAATACTGAATACTGTCTGTGCATTAAGGAATATAGTAGAGATTGTAGGTTCGTTGTATACCGAACATAATTATACAGCACGCTGTAATTAATCTGCGCCGTGGCAAACAGCCTGGACCTTAACGGGGTGCGACGGTTTGCGCACCTCTTTGATACATTGAGCTATACTTGGTGGTGCCTCCGGACCCCTTGAGAGCTACTGCTACCAGGTTAAACAATGGCAAGAGGTCAGAGAAACTCGGTCTCCTGGTTCTCCTGGTTGGGTTCTTTCAATGGGATGATATCCATTTTTGTAAAACCAAAATTTGTCATAATCACATTGTTTTCCGGACAGCGTTATAAGCCGAAAGCTTTGGTTAAAGACCCTAACCGTTTTTCTCTCTGGGTCTGGACGCCCTGTCATTATCTCAGCACAAATACAACGACGAAAATTTCACCGAAATCAAACTGCATACTGTTTCCACTGTCGCGCAAATTATCAATGGTCGAGTTACTTGCTGCATTCGGCAGTTCGGATGAGAGAAATCATGTCACCGTTGGGGCCTCCCTTGTTTAGTTTGCACCAGTTTATCTTACTCCCATCCCTACCCCCATTACTAAATTTCTTTCTGTAATTCCCTTCATACTTTATAGCAACCAAAGTGCCACTGGAGCCACAGAATCTATAACCCTCTTCCTGCAACATCCGCCGGATACCTATCGGCATTAGTCCCTTATAAAGCCATGTATTTCCGTTTCCCTGGCGGCATTCAACGTTCGCTCTCCATGACAAATATGTTCAGAGGCTGCACTTCCACGGACCAAGGATACACTGGGTTTTGACGTACGTGGTGTGTCCGAAACTTTAATAACTGACACGAATGGGTTGTTGTAGAAACGACGCCCGGCTTCTGCTCTCGCTCTTGGTTGTACGTAAATAGAGACACTGATGCAGCACTGACGGGTCAAGCTAGGGTACGTACAAGTCTCAGCTCCAAGGCTAAGCCATCGTTTGTTGATTGAATTCCGCTGAACAGCCGTTCGTGTGCAGCCCGTTTGAGGACATCACCTAAGGTTATTTCACGAAGTAGTGCAACACGCTGTTTGTTTGTGATTTCCGCTTATGCTCTCACCGACTGCAATTCTGGTGTTGCAAAAACACATTCCATCACGAAATGCACGAGCCACTACACAATACTACAGGGGGGTGTGGACGCAGAATTTGGGCGTCTGAGCTCTTCAGAAGTTTAGCTAGGTGGTTATTATGGACGGACTGATAACGCCGAGCGTCTGTTGAAACTATGCGCGGAACACAAGTTGTTTCATAGTAGCACCGCTTTTAGACAAAGTTGGTGCCCAAGTGCCACTTGGCGTCCTCCTGTAACTGGCGAGCGATGGACCTAAATTGACCACATTGCCATTAGTTACAGGTGGCATGGTTACATCCTGAAACGTTGCTCGTTATGGAATACTTACGATGACTCTATCATAACTTGGTGCGCTGTAGCTTCTCCATGAACGGGAGGCTCACCACGCGTCTCCCATGATTGGCAACGGCGACTTTGTCTTAGAATTTGATCAGTCTAGTCTAGAAAATGCATTGCTTACCGAACTTTCACTGTCTCGTCCTAATGACACGGAGCTTCAGTGGAATAGGATGTAGGCCAATATACACGACGCAGGCGCATCTGCTTGTGGCACTATCAATCGTTACTGCAACAGTCATTGGACATCCGATAGGTCAATGGACCTGTTGGAATACAGAAGAAACCCCCCGGTTGGCTCTGAGCACAACGTGACCAGACGGACTATTACACGCGAAGTAACGAGGAACTTGCGTGCTGATAAGCAGGCCGGGTGGACCAGCAAGGCTCAATAAATGTTGGAAGAGGAAGCAGTAGGTAATTAAAGCAAGCTGATCCGCACCAATGGTCCCAGGGAACCAGTGGTTGGTGAGACAATCAGAGACGCTGATACATACCGCTACCCAATAAGGAGTCACTTATGGCTCGCTGGGCTAAACACTTTCAAGTTCAGTTCAGATGTACACTTGCTCGCGGATTTCATCCTACTAAGTTAATGCAGAAGGAGCCATAGCCGGAGGATGCAGTCCGAAAAGAGATCGGAGCCTTTAATCATTATTGTGCTGCTGGCCCATGATCCTTTCCCACCTGCACTTGTTAAGGATGGAGGTTAGGTCCTCTGCATTGTACTGAACCCCATCCGAACATAACTGCAAGGAAGGGAATGTCCCCGCTACCTGGATTGAATCGATTCTAGTGGCAATACACAAGTAGGGCAGTCGCACAGAATGTGCTAACGAGAGTTTTGTTAGCCTAACACCAGCTGTGATAAAATACTAACCTCGATTCTCGTTCGTCGCCTAATGGCATAGTGAGGATCAGGAATTAGAGAAAAGCAGGCAGATTTCTGCCCAGAAGGCTTTATTTACTATTTGTTCACTCTACTTCCGGTGCTAGTGCAGGGCCACGTATAACGCAGACTAGCCATACCTGTATACCTTGATTTCAAGAGAGTGTTCGATTAAATAGATCGATACATCCAGTTCCAAATACTTTCCCGGAAAGTTGTTCACTCAAAATGTGTGAGCAACTAACGTACTTTTCACACGAACGCTTCATGCCAACTCTGGGTTTACGGTAAACTGTCAAGAACAAGTGGCGTTCTTCAGATTTGTCCGATTTCCCCGTTTTTCCTCAAGTTCATCGTGGACTTTATCATGGAGGGTTCCCTTGCGGCATTTCACGATGTAGGCATTGAGGTCACGCCTGGTGAAAGGCTGGCTGCCCTTGATTATGTGGACGATGTCATCTTACCTTTTGACGACGTTGAGGTGACACAACCAGGCCTGAATATCCTCTCTTGAATGGTCCCGTTAATTGGTATGCATTTTGCAACTACTAAGGGTGAAGTTTTGCTGTAGAACCAACAGGTATTTGATGATCGATCGACCCTTTACGACGCTGAACTCGAGATGGTTGAACGAATCACTTAACTTGGCAGCTGCATCAGCAACGGTGGGCGCCAGAAAATAAAGTTAGTTCATGCATTGTAAAATCTAGAACGGCCTTCTTAAGCTTGCGATATATTTGACGACAGGGGCAGCTCGTGTATCACCAACCGACTTTTGAAGCGGCAGGAATGGTCACAAGTTTTTTATCGGGGGAAGTCAGTGGATGTTATCTACATTGATTTCAGTAAATCTTTCGATAAATTGAATCATGAGGTCCTGCTCCACACCCTGAGGATTTGTGGTATTGGTTGCGCACTACACCAGTGGATCAGTAAATTCCTTAGTAGAGGAAGATCGCGGGTTTTAGTGGATAACCAGCTAACGGAATGGTACCCGTCCAATATCGACGTACCCGAGGCACCGTAATGGGCCAGTATTATTCCTGATCCACATCAACGAATTACCACAGCTTTTCTGTCGCCGTGCGCATTATTTGCAGATGACCTGAAGATTTGGAGGGTTATTTATTCTCCTGGCGACTGTAAAGTACTTTAGCAGATCATCGACCGCCTATCCAGGTGGTTTGCATAACTTGACCTACCGGTCATCTCGGCGAAGTCTTCTTTTATCATCCTGGGCGTGCGTACGACCTGGCTGGCCACCCGTGCATCCCACCAGTTCCGTAATGTATCAAGGCGTACGCTTACAGTATGAGCCGAAGTCTGTCCCCAACACAAACAGAATGTAGGCAAACTGAATTTGTCTGCTTTCGTTACTTGGACGCAGCTTCTGCACTTGGTCTGAAGAGATTGCCACCCATCTGTTCACTACTATGAGAAGCCTGGTGCTTGTGTACGGCTTACCTGCCTATTGTCCAATAAGAATAGGTGTGCTGCGGATACTAGAAGGGTCCAGCATGCAGCTACCCGGCTCAACCACAATTTACGAGATATGTCGTAAGGGGACCCAATTAGGAACTTAGAGGTTTATACCCTGTCATATCGTCGGCTTTGAGTTGATCTCAACCCACTGAATAATGCAGCTTGGCAACTTCGTCATGTTGAAGGCAATGCTGCATGTTCGCACATCCAGAAGCGCCCACGGACACTGGTACAAACCAGTGGTACCGGATTTAAAGTGCATCGCGCACCCTCTATGCATTGAGCGTCAATTCGTGAAATACTGGAACACATTTCCTGAGACGCTAGTCAAGACGAAATCGATGTCGGAATTATAGAGATTCCTTGACGTCCACTTTGCGGATTACCAGCAAAGAGAACGTATCATAACTGGATAAGATGTAGTGCAGCTGTAATAGGCTGCGCCCGCGCAGGAACCGGCGACGTGATTGCGTGCATGTGCCCGATCCACCTAAGATGGAACAACACAGATGTTTATCTTCTCGCTCTCTATTCTCAGTATTCAGTATTCTGAAAGGCCTTGGTTACAAGACTACAGTGGGACTTGGCCCTTTGGTCTGAAAATCTGGGGAGACTTCAAGTCTTACAGAACCCTTGTATGGTAGCATCATCGTGTTCTCAAAGATTATGTACGTAGGCGAGTGCTAGGCAGTTGGCTTGGGCACGTACTACGTATGCGTGGTCACAGGTTACCTAGTAGGGATTTGTTTAGTCAGCAGTGTATGGTGACGCGAGGCTCGCGGTGCACAAAGGTTGAGTTGGCAGTGTGAACTGAAGTCGCTGACGCCCCAACTGTGTGCTGTCGGTCCGTCTCGCCTTCCGGACTATTGTCCAATTGATTCGTCTTGCGCTGCGCTCGAGACTACAGCACATGGCTCGCAGTGGACACCAGTAGCGCATATGCTGCCTCTCTATTCGGACTGCCTGTTTAGGATATGTTTGGTGCTGAGTTATCCGCGGGTAATGGCTGATTATGACGCGGGGAAGTGAAAGTTGCAGGAAAGCCGTCTCGCTGGTACCGCCTTAGATGTGCAGTACAGCCAGTTGTTTGTGATGGTATGTTGTCAATACAAGGTGTGGGAGACTTGGTCCTGAATGTTTACTTAGGGCATTAGAGTTATCCGGTAAATCCCCGTTCGCTACCGCTTGTTGTTCTTTATTCCATAAATCAGCATGGTTGTGTGGCATTGAAGCATCAATTCAAGTGGCTGATGTACTGCAACTGTCGATTGTTGTTTGAAATAATCCGTGCTGACTATGGCCCGGAACTCAGTTAAAATATTCAAACTCTTGTCGATCCGTAATATTTCTATCGATGATAACCTTCAAGCTTCCATACCATGTTCGCACATATGGGCGACCACCCGTCTAATGTGGACGTATTTTTTGGTCACTGGCAGAGGGGAGATAAAAATAAGATATGGTATAATTTGTCCAAAAGGTCGGTAGCTATTATCATGTAACAAAAATACCCCCAGTCACGACTCATAATTTTTCACTTTTTGCAAACTTTTATTCTCTGTGGGCAGTAGTGAACCATACTCTGCAGCTTGGGTGTCCCTGACGACCTAAGTCGAGACATTTATGACAAATTTCGATCAGCCTAAAAACATTCAGCGTGAAGCCACGACCTCAATGCTACGTTATTACGAGCTGAGAATCGATCTCCGCTGATTGTAAACAAGAGAAAAACAATTGCGATATTTGTTAAGCCTGCACTAGAAAGCATTTTTCTGAGGGATCGAACATCATCTCAAATAAGTCGTTAGCAGGTACGGTCACACAGTGCACGCCAGTAGTCGGTCCAGCGGACATTTTTCATTTCTTCATGTTATACACGCTTTTGGCTTCGTTTAACCTCTTCCATTAAAATACCGAGACTCGCTAATGTCACGCGGCTATAAAATGTAAATCTGTCCTTCAAATTATCATTCCTCCCAACACAGTTTGAACTGAACCGAAATGCTGACTTTCACGGGGTTTAAAAACAATGTCATTCTTCCACACGTTATATTGATGTCAACCCAAAACACACATGTTCACTTGAGAAGTGGAGGAAAACTAAGCCCATCCAAATTCAATTTTAAGCAGTGCTTTGTTAAATCATGTTATGGACGGTGAAACTTTCCGGAGTTGATGTCTCCCTATCACCGCACTCCACTACCGACCGTTCTCGTGCTGATTAGAGCCCGTCAGCTAGATGTTGGCAAATCCGGGAGTTGAATTTGGCACATAGTATTGGCGTTAATGGGTATGATAACGTGGCCATTGAGCTCCGCAAGCGGCGCTTTGCACAACGGTCAGAATGGTCACCTAACATATTTAATCCCGAATGAGTAAACTGCCCTTTTATCGAATACTGGGTCAACCTAGTTTTTGTCAAACGACTGAAACTATAGAACAAGGCCTGTATTTATACAGTCAGACGTTTAGGACATAGTCTGTCAGTCGCCACCGCCTCTACAAAACCTGTTATCAACTGTGACAAAGCCGAGTGGAATGCATTTAAGAGTATTTGCATGCCAGAATTAGCATTGATAGCGCTTTCTTCCGGCCAAAGTTTGTACTAATGTATTTCATCGCACCAGAATGCTGACTTTTAAACGGTGTTGGATAGTGACCCGTGCTACTAGGCACCTGTTGTATAAAAGCTTGGAGTTAAACATCCATATACCTCACCGATTTACGACGGAGACACCCTATCTACATTACTAATGATTTATTGCCGATGGCTTGCATCAATTGATGCTCACAATTGAAATTTGCACAATACCACATGTATGGATATGATATCATATTGACGGTGCTTCGGATTTGTCAGGTTAGATCGAAATCAGTGGTTCATGCGGTAGGAAGCTCTAAATTTACGGCTAAATCAAAAGATTGTCATAAAACAAGTAGAGCTCATGCAAAAGCTCACGTTCGCGTTCCCATTGCGGGCTCCCCAACTTCCCTATCCAATTAACCACATCGTTCTGAAACATCTTTATATACAATTTGCTAAAGTTTTTCTCGAAACTGAACCCAATATTCTGAACTCCATTGTCGCAACCGTCAACTGCTGGATTATAAAACCAAAGAGTTTTACTGAGCGATAATCTTACATGTTGCGAGCTGCATGGTGTGCCAATGAAGTAACATTCCAAACAGTCAAGGGGAACCGAATCCCACGTTCAACTAGTCAGCCAACCCGGTACTTTCCCACGACAATCATCGCAATGCGCAACTGCATGTTAGCAATATGACACAACACTCGGTTGAATAAAAATACGCTGATGGAAAATTCAAAATGGAACTACAAACGAGAGGAAAGCTAGGGCTAAGTATTAGGACCCGATGAAATGCGGATGTCAGTGAAACAATAATATGGGGTTCAAACTGGAATTGATTATTCAAGAATTGTTTAGATGATGTTTATAGGAGAATTCTGCACAGGGTGAAAATCTGCCCAGCCCATAGTTTTAAGGTTCACGAGCCTATTTTGTAAACCGAGCGCGCCATTCGGAACCTAGGTAAGTGCCGGACTACCCTCACAGTATCCTTAGCCTAAGGGTGACTGGGGGTGGTTGCGCGGCAACAAGGTATCCTTACTGCCTACCTGCGTACAGCAGAGGCCTTGGCTTCTGATCTGAGGTAGAAAAAATGAACATTAACAAAGAGATTGCGGCGGTTGCGTTCATGTCTAATACATTTTAATACACATTACATAGTACTACCGGACCACTGGAAAAAGATGTAAGAGACCTCATGGTTTAACAAAATACGTTACGCTCCACTTCTGAAATATACTTAAATCTTCAATGCTGGATGAAAAGTAAATGAAATGTCTTGAAATGTTTTACATATCCTTCGGTCAAATGCTAAGCAGTGTGTGAAAACGCACTCAAACCTTATGGAGAAATAGGTGAGAATAATTATGTTATGGTGTCCACAAAGTAAACTTTATAAATCCGCTGATTAAATGGCATATCTTTAAAATAAAAATCAGTAGCCTACATAACCTGTAATGAAGTTCTGCACTAGCTAAGCATGTACAATCAGTAAGAACAGTTGCAAGACATTAAAATAATTGGGCTGCTGATGTGGTGTGCTTCGCATTAGTGGTTTCGTGGGGATCGTTACAGACCGAGAAGGTTAAATACAAATCAGATATCTCATAAATGGCTATATATTTTCATAAAAAGCGCTTAGTAAGAATAGAAGATGGATGGATAGCTAGCTGAAAAATCTTTCCACAGCTGCCACTGGAAGACCGAGTGTGACGTGACTGGGAAGAAGGCATCAAAATGAACCAGAAGTGGATGTTACAACAACCCTGGTAAATAAATAAGAGGCAAATGAACTGGGAAACAACAATGACTGTAGGCTTCACCATTCGTCAGTAGTAAAGTCATCCAACTGTTGTGCACAGGTAGACCTTCCGAAGACGCTGTCCGTCTCGGCTGTCACTGAACCAGCCCGTTCTGACGATGGGTTGGTAGATTCTCAATGTAACATGAGGTCAAAGACCCCCTGCTCTTCTTTGCCAAAGGTAGAAGTGGACTAGACCTGCCCGTAAAATTTCGAAGAGGCTTGATTACCCAGGAAATAGGAAGACGCCGGCAATAGAGCGGAAAACTTACGCTACCGTCGGTTCGTCGTCGTTTGCGGAGACAGGGACAGTCCCACCACCAGCGGTGAAAACAGCTGGGTTAAGTCTCGAATCCAAGGCACGTGGGGTAAACACTCCCTTTGTGGCGAATCTTTCACGGATAGTACGGTTATATTCCGTAGCGTTACTGAATCTGAGGCTGCTCACCCAAGGGAACGCATTTTGGATGATATCAAGTGGCTCAAACTGTACGTCACTAACTTATTTCCACCTGGTTTCCGTGGTGTCACTGTCATAAAGCTAGACAGTTTTGGGAACGTCCCTATCGGTATGGCAAATCCGCGACCCCGACTACATCTCATGTCCTTGCTCCCCCGGAGCAACCTAAATCATTACTGTTGTTTGCATTCAACCTTAAAGGTAGTGGCATCAGAGTTTAGCCAGACCTTCCACTGGCAGATAGATCGAGCTTGAAGCAGGCTATCAAATACCTCAAATCTAGACAGGCAGCTGGTGAACAAATTCTTCGCCTGATGCGTTTTTACGTAGTCAGGTGGAAGTTATTTTCTGCCCTAGCAGAACCCATCCTGATGACTTTCGATCTAGGCAAGGCCGTGCCGTATTCCTTGAGGTAGTACTTAGCAATGTGCGTAGCCTAAGGAACAAAGTACGCGAGTTGGGTCTACTTGTAGACAAACCTCGTCCCGACATATTTGCTTTCACTGAAACGGGGTTGTCTCCGGATATCACGGACGGTGAGGAATGTTTACCTGACTACGCATTACTTAGAACTGATGGCTCGGTTAGTCGTCAAGGCGACGTTGTACTGTATGTGAGCTGTAACTTAGATGTGTTGAGGATCTGCACATTCAAGTCGTCGGCTCAGAATAAAGAAGCCCTATCAGCTGTTGTGTGTACTTCAACTTCCAAGTTTAAAGAATGGAAGTTTTTCGGAGAGAAAATTGACTTTATTCGCACTCAGACCGCGAATAGGTTTTTAGTCCTAGGGGCTTTCAACCTACCGGAAGTATGTTGGGCCGATCTTTCTTGTAATTCGGCGCCAGGAATATTTGGTGCAGACTTTCTTGAGCTGACTCTCCAACTGCCTTTGCGCCAGTTCGTAGACTTCCCTACTAGCTATATGGACAACCAAATACCATGTACTTTAGATCTGATTTTCGCTATGTCCCTCGACTTCGTGACTGAGATTTCGTAGCGTGCACCTCTAGGGTCCAGCCTTCACGCATACCTATCCTTCCGGTGTGCTCTTTCAAGACACCAGTGGACCGCCGTTGAATTAATTTCGAATATTTGTCGGATGAACTAATGCTTCAATTCTGAACTGTGTGATCTCGATGACCAACTCTGTCCAGTTAGCCTGAAATAAAGTTAAGGCGTACATTTCGGGGGTTTCCACTCTTTAAATTCCACACATGAGGAAAAGAGGGTCACAGCTACAATCTACATGGATAGATATCACAGGCACATACCCATCCAAGAAACGGTCTAAATACTGACGAACCTACCAAGCAGCACCGTCAGCTAGTACATATGATATTTACCTAGAACTTGGAAATAAATATAAGCAACATCTCAGGACGGTTCGTCTCCACTGCAAGCAGGGTTTAGCGGACTCGGCCGCAGCTAATCCCAAAAAGCTTTTGCTCACGTTACAACAGGCAGTGGCGCAAAACTGTCTATACCAGTGCTTTTGCGAACAGACAACAGCTGTGCGCAAACTGACCATGACAATGTTTGTATACTTAGTGGTCAGTTTAATGGGGGTCTTTTCTCGGGAGATCTCTTTACCACAGGTTGAACTGGTTTCGAGAGTTGCGAAGGATACTTGCTTAGTTGAGTTCAACGTAACCCAGACACAGGTCTTCGAGCTACTGCAAGGCTTTAATCCCTCCAAACCTTCCGTTGATGATCGAATTCATCCGAAACTGTTACCTGAATTGACCACTGAGCTGAGTGGTCCTCTCACATGCGTATTTTCCATATCGCTTGACAGCTCCCTCCTACCTTCGGAACGGACTGAGGCAAACAACCGTCTGATTTTTAAGGGCGGCGACAGCTCTCTGCTCTCCGACTATCGGCCTGCCAATTTAACAAGTGTAGTAGTCGTTATTTGAAAAGCTGATAAGGGATTCAGTGGAAAACCACCTGAATAGATTTAACTTTCTCCGTGTTGCCAAACATGGATTCCGAAAGGGATTTTCATGTCTGGCTAATCTACTAGTAGCTCGTGAAATCTGAACCGAAGCGGTAAGCATTGGTCACGCTGTAGAGGTGCTATTCGTGGACTTTCGAAAGCTTTGTCACAGTTCCTCATCTTCTACTCTCATTAAAGTTGAGATAATACGGGAATTTTGGTCACGTCCTTAAATGAGTGTCTGCTTTCCTTAAAGTGAGAGAACAGTGCATTCGAGTTGGGCATAGCCTTTCGCTCAGGCTAGCTGTCCTTATTGGCATCTCGCAGGGCTCCGTATTGGAGCCATTGTTGTTCGCCATCTATGTTAATGACTTGCCGAGTAGTTGGGGGAGTCATCACTAATGTTGCTGAGGACCTCAAATTCTGGAATATTGTGGAAATCCGAGGGTCCTAAGGCAATTCAGGTTGTTCGAATAGGCTCTGAGAACGGCATACCTCATGACTGATGCCCATAAATAGGCCCAATTGCTTTGTTATCCGAATCAGAGCTGCTACTCATCGCACCCGATAAGTTGTCAACGGTGGTGAAATACCTGTTGTCACTCAGCAGCACTTTATGCTGGCGACAATTGGAAGAAGGCGGCATGTCGGGCTTTTGGTTTGATGTGGTTTATTTTCCGCTGTTTCGGATTCGTAACGGCCAATTTCTGTGAAGATATTCTCGGCATTCGTCCGCCCCCACCTGGAATATTGCATCCAAGCTTGTCCACCATGTCTTATCCGAGACAAACGGATTTGAAGAGGATGTTACGAGTAGGCATTCGGTTAGTGCATGGCCTACGAGGACGGACGTGTCTTGAAGGCTTGCTTATTTTAGAGATGTACTTGATACACTACCTAAGTATAAGAGTGGACCTGATTCTCAATTACCGTATTTTGACGGGAAAGATCGTCCTAGACTTGTCAGGGCTATTTAGTCCCGCTACTTTAAGTAATCTCCGCGGTCACCCACTGAAACTGCACAAACCACGGTCTGATAGGATTACGATGGAAACTGTTGTGTCACGCCGAGTTATAGATCGCTGGAATTCGCTTCCAGATCATGTGGTTAGGGAACCAACGGTTAAGAGTTTTGCGTGCCAGCTCGATGTTCTTGGGTGGCAACACCAAACCTTTCCTTTTCCTAACGGACTCTACTTGACTTTTCAGTCCATTTTAATGACTCAAATGTCTTAGTATTCTAGTTGCTTAGCTATTTCCACTTTCTCTTCTTGCCTTCGGAGTTTACATTTTCTTCGCTTTTTTAGTTCATGTAACCGGCATATCGGGGACTGCTGGGGCAGGATACAGGGGCATTAATTGGTTGGACAGGGTGTGAAGCGGTCTTTGTTTTAGGTCCATCAGTATTTTAGAGTCTGTCAACTCCTGGTTCAACGACCCGCTGAATAAGGAACAATCACGGGAGGGTCCTAACTTTCCATTCCCACTTCAACTTTAAATTGAACGCCGCAGCATCTCAAATGTAAGCTCTTTACAAAAGCAATCTCTGACGTGCTGCACCATTAAAGGCCATCGCTTAGAATCCGAAAAATGTTATGCGCTCACTCTTACACATAAAATTGGAATGCACCTAAACACACTACCGTTACTCAAATACATGTTGTAATGGTTTTCCTAACATTCTAAGAAAATTAACGAGCCTTGTGCTTAATCAATACTACTGTAGCACAGTGGTGCTTTTACCGGTTTATTGTAGTACAATTGTAAGTACAATTAATATTTCTTTGTACAGCTAGACAATCGATGCTCATAGTTTAATTGCATGTTGATTTCAACTACTTTAGTTAGGAAGCGCCCATGCCTGACGCTCTTTTTGGCCGCAACACGCGGTTGCTCTGTGTGCTGAACATGTTTGTCCATCCTGCCTTGCAGGGTCAATACTGTCAAGTTTCCACAACTGGAACAAATGGGAACCTTTCACTGTAACCATAGGGCATCCCTGAAACTCGGGGTGGTATTTGCAACAACTAACTTGGCTCTGGCTAAATAACTTGGAAGCAGCTAGACTCTATCGAAACAGCCCCGTTAATATATTTGTGGGTTACTCCGACTGTCATGCGGAATGCCCAGTTTCAATTTGCAGCAGAGGAGCGATTTCTCTTCCCATCGTTGCATTCTTCATGAAACCGACACCACATGGAAATCCAGTGCAGCAAACTTTAGTAGTAATTGGTTGAATAGCGACTTTAGATCCATAAAGATCGCAAAGCATCTTATCAACTCCTGGCTCAACGAGCGATCAATAAGGAACACTCACGGAATTCGCTTATCGTTGCCTTCCACTTAAGCTCACAGATATTACCATCGTCACCACCCTTTGGTGTGTTGATTGTTGAAGAAAACGACCATGTGTGTAGCGTTGCTATCCCATGTAATTCACATTACTAGCAAAAATATGAGTAGCAAGTTATAAGTAAAAGTTCCTCTGACGGTGGTATTGGCTACGGTATGGCATAAAACAGGATGTATTGTGGATATGGGCGGCGAGCCTATGGTGCGCTGAGGCTGGTGGTGGCTAGATGTTGACAGATGACCTACCCACTGCTGCTCCTGTTGCGCCATTGGCTCATGACCTGGACTCCTGCTAGTGGCGACCCCTGGGTGGGAGTTTGGTTTCGCCCTTCTCCCTGCTAAGATCCAGGACACCAATCCGCATGAGTGGGTGGACTGACCACGTGCTAGATCCGCTGCCTTTAAGGTGTAAATTTAATCGAACGCTTTGGCTGAGGGCCCGAGTCTTTCTCCTGTCAGGTATGGGTGCCCTGCCAGTATCCCAGTCCATCCTCTTCGGAGGTTAGGAAGTGGTCGAATGCCCTCTTCCTGTAAAAGCTAGCCATTTGAGACAACAGGTCTACGAGTTATAACCTCACAGCTCGATTGGCGTACAGCACGCGTGCCACGCATTTTCTCTGACGGTGATAAGCCATCTCCGGGTGTTCAATGGTTTGCTACTGCCGGCCTCAAGCCAGGCAGCCCCTGGTCAAATTGGTGCAAACCCGCCAAAAACCCACCTGCGTCTGGCCGTGGTCGCAGGCGTATCAAACTACGGTCGCGAAACATATACAAATCGTTCCAGTACCCCAAGGCTGCGTGGAATGGCCGCAAAGCAGATCCCAACCCGTCTCTGCAATCCCATTCCCGAGATGGATCTGCTCCCCAATGCCTTGTGGGTCAGGTTATTGAGCCAAATGCTCCGAGTAGAGTCCCTCAAGCAAACCTCCGAAGAACAACGATCACCTCGCGTGCGATTGCCCACTAATGCAATCGTATGCCTGCGCACAAAGCACTCAGCATCGGGTGCTGGAACGTGCGCACATTGCTGGACCGAAACTCCAGTGAGCGCTCGGAGCGACGCATTGCACTGGTCGGGATGGAGCTGGCGCGCTAACAAATCGACATTGCGGCGCTCAGTGAAACTAGGGTCGTTGAGCAAGGTAAGTTGCATGAAGCAGGTGCTGGCTTCACATTCTACAGGGTGGGCAACGCCGCCTCAGCACCACGGGATCATGGGGTTGGATTTGCAATATCCGATCGCCTCCATGGCCAGCTGGTGGGTGGACCAACAGGCATCAGCGCGCGACTGATGACTGTTCGTCTACGACTCGGAAGAGGTAAGTTTGCCACTTTTATAAGCACGTACGGTCCGACCATGTGTTATTCTGATGACATGCGTGATCAATTCTGCACACAGCATTGGTTCTGCGAATGTAAACGGTGACAGGCTGCTCTCACTGTGTGCCACTCACGGCCTGACGATCACGAACACTCGGTTTACACTGAGTGCGAGTGATATAGCAACTTGGACGCACCCACGGAGTGGTCACGCTTATCTGCTCAACTATGTCATCGTACGTCAGCGTGATATGCGGGAAGTGCGCATGTTACGTGTACTGCATGGAGCTGAGTGTGGCATTAATCACAAATTGGTGCGGACAAAACTGTACATATATTTTCGTAAATCTATGTATTGCACTCCTGTCGTGAATCGGTGTAAATTTAACATTCTCGCCCTCGGTACTGGGACCAAACGTACTGAGCTGGAGAAGGCGATGGCTGCAAGCTTGTGTGATGTAGACTACATAGCCACAGTGGGCGACCTGTGGCACCACATTCGCGACCAGGTGACAGCCACTGCCGAGGAGAACATCGGGCGAGCAAACTACAAGCGGAATGTTTGGTCTGATGAGAACAATTCGACGATTGGCGCATCGATTTGGGAGAAGAATGCAGCATTTGCTGCACATGTGACAGACCCCAGTGACTTGGGGAAGAGTAGTCAGTTTCGGAAACTTCGACGGCGACTGATTCGGGAGCTCCGTCGCATAAAATGTGCTTGGTGACCGGAGAAGGCGAAACAGATGGACTGCTACGCCGAACGTCACAAACACAATGATTTCTTTGACTCCTTGATGGCGGTGTATGGACCGAGATTGGAGCAGCTAAGGACGCTGATCGATGGTAGTTCAGGAGCTACCTACACACAGATTGCAGATATATTGTAGACCTGGCAGAAACAGTTTGACTGTCTCTTGAACAACCATTCAGAGGTCGACTGGCCCGTCGTCTCCACTTATTGTATTTTGGTCAACACGTATTGTGGTAACGCAAGTATTAAAATACTTGTTTTCCACTGATATTTTTGAGGGAATCTTTTTAGTTTTTCTTCCGCACGCTAATATATACTTAAATTTTGTGTTTATTATCTGTAGTATTACCACATCTATATTGCACGGAATGATCACTAGAAATGCGTTCTGTCTCCAAGCGGACAACAAGCTCCATAACTAAGTCGAAGCTGATGCTAAAAGAGGGGATAAATCTTGACAGTGCAACGAAAACCAACTCATCTATTGCTTTAAGTACACCTCCACTCCACTCACTTACATGCGTTGCACCGTTGACTTCATCGATCGATAACATGCCATTCTTCGGATAGTTATAGCGTTGATTTTCTATACGCTTTGACTCCATGAAAATGCCTAATACTGATGTCACACGTTTCAGCAATATCTGTGTATTATTAGATTTAAAATAGTTACATGCTCCTACGTGGAATAAGCGTACGCGGTTGTTACGCGACAAAAAATGACATGTTTACTATGCGACAGGACTTTTCTCATAAAGTAAACTAGTTTACTGATTCTGAGGCCGGCGCAGTTGGCAGATAACGCCTCCGTATCTCCTGCATCTAGCCGGATGGGCAGGGGCACCGACTTTGCAGATCAGACACCGTACACTTCGTTACTTTCTTATGTTTTTATTTTTACCATCTCTCTACTATTACCTTTATCTACAAAATTAATCCGAAATCCTTGGTACACACCTTTTATTTTTGGAGTTTTCTTCCAGTTAATGCTCACACGTATTCTCAGGTCATTTACGTCAAACATAACATAACCTTGACCCACTATGTGCTGTTTGGATCCCACGAGCCTAACTAAGACTAGCATGCATTAAGTTGTGTAATTTGCTGCTGCTCGGCTGCAAAGAAGCTTATACATGAAACAGTAGATTCTCTGACTATCGTTATCTATTTCTTCTCTGAAACCCGAATGCAAGGCCCATAATCTGTGCTCACCCAGTGAATACATTCATAGAACACTTATGGCATAATCCCAATGGGACTATCCGCACGCAGTGCAGCGAAAAATGCACGAAACTTTATAACGAGTAAAGCGTGAGCGCTTGACAAGTTCCCTAAGGGGTGCGTTTTAAGATGGTAAAACCAACAGTGAAAGTTTATAACAGGTGAGGCAAAGAAATTTTATGATTCAAATGACTCACCAAACTATTTACTTGAACACTGATACAAAATTTTCACGGATTCATAACAGTGAGGGTTGATCGCATTGGTTTGCCTTATTGCGTCCTTTGATTAAAACGGAAATCACAAAACAATAGAACTAATACAAGTTTCGGACGGCTTTAATATAGGAGCTAAATTGTATTAGTTTTTAAACGTCCCATGTTTCATACACTCTAACGGAAATAAATTGTGACGACAAACAAGTCGAATATACTGCGTGGCTTATTTGCGTTGATGGGTTCTCAGGTTATTGCTGCAGATGGTGGCAATTTTAGGTTCACCATTATTAGATCTCCTCACAGACACTGGCATTCACCGGCATGTACTCGGTGTTGGCAGGTCAATTTAATTGAGCCTCAAGCGATTATGACCGCACTATGTGCAATTTAAAGTGCATCCGCATCGTGTTTGTGTTAGGGACGCCAGATTCCGATAATATATTACACATGAAGCCACGCCTATGCTTTTATCTAAAGAGCCATGAGGCGTTCCCGTCTATTTTCTGACTCAACAAAAAGGGCCATGGGGGACATTTATCCGAAAGCACATTCCTGGGAAGAAACTTGCGACTGCCGCACCCCAAATCGACATCCGTTTTCGCACATAACATAATCGTGAAATTTGCATTTGGCAAATTAAACTTGACCTGTTCTCGGAGGACTGTGCATAGACACCGTCAAGTTAGCTCTGCATTGCTTTGTTGTCATTAGCTCTTTTGATGACAAAGTCAATTTTTATCTTCTGCAAACAGAAAAAGATTTATCAATACACTACAGGAATACTAAGATTAGATGTGGTTTCAGTATCAGTCATTTGGATAGATCACAGTAGACCTTATTTGGGCCGGAAACAGCAATGCGGATTATTACATGCAGCTGACGCTTAAACATGAAGCGTCTTATTCATCACTGGGTTGTGGATTCCACAGCTGTGCAACTTGTTTGAGAGAATATTGGGTTCCAGCCGAAAAATACCCTTGAGCTGTTCATTTAGCTGACGTGGACCGCTAGTGTGGCATGGAATCCAATCAGCTTACTCTGGTTAGCGGCACAATTTCAATGCTGGACGCGTTTCAGTGGTATTCATTCTACTGTGAGACTATGATATTTTTGCGCGCAGCGTCATCCCTAAACGCCCTTGCGATAAGAACTTCCATTATTTTGGATGGTACCAGGAAGAAGTTGATCGGAAAGTAGTTCCAGGGCTCAGCATAACCGCCACTTTTATAATTAGCATCACAAATCCATTTTTCCACATTATGAGAACCAACATTTCGTCCGGACATCATCATAGGATCCAAGTTATCGGTAGGGCCGTGTTAATGGCGGCTGTGTTTATTGCTTTCCTTCTTATGTCATCCAAACCGAGAAGCACTGCACGCTAAATGTTAACATAGTTTTGCCCCATTTGCTGCAGTGAATAACAAGTAGCGTAAAATTGAGTGCAATGTAAGCTGTGTCAGAGGGGTTACGATGGCAATTTACCCTGGGAAGTGCGGATCAACCATTGTCGAAGCACGTTTGCAGGCTGTTGTGCTGTGAGCGCTGGACCAGTCGATGTAGCCTAAGTGGGATTCTGTGTGGAGGTTACTGGCATGCCTTCAGGGTGTTTAGAATTGATGTTTAAATTCATCGGTAAATCTTGCTGGTGTTCGAGAATGACTTTGCAGATCAAGCTGACGAAATGCCTCTATTAAGTGATCTTGACTTCCCTGACGTATATTTACAGAAATTTAAAAAGCGCACAGGCAAAATTTCTAAAATCCATGCCCACACTATTCCGGCTGCTAGAAAGAGTTTGTTGGCCATCGGCGAACGGCTCTGGTTTCTTAGACACTTGCCACTAGCCCAGTGAGACTGAGGAACGATCAGAAATGACCATTTCCTTGATTGATGTATGTCAAACAGGTGAACCTAAATTTTGAAAACGTAAGTTTTCTTGTAGTTGCCACAGATATTTTCCGCGTAGATAGTGCTACACAGGAACAGTGTTATATTATTCATATGGCCAATGATTACATCTATGTATGCGGTATAAACCAAAACTTCCTCGCTGTTGAGCACGACTTATAAAGAAGACGCTTTGCTTAATCGCGTTGAAGATTGTTGGTGAGGTTTTATATCAGTATATCTTTTACTTTATTTCATGTATACCTTGGATTATTTGCTTATAGAGATTGGGATTTGATAGCGTTCAAAATGGACTTACCAGAAAGAAGGACGTGACGACTTGAGAATGGCTCGGCACGCTTCGAATCAGAAGCTAGGCTGTGATCGTCCTCTGAGGAAGACAACTGGGGCAATAAACTATGGCTAATAAGCACACAAGCTCACATGTTAGGTAGAGCCGTCACCAAACATAATCGAAAGTTGCATTATTGAGTGGTAGTTAAAATTGATATGCCGGTGAGGTTGCTAATAGTGGATAACGTCTCCTCCTCTGCTTGGTCGATTTCTTTGTAAGGATTCATGTAAACCAAAATTACTGCAGCAGTAATTGGTAGCGTTCTGTGGACAGGATAAGATCCAACAGCTTTGCATGGGAGTGAAGCCATGTAGGTAATGATCTCGGTTACCGCGCTAAATTTGTGCGGAAGTACTAAGTTTCAATAAGCCGGTGGAGGTTCGATGTAGCGTTTGCTGTCCCATCCAGTATTTCTTGTATTTCAGGGTAAAACAGTTGGCTTTTGTTAGCACTGTCAAATGTCCACGAGTTCCAGCGTTGACCTCATGAAAGGTAACACTAGTGTCACATGAAAGAACTTCTTTCTCCAAAAATAATCATAGACGCCACATTGTTGACTGATGATGCGAAACCCTAACATAGAAAGTGGTTCATTAATGAGCCTTTTCTGGGCTGCCAATGTGATTTAGCCTCAAATAATTATAACCCTTGTGACTATTACAACTGCAGTAAGAAGCCTACTTATTTCATGAAATTACCTGCTTTCTGTGTCGTACGCTTCGAAGTGTGACGCGGAACTCTCCAGCTTCAAAAAATCAGTGGATTTGGTCTATCACATTACGCTCAGTTACAGTCGGTAGCCTATGTTCGTAATGGTAGCTTTAGCTGGAGTGCAAGCTACATTTAAAAAATACACCTGTGTGTGTTTCGGCGCATGCACGATTCAAAACTGAGCGCATGAATGCGAACTGGCAAAACCAGATACTTATCAAACTATGATAGTAGCCAAACTGTACAGACATCCGCCGGGCACAGATGTTTTGAGTAGATGATATATTTTGTTTAGCAAAACAAACTGCTAACCTGACATTGAGTTCCTATCAATGCCTGCTGCTGCATCCAGGCTCGAAGGGAGCACAACGAGCCTACCAAATATCTCAGAGCAAAGCTGTGTCACGGCCTAGGGAGAGATTATGATGCCTGGCGTTCTCGTACGTAGCAGAGGAAAACGGTCATCACTTTTGGTAACCACTGGATGCTATTCCGTCCGATAAGGTAAGGGAGTTGATGTCAAAGTCAATGAATGTAACGCGACGTGCAGACCATTCTCAACCAGCCAAGTGCACGACGCTTTTGGCCTGAGTCACTTGACCCGTTGCCTACCAGTGGTCACTGGTCTACTTGGACTATCCGCTTCCTTTCGTTCTCTTGTGCATCACCAGAAAGTAAGCACAGAATTTAGAAACAGTTTAAGGCCGATTTACTCAGACGCACTAACTCATCTTTCTTCGAATTCGAGAACCTAAATCTTGCAGTTAATTTTCACAATTTCTTGGTGTTGTCTTTGGTATAGAAACTATCTAAACCTATTGGATCTGCTTCTTAAGCATCTTGATTTGCAATGGGTTTCATGTGAATGCGGAAAACATAGATGTGTATTCCGAGCTCTACCACCAACAGGCTGCTTGCAACCGTCATTCTGCAATGACTTGCTGGCGGCCGTGAAATTCTAGGATCAAGTAAAGGGAGGTTGTGTTAGCAATACATTGGTTCAATTACTGGAGTACAAACATGTATATCCGGGATCACCATAGCCGTAATCGTCAGAAACCTAGTTGCCTCCGTTCTCATAACATTATCATAGAGCTTTACGATCGTAGTTCTGGCAAAAGGAGGGCTAGGGGAAGAAGCCTGCCATTCAACAAGAGCTCCCGTCTAAAGACAGCACATCAGCTAGCAAGTTTCCATTAAAACTTCACCACTACCTGGACTATAGCAATGGTAGTCCCAATGAAGGATAATCGTGTGGGGTTGCTTTCCTTTGATCGGCTTCTAGAAGTAGATTATGCCGGCCATATAGTCCTAATCTGTGATACACCACAAACTTGCCAAACACCATTGAACAAATTGGGTCTGGCTGCCAATGGTTTTTGTCTGTGCTTTGCAGCCTCAAAATATAAAGCTTTCGCCAGAAATGACCACCTATGTTATATTTTATTTGGGAGCAATCATAATTCGTCCAATGTTTTAACTACAAGAGCAGTCTTGTTAACGTTCGTAAAATAGAAGATGTGGTAAGGAAAGTATAGCAAAAGCTTGTGATGCATTCGCCAAACTGGCTCATCTGTGGCGCTAGCGCAACATCTCGCTCACACCTAGGAATAGATTTTGCTATGTACTCTCCAGCATTTCCGGGTCCATTGGATTGACAGACGAAAAAGACTAGATGCCCTCGACCTCCGATAACTTCGCAGTTTGCCCGAAATCTATCGGGAAAATTAGGTGAACAATGAGCATGTTAGCCACCTTGTTTCTGACAATTTAACGTTGAACCCATGTGTTTTGAAGGCCAGCACATTGACTCATGTGACGTATGTTGTATGGGTGTTCGGAGTGGTTATGCAGGAAGAAGAGGCTAGACTAGACAGTCACTTGTTAAAAGGCATTGAATGATCTCAAGTTGAAGTTGGTTTCACTTGGTGTCATCATGATTATTGATGGTGTCCGAAAGACCAAGAACATGCATGATTGGTGCCCCCTTGCTGACATGGATTTTGGGCTAAGAGTTTCCCTCTCTTTCCATTCCCGGCTAACACTCCCTTAAGACAGCATCTATAGGCTGAAGCGCAGCAGAGCATAGCAAAATAAGGTTTGCATTTAGTGAATCTGATGAGGGAATAACCTGCATGAAAGCAACTCCCCTTGAGACAGTTCAAAGGAAGGCCGTGTTAGTTTACTTGAACATTCCATGAAATCTCCATTTGTTATAACCCAGTTTCTTAATCTCTCTAATAATTTCAAACTGTTAATCACTTCAAAAATCCCATTTGGGGACCATAGTACAAAACACGTAAAATTACTTATCTTACGCGAATACGTAGTACAAGTTGATCAGACCACTATATTGGTTTAACCGTTGCATTGTAGAAGAATAAAAGATATACTCGTTTATTTCTTTTTACTTTACTGTGAGACGATAGATGAGGTTTTTCTCAACTCTAATTATAGCTTGAGAAACATGATGATGATAATGCAAGTGATACCCACTGGACGCTTCTTGCTAACTGGTAGGTTAGTTGTGATTTCCTTCAGTGATCTGCAGAAAAGTACAGCGTACTACCTCGAGGTGCAACATTTGATTACGGTGGCTTATGATACCAATTAGTTGTGGCTTGTTTTGCAGTATACCAGATAAACGACGCAAGCACGACACAAGCAACCTATGCAATTGTGATTCCAAAGCGAAAGAAATCATCATATTCCTTATAAAGGCAGTCAAGCACAAGTGCATTTGGAAGCTTTCGCCATGAAGGTTGTGAGTTTTTAAAAACATTATCCTGTTAGTCGGTTCGTTAGTATGCAGAGTAAATACATGAAAAAGGCCGCATCAGTCAAGTGGAAGAGAAGATCCGGATTAATAGGAATACAAGTATGCCAGTCATCGTCTCACGAAACGACAAAGGAAGTTCTATTCAACACCTCAATTGAGAACAAAGTATACCGTAGAAAACATGTGATCTGAATGAGTTAAATGCAGCTGATACCAGCATTAATATGTGCTTAATATAAAGGGGAGATGACGGATGGAAACAACAGCACTTTTTGAATCTTGTACAACGCTACGGCTACTTGTGTGGTTAAGGATGGCCTGAATCTATCAGTTGGAATTACTTTATGCATACTTTGCTATAACTGCATAGTATGCGAACAGATGAAGAATCTAATACATATTTGTCCAGAATATTCATTTTGAACGAGGCGCGACATCAGGTAGGGTCAATGTGCAGCAAAGAATTATCGTTGGCATATATTCTAATTCCCAATGTCAGCATGACTGAACCGGTAGTTGAGACAAAATCACTTTATCCCGCCTATCACTAAGAGTATACGCAGCCGGAACCAATTTTTACTAAAACTGGGTGAGCGTGCAACATACATCCATCTTCATTGTTGAGCTTTTCTACCGAATTTTTCAAGATCTGCTCAAAGAATTTCCTGCGAAAATGAGGAATAAGTTACATATTCTGTCCTCGCCTTTTTTACCACTACCCAGAAACACAGCTATACGTCATGCGAATGAATAGAGGTAGTCTACCATGAAGCAGACCATTAACTCTACCGCTTCCAGTGGTAGCATGGTGTCGTTGCAAGTATTTCTAATTGGAGGGCATTCCTATCAAATGTGGCAGCCCTAACTTATGACATTTTAATCAACTGTGATGTAACTTTCTTCTTCAAACCCACTGAGAGTTTGACAATTCACATAAGTCAGAAAATAGATTGTGAATCAATCCGTAGATTGTTCAACTCAGATAAGCTCAGGGCACAAATATGGAGAATAACCACAGTCCATCTATTAAGGTATACAACATCAATCTCAGTGAATTAAGCTGCTGGCTACTTGGTATCTGCTTCTAGCGGTCATGATTTCTATCCTCAGTATGGGACTGATGGAATGCGCACTACTTACGAGCCCCAATAATGCGAGAGATATATGTTGCTTTAAGGGCGCTGGAATAGTGCTGGGTCTACGGGGAAGACGTATCCTGAACAGCAGACACTGCAAGGACGTGTTACGTGGGCATTGGTTGGACAGCGTGTGATCGTAACTTTATTTTAGGTCTATATGTATTTCATTGTCTGCCAACTACTTGTTAAACGACCTGTTGAAGAAGGAACACTCACGATATAATCCTATCGTTCCAGTCTCACTTTAAGTTTAACATATTTAATTCTGCTTAGTTTCTATCATCCTTATTCCATTGCATAGTTCACTATCACGCAATCGACCAATTAGATGGTTTAACAGAGTGTTCACTTCTTTGATAACGGCGGTAGAATTAACGTTCACCAAAAATTTAAGGTATCATTTTAGAGAAGCAAAGGATGCATAGGCAGGCTGCTGTTCCTCCAGTAACTTGCTGCTAAGAAGGATCTAAAGTTTAGGCCCCGAACTACTCATATTAAGACATATTAGGATCGAAATAACTTACTGCTAAAAATAATACTTTGTTTCTTGATAAAACGGGAGTGTGTAGCCACATGCGGTCAGAGCGTAATGGACAAACACCTACGCAGACGGCACTGTATCTGTGCCGATGATAATGAGTAGGGTTGTATAAAAGTAAATTAGGTGTAATGGTAACTGCATTATGAATTTTGATCCCATATCGTATATGTGAAGCATCCGAAAAGAGAATAATGAACTATGTAGGAGTCACTTATCAGGAGTCCTAGTTGCGAACCTTAGGTTGTGAGGATTTCACGTATTGCTGGTCCTAAAGTTGTGGGTTGAATATAGTCCAGATTATTTCTGAGTATGTTTGGGATTCAGGATAGGTATTATCTGCTAAAGGATAAGCGAAACCGAGTAGTATGAAAGCTAAGCTAGTAACAAAAGCACATAACTTAGTGACTACTAAAAATCAACCAGAGTAAGATGCATCAGGGCAATTAATCAAATTGCATGCTTATGCTATAATTAGCAAAATTGTAGCTCATCCGACCTTAGCGGATACTGAAATATCTATGTGACATACTTAGATGATGTAAATAGAAGGATCCGACAACTGTTCGACTGAGTTGCTTTGATTTTTTCAATGCCCCTTGAGCATCTGGTTGCACGTATTTCTGAATATCTTCCCTTTAAACCTATAATTTTGCTTTGGGAAACAAGCTCAGTTCTAACGTCACTGTGAACAAAACTGGAAAGCTTAATTAATACGGTCAATGTTGGCTTTAACCATGTCGTGTGGCGTGACTTGTGTGTGTTGTGTCGACAGACCGTGTAGTGAAATCACAAGAATACGTCTGATCTTTCAAGATAGCCATTGTGAGTGAAGAGATGGGGTCCGATTTCAGCCCAGTCTACATGTCAGCTGTGACAATCCCTCTATTGTTTTTACACGAGGAACAGCTACACAGCGATGGTCCAGCGAGGTCTCAAAGATTTGATGCGGGATAACTGATACCATCTCGTAATCCGATCTTGCGTGCTGGGGACTATTAACCATAATATATCCCGGGATGCAGCACCCAGCTGAGTCGTCTGAATTGATGAAAAAGTTGTTTGGGTAAATTGAGTGAAAACCCTTACGTTATTTTTCAAAGTGATAATAACAAACGGTGCGTAAGTTTCGAGTGCGTAAAATTGGCACTGTCGGCCAATTATTGCTTAGACATTTACAGTTGTAACTTATGGTTATAAACAGAGTTTTAAACTCGAATGTATGGGATTTTAATTAGGAGTTCGTGATACAGTCGATATTGGAAACTCGGTTCACGTACAATGTTAGCTTCAAAAAAGCATTTTTGTCTATTTTTACTAGCAGTAATGCGTACATCAAAGTAGAGGACATTGAAATATTACGCGGACACCCGATGTTACTCACAGCTCTGGTGTGTGCATGGAAGCATAAATAACAACACTACATCATCTGGAACTTTTGGTTATGCAAGTACTGTTTAGATAACGACCAAAATATTAACACAAAATTAAGTTTGCTCCGTTGCTATAACGGCGTTTTTCACCTACCTTTCAGAGCCACGCGGCTGTGCGGTGATTGAAGAGAAATACGAATATACAGAAGGTTGTTAACCGTAAAGTACTTTCTATTTTCCTTTACTCAAATTTGTTTCCCTTTTATAGTGGCTATCTGCTGCCTAGTACAAGTTCCTTTTCCTCTCTTGGACTTCTTGCTGCCTTGTATGCTACACTATGGGATAAGCAGATGCCGATTTGAGCGTTGAAGGATATCATACCTTGGCTTAATACGAACTGGAAAGCATAACCAAGTAGATCCCAACATAGGATCGAGGCAGCTTTAATGACGAATAAGCAAACTCAGGTTAGAAGTGGGTGCTAGTAAAGATAGTGATCGCTAAATATATTATTTACCCTGGGTGTCAGCCGGGTGAGGAGAAATACGTAGCTAATAATTCCGTTAAATTTCAACATCCGCACAGCTACGGAAGTATAGGCGTTCTACCTATCTGCATGAAGTTGTGAGTTTATTGACCAACTTATACCAATCCATGTATGCACCACCCGGTCCTGTAAGTTGGATTCTGCTGATTTTACACAAAAGCAATTCAAACAATTTTCGTGTTGTTGCTAGTAGATCAGGTCGACAAACAGAGACGTAGTGAGAGGATAAAATTGTACGAGTCTGCCCCGGACGGTATGTGGGAGAAAGGCAGTAATTTGGGTCCAGTCGGTTGTACAATGCCAAGTGTAAACGGTACAATTTTCAGCTAAACAGTTAGTTGCATATTACAAGATTGCACTGCATAATCAAATAAACTTTGCGTCCTGCGGCGTGTTAAAGTGCATCCTAAAATGCGGTCTTTTTTTCTCTGGCTGGGATCTGCTGCCGTGCATCGCCATCAATCAAACTGCGTGAACTGGAATGCAAGAAAAAAGTGAAGATAAGAAGCTAGACCGCAAAGCTTTTCTTCGGGATATACACGAAATAGAGGACGAATAATTTGAAAATGGATAGCTCATTTTTAATGTAAAAGGGCCTTGTTCTGCTTCTGCTGCAAAGAGTTTGCAAAGAACCAATCTAGTTTCTTGCTTGATGACTGTTTTTTAACTGTTGAAAATTAAAGGAAAAAAATTACAAGTTTCTAGTAAATTGCATGCTTTAATTTTAAACAAATATATGCGGGTAGAGATCAAGTGAGTGGAAGGAAAAATAATTGAAAACTGGAGCAAACAATTGTATTAACTCTAACGAAAATTAACATGCAAATCCAACTAAAACCTACAAGTATCACGCCAAGCAGGAGGTGACAATGCGTGTTCACCGGAAACACATACAGGATGATAAAGGGTGCCAAGAAAATAGAGGGAATTATTTTTAGAATTGGTCATTTTTTCCAAAGTGTGATTCCGTTTTTTGTAAACATTTAGTGACAGATCGAGTGAGAAAATCATCATCATTTCATTTTGTATTCACAAATCCACGATGAATTTATGAGAATTTTAATAACCAGGCATAGGAAAAAAGCACAGCATAGGTAGAAGGAAGCAATCACTTTTGCTTAATTTTCGCCAACACTACCGACATGTTCCAAAAATTTGATGACTGAGGTCTGGTGCTCAGTATGTCGGATGAAAATGAAGTGCCGAGTTATCAGTAATTGCATCCCTTTACTGTGAACAGGTACATAAAAAGAGGAAATCTTTGTGAAAAGAAAAAGATTGCAGTATTTTGTGAAAGCACCAAGGAATGAGGAAATATTTGGACTATTTGGTCATTTGTGATTCATATAGAAATATCATCATTTGGAATCCGATTAATACAGTTTGTCCTTGCTGTGCTTATTCCTTACCAGAGCTAATTGAATTGCCAGTTTTGATCTTTTGCTCATCAATAAACCAATTAAAGGCTCGTGGATCATGCATAAAATTTTATTAGCATTATCGTTATTTTTCCCGCTTGTAAGACACAAAAATGGTTTTAATTTTTGTATACCCATTTATAATAATACAAATACGTCCAGTAATAGTATCCATTCGAAATCGGATCATTGAACGTTGAGCTGTAAAAAATATTGAAGGACATTTTAACATCTGTGGGTATACAGATTTATAACTCATTATGGGCGGAGATCTACAGCTTATACCCACACCTAGCAACAAATTAAATCCAAAGCCACAAGGCGGAGAGCTGGAGAATGGGGAAGTTAACCAAAACAAGACAGCTTTCTTCACTGCGGGTAATTGTTAATCAAAAATTGTAATAACCGCTGTGTCAAGCGTCGTTCACTATGCGAAAAATGCTAATTAAAATGGCGTCACTCCTCAGTCGGGGGATAATGTCGGGGTTTTAGGTTCATCAAAGCACCTTTAGAGAAATCGTGTTTTCAGCCCGGATAGTTTCTACCTGCAGCCCACCTTGTCTTCAGATGAAGGCTATACGGCCCCAGGAAAGTTATGAGGACGCAGTGCAGGTAGTTACTTTGGTAAAATTACCCCACTGAATCCCATATTTGTCTACCTGAAGTCAGTATGACTTCATTTGGAGTATCAATGGATTCCAACTGATGTAGTAGCTTTATGAGCGTCGTTAGTTTCTTAGGTGCAATTGATTTATCATTAACTCTAGCTGCTCCAAGATATCTTTTGGTCGTACTCCTCAGCTCTATTGTAAAAGTTACAAGATCTCACATATTGTGCGATTTAAGAAACTGGATAGACATGCAACAAAAGCATTGTGAAAATGGTGCCTGCTCTATGGCAAATAGGCAGACAAGTTTTTAAATAATTAGTCATAAACATGCCGTGATATCCGTTTATGTGACCACGCCGTTGTACTTGATTATATGACAACAGGCACAATTGCTCAAGTTTAGATTTATATTGCATCTATAGATTCCTTTATCTTGGGCGGTAGATTACTCCTTTGTTTCCTTATCTATATGGTATATCGTTAAAATTCTGCTGAATCAACCACAACCGTACCAAGTTACTGTATTGTCTATTATGCATTTCAAGTATTGCAAATATGCAGCCGCTGTTCCTGATTGCTTAATATGAAATCCGTTGCAGCTGACGCGAAAGAAGTCGGTTAGCTTTTACTGCAATGCAGAAAATGTCATTATGTCATGAATTGCTACGCTTTTGCAAACCTAGTGTATGCAAGGATAACGGTTTCTGTCCAACATGCCAAAACCTATTTGCACATCACGGTTCTACTAGCCATGGATACATTTTAAGCAAGGTTCAATTCATGGTTTTTCCTACACAAACAATGGATATATCCTAAGCAAGAATTCAAATGACTTTCAAAACAATGCATTCTCTAATCAGATCACTCACATATATGCGTTTACATTGTACTTGGGGTATTAGACTGGCGGAGAGGTAGTTAAGCCATGGAGGACCGCACGTACGCCTTGTTGAAATAGATACTACAGCTCAATAGTAAGCGCTAGTTCTTTCGAAAATAGAGTGCATTTATTTTGCTGTTGAGCTAACTAGTCGATAAAAATTAACTGGCTTGTCGAACAACCTCCTCGTGGTGCCAGCTGGGTGGTTCGGGATTTTCCTGTTCCAGCAAATGGTTTGGCGGCATTGTTCCAGGACTTGGTGGGTTTGTGCCTTGCAAGCGTTCTCCTTATAAAAAGCCACATATGTCCTCTTAATAACACTGTGACTTGGTGGACTTGACTCGCCACCAAATAAAGTCACTGCCCCTTGCTTCATCCTTTGCGAAGCATTGTATTCCAGCATGTTTATGCTATAATTTCCGGGAGAATTGGGCCCATGTTTGACGAAGGAACAAACGAAAGGCGTATGAACTGAGCAATCAGTCACCGGCTCCCAATGGGCGCGATTCCCTGAATTCGCTCCGCTGCCATGCGGGTAGTCTATTCAGACATAGGCTCGGGGTGGTGTCTCATAAGTGAACACTCTACTTCGGCTTGGGCAACCGGGTAGTATCTCGCCCTCTGACGAAGCCATGGACTTTGATGTGTTGTGTTGTGTTTTCTTTTACTATTTCTGCGCCTTGTTTTCAGTTCCATGGTTTCGGATGGCTCAGTGTCTATTAATAGACTGTTGCAATATATATATATATATATATATATATATATATATAACTGTGCTCCACGCTGAGGCTGATGTCGCATTCATGATGCTTTTTCATCGCAGCTGGGCTGAACCAACTTGCACTTAGACTAGGTCTTTTTAATGTGGATAAAGTTCATTCCATTTTATTCCGTTTGGGCTGCGTACTTGATAATCTTCTCCCAACTTACACACGTCGCGCATGCAAATTGTGGTAAACTTGCGTTATTCTTATCGCGTGGTATTTTTTAAATAACTTATGGACATTTTGTACTTATCGCCTATTCACATTTAACCACCTTCTTCTATTGGCTCATTTAGCGAGTATTTATGTCGTCATATGCGTTTAGTTTATTTACTATCGGCATTTCGAATGATTGGCTGTTGTTTGACATCCAAGGCGAGGTTGCGCTTGATGTGCGTGTTGACAAGGTGCCTACCTGTCTATTACCCACTAACTCGTCCATCTGGCTCCAGGAGACAGTTGGTCGTTGCTGGAGGGGACGGGGTGCACGGTGCTTGTGGCCGTTCCGGGCTCGAAGAGTGGTTCCATGCACTCAGTGTGGAGGGTACTACGGCCCAGCCACCGCATTGTGTACGGTTGATTCCCCAAATACAGCGCGCTTGTATTTGCCTGTGAAGGAGTGTGGGCCGGCTCCGTTGACCAAACGTTGTTCCCATCCGCATGCCTCCTGGTCTTATTCCTTCGGGCTGACGCTGGATATGGGGTGTGTGGTTGGTGCTGTGTGGTGCAGAGCGAGCAAACCATGGGCCGTCTGTAGGCGAAGGCATCCTGTGGCTGACCACAGTGACAGGCCAATCCGAAACCGGATGCCGCCAATCATACATAACTGACACCCACTTTTGGCAACAGCGTAACCATTTGCTATGCTTGTCTATTCAATGCATGAGTATTTCTCGTCAACCTTTAACACCAAAATCTCTAACTCCGTACTCATTTGTATCACGACCAAAATGGCTACAGCTTCGAAAGCCAGTTATATGACAACTGGGGAATCATTGCTGTAGGCTCAGTGTGGCACGAATTACTTCGCAATATCCGGGTTACACAATAATGTAATTTTCTAACGGAAAGTGATGAGAATGTAGGATCCTTAAATAAACAGTACTAGACTGGGCAAGTGTACTAGGTAAAGAAATAGAGAAGCAACACACCCAATTTTGTAGGTTCAGGAAAACGATAGAGAATGTTGATGAAATTTGCTTCCGACTGTATTAAGTAACTTTTATTGACGTATGTGGAAGCAAAAGCAGCTTCATCTGACCTTGTAAACTTCATTCATAATAACAGCCATTGCGGTGCTTATGCCTGTATACAAAAGGGTGGGTTCAAGTATACAGATTGTATACCTGTATCCGCCGTGTGAACACCTTCTGCAGAACACTTCTTACGAGTACGATATTGTTTGACCTGGACAAATGGCATGAGCTGCTCAAAATGGGAAGGAAAATTAAAGAGAAATCTTACAACTTCTTACGCATTTTTGACAATGTTTTGACTGTTCGACAGTGTCAGCCTTGAACCATTGCTCAGGACTTACTATAAGCCTTATGTGGGCCACACAACAAGTGTTTGTAACGCTATTACCGTCATGTTCTCGCCGCGCACATGCATCTTTTTCGAAACCCCGCGAAGTATTGTTCAAGATTACTAACCAAATGATAATGGGACTCTTAGAGTTATGCAGTGGGCAGGATCGGGCACTGCTGGTTGATCCATTCATAAGTTAAGCCCTGAAAACAATAACTATTCCTATCGTCAATCTTTGGAACCCAGCCACAACACGCAAAAGATTGCCAGTATTTAAATCTGGCAATATGCTCTATCCGGTTTAAAGTTCTCCCGAAGCTCTTATACGTATGTTTCCAACTTTGTTATCGCTGCAAACATTTGTCCGAATTCAGGAAGTGTATGTTGTATTTTCCCATTTGAAACAACTACTTCATCCCAGTTTTATCTGGCGACCATCATAACCTAAACAAATGGTATGCACAAGTAAAAATCGCGATGCGTCCACTAAAGAGTTCTTCCGTCGAAAGCTTCGTTTCTAGAGTTGCAAATTCTGCTTGCTATTTTGTTTTGTAGTTAGCATTTTAACGTTACTAATATTGTTCCAATCATTTTAGAAGGTACATATTTGTAAGGGATATATATTAACAATCTGATTACAACTACGCAGAACAAACTCTACCTGCTGCTTCCAACCAATAATTCGAATTTACATGTAACTAAGCAATAGTGCTCAATTTATTAATTTATGATAGCCGAAACAGTCTTCTTCTTCGCAGCCAAATACAACCTTGTAACTGGAAAGCAACGTATGATTTTCCCTTCAAACTTTACAAAATCCCAATTTACTCTCTGTACGGAGTTCATTCAGTTCTTCCGTATACTTGACTGAATTTCAAGTCAAATGATTCTTTTACAGATATACTCAACAAATGTAACAGCACGTCACTGCATATATAGTCAATGACATTTTTGGACGCTTCAATTTCATTTCCAGCTATAACTAATCGCGTTGCGATAACGCCCATTCAATAATGTAAAGTCTGTGTTAGCATAGCTCTACCTGTAGATACGGTTGAGAAATTAGAGAAAGCTATGTATCTGAGTCCAGTGAAAGGGGGATGATTTGCTGCCTACTAATTGCTACACTAATGAGTCCAGCATGTCCTAATCAAATAATTCGATTTGCCAACCATCATGTTTGACTTGTCAATGCAAGCGCGTGTTTGATGTCAGGCATCCATGTTGACAACGCGAGTACAATGGAAGCTACAACACTATGTTACGCTGCATGCCACATCATACAGCCATTGTTGTTCCAGAGCGAACTAGTCCGCTGCATGAGCGCTGATATACTCGCGTGTGAATCGTCACCGTTGGTTGTGAATCCAACAGGAATTTCGATATGTGTTCCGTGGTGATGTGTTCTGGTTGCGACCTTACGCCTCTCCAGTAGGTAGAGCAGAAATTGGAGGCATTTAAACAGCAAGGTTATGTTTATCATGTAGTTCAGTACTCGGCATCCTTAGCCGGTTGGAGCTCACTAAGCATCACACTCGAATGTAACAGACGGTGCTCTGACAATTGTCAGCTTGTAAGAACTTTAAGTTTTCAGGTTGCACTGGAAGGAAGGTTCAGCAATTATAATTGGGAAAACGGTATGCTACAACCAGTGCACATGTGTTGGCAAAAGCTTGCAATCTCAGTCGCTTCGAGTTAGTCAAACTGTCGCTAAAGTTTTGTAACTGGTTTATGGTTTACGATTGATGGACAATTAAATCAACAGTCTGCCTCTCCCAGCCGAAATGCTAGCAGTTTCATCCGGAGACCCAATTTGAGTATTTAATGCACCAGTTAATTGATTTAACACCTTCATCTTTTACTGTACTTGACAGTTGTAAGCCCATGTTAGTACATCTCGCCCAACAGTATCGGAACTTTAAGAATCAAACATCTAATATCTTAACAAGAAAGCACCCTGACGCAATCAAGGAGCTGTTATCCAACCTAGAACTAATTCTTTTCCCGACCAGACAGGATCTGGCTGGGTATTGATGAACAAGTCTGGTTACATCTATAAACTGAGAACCATTATGAGCGACAGTTAACAAATTCGGACTAGACGCAATGCCAAAAAGAGACCAGTTCGCAAGAAGAAGCACAAATCCTTAATATTTTGAAAGAATTAAGAAAGTCGAAGCACAAAACTGACCCCATGCGGCTCACATCCTCCGTGACTGTATGATTTACCAAAGGGCACAAAACAAACTTTCCGATACGACCAATATTGGACATGTCTACATCCGCTTTTCAGTCTGTCGCAAAGTAGATAACAAAGTTGCTGGAACCGGTTCGCAAAGAATTTTCGATTCATACGGTCAAAGATATGTTTGATTTTATTAGCCGAATAAAAAACCTAAATTTGAAGAATAAATTACTGCTTTAGTTTGACGTTGAATCACTTTTCACGAACTTGCCGTTGGTAGAGACTGTGACATTAATTTGTGATTTCATCAAAGAGAGAAACATTGATGTTGCAATTTCGGTGAATAAACTAAAAGAATTGATTCTGTGTTGCGCCTTCTACGTACAATTTCTGTTTAATGTAATCTATTACAGATAGGTAGATGGAGTTGAATTGGGTTCTACTCTAAGCCAGCTATTGACCGATATCGAGCTTTCAGAGCATGAACGGAGAGACTTGAACACTCTTATATCTTCATTTGATTTATACTACCGTTACATTGATGACACTTTCCTTGTTTGTGACACTTCCACCGATTATTTAACCCTATTACATCAGCTTAACGGTGTGCATCCATCATTAAAATTTACCAGTGAAGTTGAGCAAGATTGCTGCTTGGAGTTTTTAGACGTTCAATTGCATCGACGTGAAAACGGGACGATCAAAAGAAGTGCTTTTCGCAAAGCAAATTGGCAGGCTAATGCACCCACTTTCTTAGCTTTGTATCGCTGAGATGCAAGAGAAATTTAGTCTTTGGCTTATACCCTCTTGTCAGAACAATCTGCACTCCAGAAACGCTGGAAAGCGAAACCCAACTCATCTGTAACACTATGCGAGAAAATGCATATCCCGTACCTTTCATCAAAAAGCACTCCAAACAACTTGAGGCTGTCAAATGTGTCGCTGCAGTGCCCAAAAAGGACGTAATCCTTACAGTTCCCTTTATGGGTGATTTCGCGTACGTACTGTTGAATAGAAAACTCCCGACCGCAGTGATCACGACATTTCCTGCTGTTAATCTAAAACTACTTGTAGAAACAAGACCTTTGATTATTCAGCGCGTAAAGTATAAACTCCCGGTTCGGTCCGAATCGTTCGTCTTAGACAAGTTCACCTGCATCTGTGTTGCTAGGTATCTTAGACATGCGA
>OX104059.1:14543622-14565629 GCA_944474145.2 Dicrocoelium dendriticum
AATCTCCTCAGCATTCTACGCCCATCAGCGCTCTTCTAGACACGCGCCGACCATTCTCTTCACTTCCTCCTCCTCAATCTGCTATTCTCCTGCTACAGCCACTGCTACTCGCAAGCGACACCACTCCATCTCACAGCACTAGCAGTGCCGAGATCACACATCGCGACACCCCGATTTCTAGAGTCACTCTCAATATGCAACTCACTCTACACAGTCCTCGGCGGCACTTCGTGATATACATCACTCTCCCCTCACCCAGCTCGACGCGCGGCACAGTTCACAGCCAACACACGACGAGAGATCAGCTTCAGAAGCGCGACTCCTTTGCATCACGAACTCTACACCTAACTAACACTGCTCTCGCCCGAGTTACACCACATGCGACTGCTACCACGCTTCACACTCTTACGATACTCGTCACATATACTAGTATGTCTCCCACTCACTAACTCTCACACACGACTTTGATGCCTTACACACTCAGCGGAAAAATCAGCGCGCGTAATTTATCGCGATCCCCGCGAGATCGCTCTAGTCTCAGCACTCGCTGACGACTCATCCACGAATACACGCTATCCTACACATCGCGTCGTCAGAGAGTCCGACATTGAGGAGTGCACCCACACAGCTATTCGGCGCTCACAGTCAGTAACCGTCCCGATTCTAGATACGTCCTCTAATCTTCCCCCACTTAGAGAGTACACACATTGAATCTCCCCAAACAAGCATCGAGAGCTGAGCAGAATTGCGGAGCGACTACAGTGTGAACATCGCCGCGCTCACAGCCCTAGTGTGTAACCAATTCTCATCGTCCGCACTACACAGTATGCCTGCGTACACACCATACATTCCACGACTTCTCTCATCGAAGAGAAAGCTAGGACAAGCCAAACGATCAAATTGAACTCTTCTGCACTCAATGCACGACTGGTGAGCATAGCAATCATATGTACACGAGAAATTCTGTTCCTGATTCGTCGCGAAGAATCACACTACCAAGACCACAGCATTAAAATACAATCTACTACTAGTCATACTCTTCAAGACTGTTGACATATATCTACACGCAGCGAGTGCGAGCGACTGTAGCAAAGACGGGCGAGGAACTACGTAGAGCACAGAGAGATGCCACAGTTGACTCACACTCACCACGAGCACAATGTGATGAGAGATTACTTCTCGAGCGCACTGAGGTGCAATGCGCGCTTCAGTTTGACAAATGATCTCTCTTTCATAGGGAGTGTCACAAACACATTATACACTCTCATGCGAACTAGAGAGTATTAGATCTCAAGTAACACAATCGCTGACACGCGATACATAGGCGCTAGAAGTGGTGAGCTTCATGGATTATGAGAGGCTCATAATTGCACACGTATATCTTAAAGAGAGTGAGGCACAGGTGTGTTCATAATAACAATCGCGCTGGTGGTGGCTGAGACAGTTACAAGCAGAGCTGCAGAGTGTTCAGTGTATATCTGTAGATCAGGACTGCACATAGAATATTAACCGGATTTTACTATTACGACATGATATAATGCAGAGTGATAAGTTAGCAATTAGTGTGAATGGGATACTAGGAGAGGAAGGTATATTGACAGTATCATGGGAATGGAGATTGAGAAGGTGTGAGTATATTGTGAGGGGGGGTGTGAGGATCTACGACGAGTTTGTATCTGTTGATATTTAGACTGTTGACAACAATGTTATCTCTCTCTATATGTTTATTGGATGTGTGTTTGTTAGGTATGGGGTTAGGGTGTTTCTATATTTGATCGAGAGAGTGAGATGAATAGAGTGATATTTAGGTTGAGATGAGAGCGTCAGAGATATTCTTATTCTATCTATGTATCTCTCTCTCTCATTCTCTATCATTTTATTATAGATACATCTAGTATTTTATAGGAGTATATTGTCCAAGAGTAAGGTGTTTGGTGTTCTAAGTACATGTGTGTAAGGGAACTCTATAGCACACTAGTCAATTTTTATACTAGTAGAATGAAGTATCATATATTTCTTTGCAATTGTCCTGGGGTGAGAGGTTATGGTGGGTGAGGCGGCACGAACAGACACACTAGTGAGAGTAGACACAGAGGAATCTCTACTGGTAGAGAGTTATCAGACGGTTTGTTCTGTTCTGTACATTGTGGATAAATCTTTCTGGTGTTCATTGTTAAATTAACAGGGTATAGGCGACCTAGCTTCTTAAGAGTAGTTAGCATGATAGATGACATAATGAGGTGAGACTGTAGACAGAGGCTTGGTTATTTCACAATAAGGTGGCTTGACGAGCATAGGTGGACGTTATTGTTTAGAGGGGGTATATGTCTTCTCTGATCTCTTAAGAGGGTCAGAACTAGAGGATTTTGTTAGGGGATGAGATGGTATTCATCTAGGAGGTCACATAAAGGGATGGTGGCGTATTGTGCGTGGGGCGGACACAGATTAGGGTAGTATACACATTTATTCTTGCTATATGACATGTTCATGTGGAGATATAATTCTGTTGGAGGGACGGCGCGATAATGTTGTTGGTGGTTTAGTGATAATTATACACATTAGTATCACTAATGTCGATCACTTAGTGAGTTAGGTACTTGGGCGTTTGGTGTAGCATTACATGATGGAGAACTGGTGCACACATCATGTACAGGGCGGTGCACGGAGAGAGATCATACAGGTGGGGATCTGAGACAGGAGTGAAGCATTCAGTTAAGATATATGTATTGGGACTTACATATGTAGTAGGAAGCTATAGGTGATTTTATATGTGTGTGAGTGTAGGGATGTGATGTTAGTGGTGTATGGATGTTTGAGGTTAAATAGACGTGTAAATAGAGGATTTGGTTAATGTGTGTGATATTGGTATAATGGTGTTTGTTAAGAAAGGTAGGTAGTATAAAAGCAAAATTTGAAAAAATATTGAGTGTTAAAATAGTTTAAAAAGTATTGTTGATTTAAGGTGTTAGTATAGGAAGTTTTAAAACAATGCTGGCTTCCCAAAGCAAAAGTATAGGTCTTAAGGGACGATATTCAGGGATACGTGCAACCAGATACTCAAGGGTGGTTAAAAAGTAAAAAGCAACTCAATCGTTGAGCCTAAAGTGTGCGATTTGATTAAATGCTCTGATGCATCTTACTCTGGATGATTTTTAGATGTTACTAAGTTGTGGGCTTGTGTTAATAGCTTAGCTTTCATATTGCTCGGTTTTGCTTGTCCTTTTGCAGACAGTCCCTACCGTGAATCCCAAAAATAATCAGAAATAATTTGGACCATACTCAACACACAACTTTAGGACCAGAAATACGTGAAATCCTCACAACCTTAGGTCCGCAATCACGACTTCTGATAAGGGACTCACACATAGTGCATTATCCTCTTTTCGGATGCTTCAAATATTTGATATGGGATCAAAATTCATAATGCAGTTACGATTAAACCTAATGTATTTATATAAAACCCTAATCATTATGATCGGCTGAGCGCAGTGCCGTCTGCATAGGTGTGTTGTCCATTAAAACCTGACCGCATGTGGCAACGCACTCTCGCTTTATCAAGGAACGAAGTGTTATTTTTAGCAGTAAGTTATTTCAACCTTAATATGTCCCAATATGAGTAGTTGGATTCACAAACGTTAAATCCTTCTTAGCAGCAAGTTACTGAAGGAACAGCAGCTCGCCTTTGCATCCTTAGCTATTCCAAAATGCTATCTTAAATTTTTGGTGAACTTTAAGTCTGCCGACACCATCAAGTAAATGAACACTATGTTAAACCATGTAACTGGTCGATTGCGCCATGGTGAAGAATGCAGGGGAAAAGGATGATAGAAACTACGCAAAAGTAAACATGTTAAACTTAAAGTGAGACTGAATCGATAGGATTGTCTTGTTAGTGTTCATTCTTCAATGGGTCGTTTAACAAGGAGTTAGCAGACTATGTAATACAGATAGACCTAAAACAAAGACAGTATCACGCGCCGTCCAACCCATGTAGCCCATGTAGCCTGTCCTAGCAGTGTCTGCCGTTCAGGATACGTATTTCCACGTAAAGCCTGCACTATTCGAGTGCCCTTAAATCATCATACATTTCCCGCACTATTGGGGCTCGTCAGTAGTGTGCGTTCCCTCAGTCTCCTACTGAAGATCGAAACCATGACGACAAGAGGCAGATGCCAACTAGCCAGCAGCTTAAGTCTCTGAGACCTGATGTTGTATACCTTATTAGATGGACGGTGGTTATTCTCCGTTTTTATGCTCTGAGCTTGTCTGAGTTGAAGAATCTACGGATTGATTTACATTGCATTTTCTGGCCTATGTGAATTGTCAAACTCTGCTGGTTTGAAGGCGAAATTTAAATCATACTTAATTAAAATGTCATACGTTGTGGCTGCCACATTTGATAGGAATGTCCTCCAAGTAGAAATACCGGCAACGACACCGTGCCACCACCGGAAGCGGTAGAGTTAATGGTCTGCTTCATCGTAGACTACCTCTATTTATTCGCATGACGTATGGCTGTGTTTCTGGGTAGTGGTGAAACTGCGAGGACAGAAAGTATAATTTGTTCCTCATTAAAGCAGGAAATTCTTTGATCAGATCTTGCAAAATCCGGTAGATATGCTCAACAATGGAGATGGATGTATGTTGCACACTCACCCTGTTTTAGTAAAAATTCGTTCAGAGTGCGTTTACTCGTAGTGATAGGCGGGATAAAGTGAATTTTTCTTAACTGCGGGTTCAATCATGCGGAGAGTGCGAAATGGACAATATGCAAACGATAATCCTTTACCGCACAGTGACCGTACATGATGTCGCGCCTCGTTCAAAATAGATATCCTGAACAACTATGTGGTGGATTCTACATCTTTTCGCATGCGATGCAGTTATAGCAAAATGCACATAAAGTAATTTCAACTGATAGATTCAGGCCATCCTTAACATGTCAAGTAGCCGTAGCGTAATACAAGATTCAAAACGTGTTGGTGTTTTCATCCGTCATATCCCATTAATATTAAGCACATATTAATGCTGTTATAAGCTGCGTTGAACTCAGTAAGACCACATGTTTTCTACAGTACATTTTGTTCTCAATTAGGGTGCTGAAGAGAACTATGCCCACCTTTGATTCCTATGTCGTTTTGTAGGACGATGATTGGCATAACTATAGTCCTATTAATCTGGATCTTCTCTTCCACATGACAGATGCGGCTTTTTCCTAGTACTTATTTTGCATGCTAAGGAAACGACTAACAGCGAGCATGTTTCAAAAAATCGCAACATTCATGGCGAAATCTTCCTAATGCACTTGATCTTGACTGCCACTATAAGGGTTATGATGATTTATCTCGCCTTAGACTCACAATTGCATAACTTGTTTGTGTCGTGCCCATTTATTTGTAACCCTGCAAAAAGACCCAAAGTAAGCGGTATCATAAGCTATCGTAATCAAATGTTGCATCTTAAGATATTATGCTGTACGTTTTTACAGATAACTGAAGGAAATCATAACCAACATACCAGTTAGGAAGAAGCGTCCAGTAGTTATCACTTGCATTATCATCATCATGTTTATCAAGCAGTCATTAGCGCTACAAAACACCCCATCTATCGTGTCTCAGTAAAGTATAATAAATAAATACATGTATCTTTGATTTTTCTAGTGGGAGCTACAAACCAATTGAGTGGTTTGATCCACTTGTACTACGTGATCTCATAATATAGTTAATTTTACGTCTTTTGTATCATGGTTCCCAAATGGGTTTTTGAAGCGATTAGCAGTTTTAAATTACTAGAGGGATTAAAGAACCAAGAGCTATAGAAAATGTAGATTTCACGGAACTTTCAATTAATGTTATACGGTCATTCATGGAATTGGCTACAGGGGACTTGCTTTCATGCAGGTTCTTCCCTCATCAGATTCATCAAATACAAATCTTATTTTGCTATGCTCTACTACGATTCAGACTATAGATGCAGTCTTGAGAGGAAGCTTAACCGGGAATCATGGGCGAGGGAAACTCTTAACCCAACTGTCATGCCAGCAAAGGGCACCAATCATGCATGTTCTTTGTCTTTCGGACACCATCAATAAGCATGAAGACACAAACTGAAACCAACTTCAAAGTGAGATCATTCAATGCGCTTTAGCAAGTCATTGGCTAGTCTACCCTCGTCTTCCTGCATAACCAGTTCGAACACAAAAACAACAAACGTCACAGGAGGCGGTGTGCTGGCATTCACAATACATGGGTCAAATGTTAAAGCTTGATGTGTGAAATACCGTTGCTGTGAGTTTCATTTGCTTTTCGTGTGTTAAAAACCAGGTGGCTAATCTATTCATTGTTCACGTAATTTTCCCGCTAAATAGCTTGCAAACTGTTAAGTTATCGGAGGTCGAGCGCAACTAGTCTCTGTCAAGCTAGTGCACCTGTCAACGCTGGAAAGTAATATTGTAAAAGTATCCCCTAGAGCGAGCGAGATGTTGCGCTGGCGCAACAGATGACCAAGTTTAGCTAACGCACCTCAAGCTTTTGCTATACTTCTCGTCACCGCATCTTCTATACTACGGGTGTTAACAATACGGCACTTGTAGTTGAAAGGTTGGACGAATGCTGACTGGTCCCAACTAACAGTTAGCACAGACGATCATTTCTGGCGAAAGCATTACATTTTGAGTCTGCAAAGCACAGTCGAAAACCACTGGCAGTCAGGGCCAATTTGTTCAGCGGTGTTTGGCAAGTTTGTGGTATATCACAGTTTAGGACAATATGGCCGGCATACTCTACTTCTAGAAGCCGAGCAAACGAAGGCAACCCTACACAATTAACTTTCTTTGGGACTACAATTTCCATAGCTTAGTTACTGACGAAGTTTTAATGGAAATTTAAAAGCTGATATCCTATATTTAGACCGGAGCTGTTGGTGTATGGCAGGCTTCTTCCCCTAGTCCTCATTCTGCCAAAACTACAATCGTAAAGCGCTATGATGATGCTTATGAGAACGGAGGCAACCATGTTTTTGAGGATGGAGCTGCGGTGGTCCGGGAGATACATGCTTGCGCCCCAGTACTTGAACCAATGTATAGATATTATTAACACAGCCTTCCTTTCATTGATCCTCAGATTTCACGGCCGCTAGCAAGTCGTTGCAGAATGGCGGTTACAAGCAGCCTGTAGGTGGTAGGGCTCGGAATACACATCTTTGTTTCCCGCATCCACATGAAATCTATTACAAATCAAGATCCTAAAAAAGCAGATCCAATAGGCTTGGGTAGTTTTTATCCCCAAGGCAACACCACTAAATTGTGCAAATTAAATGCTAGATCTGGTTTCTCGAGTTCAAAGAAAGATAAGTTAGTGCGTCTGAGCAAATCGGCCTTAAACTATTATTAAATTATGTGATTACGTACTGGTGATACATAAGATAACGAATGGAAGCGGATAGCCCAAGTAGAACAGTGACGGCTGGCAGGCCACAAGTCTAGTAACTCAAGCCAAAAGTTTCGCGCGCTTGGCTGGTGGAGAATGGCCTGCAAGTCGCCTTATATTTATTGATTTTGACATCAAGTCCCTTACCTTACCGGACGGAAAAGTATCCGGTGGTTATAGCATAAGTGACGGCAGTTTTCGTCTGCGACATATGAGATCGCCAGGCATCACAGTCTCTATAGGCCGTAACACAGCATTGCCCTGAGGTATTTACTAGTCTCGTTGTGCTCACTTCGAGCCCGGATGCAGCAGCAGGCGTTGATATGAACTCAATGCCAGGTTAGCAGTTAGTTTTGCTAAAAAAATATAAATTCTAGTCAAATTATCTGTGCTTGCCGGATGCCTGTTCAGGTTGGATACTAGCATAATTTGTTAAGTGTCTGGTTTTGCCAGTTTGCATTCGTGTGCTCAGTTTTGCATCGGGCATGAGCCGAAACCCACTGAAGGGTCAGGGCACACAGGTGTACGGTTTGAATCTAGATTGCACTCCAGCTAAAGCTGCACTTTCGAAAGTAGACTGCGGACTGTAACTGAGCATCATGTGATCGACCACATCCACTGAATTTTCGAGGTCGGAGATTTCCAGGTCACAATCCGGTAGATCGGATACCGAACGCAGGTAATTTCGATAAATAAGTGGGCCTCTTACTACCTATGTAACAGTCACGCGGGTTATAATTAGTTTAGGTTAAACCAAATTGGCAGCCCAGCAGCGGCTCATTAACTAACCAACTTCCATATTAGGGGCTTGCATCATCAGTTAATACTGTGGCGTCCATGATTTTTCTGGACAAAGAAGCTCGCTCATGCGAAGATATATTATCTTTTACAAAGTCAACGATGGAGCTTGTGGACGTTTGGCAGTACTAACAAAAGCCAACTGTTTCACCCTAAAATTCAAGAAATACTGGATGGGCCAACGAAGGCTACATCGAACCTCCGCCGGCTTATTGGAAGTCAGTACATCGGCACAAATTGAGCGCTGGAACTGAGAGCAATACCCACACGGCTTTACTCACGTGCAAAGCCGATGGACCATATCCTGTTCACCGAAAGCTACCAAATACTGCTGCCGTAATTTTGCCTTACATGAATCCTTACAAAGACATCGACCAAACAGAGGAGGAGACGTTATCCACTAATAACCGATCTGACCTGCATATCATTATTAACTAAGACTCGGCAATTCAACTTTTCGATTGTGTTGGGTGCCGTTTCTAAAAACATGTGAGCTTGTGTGCCTATTAGCCATGGTTTATTGCCCATGATGTCTTACTCAGAAGTCGATCACAGCCCAGTTTCTGATTCAAAGCCCGCCGAGGCATTCTAAAGTCGTCACGTTCTTGGAGGGTCAAGTTTGGATTACACATTGTGTGATTGGATTGCGACACGCAACCTCAATTTAATGGACTGGGATTCACATTGAAATGAACCTCAGTCACTGCGATCGTCACGTTCTTCTTTCTGGTAAGCTCATTTCGAAAGCTATCAAATCCCAGTCTCTATAGGAAACTAAGTCAAAGCATACTTGAACCAAATTAAGTGATATGCTAATATACAACCCACAATCTTCAATGCGATTAAGCAAACCGTCATTTTTATTCGTCGTGGTCAACAGCGAGGAGCGTTGGTTTATACCGCACACAGGTGTAATCCTTGGCCATTTGAAGAATATAACGCTGTTCCACTGTTGCACCAGCTACGCGGGATATATCCGTGGAAATTACATGAAACCTCACGTTTTCAACCTTTAGGTTCTCTTGTCTCACATATATCAATAAGGAAATGGTCATTCCTGATTGATCATCAATCTCACTGGGCTAGTGGCAAGTGCGTATGAAGCCAGAGCCATTCGCCCAAGGCGAATGAAGTCTTTCTAGCAGTCGGAATAGTGTGTATACGGTTTTTGGGAATTTTGCCTGTGCGCTTATTAATTTTCTGTAAATAGGTGCAAGGGAATTCAAGATAACGCAATGGAATCAGTTCCTCAGATTGATCCGCGAAGACGTTCTCTAGCACCAGCAAGATTTAACGATGAATTTAAGCACTACTCCTAAACACCCTGAAGGCATGTAAGTAACGTCCACACAGAATCCCACTTCAGCTACATCGAATGGTCCAGCGCTCACTGCAAACAGTCTGCAAACGTGCTTCCACAACATTTCGTCCGCACTTCCCAGGGTAAATCGCTATCCCAAACACTGACACAACTTACACTACCCTCAGGTTTACGCTACTGGTTATTCGCTGCAGCAGATGTGGCACAAATATGTTAACATTTAGTGTGCAGTGCTTCTCGGCTTGGATGACGTAAGATCGAAAGCAATAAACGCAGCCGCCATGAACATGGCCCTATCGATAACTCGGATCTTTTGACGATGTCCGGACGAATTGTTGGTTCTCATAATCTGGAAACATGGATATGTAATGCTAGTTATAAGGGTGGCGGTTGTGTTGTGCTCTGGAACAATTTTCCGATCAACTTATTCCTGGTGATCTCCAGAATAAAGGATGTTCTTATCTCAAAGCAGATTACTGAAAACCCTGTGGGCAAGAATAGCATAGCATGAATTTCACAGAAAGCGGTCCAGCATTGAAATTTTGCCGCTAACCAGAGTAAGCTGATTGGATTCCATGGATAACTAGCAGTCCACGTCATCAAACTGAAGAGCTCAAGGGTATTTTTCGGTTGGAACACAACATTCTCTCAAACAAGTTTCACAGCAGTGAAATAGGCAACCAGTGATGGGTAAGCAGCTTCATATTTATGTGTCAGCTGCATGTAATATTCCGCATTGCTATTTCCGACCCAAATAAGGTCCAGTGGGATATAACCCAATGAATGGTATTGAAACCATATATGATCTTGTTATTCCTGTTGTGCATTGATAAATTTTCGTCTGCAGAAAATAAAATATTAGCTTTGCCACGAAAAGTGCTAATGGCAACAAGACAGCGCAGCGCTAACTTGATGGGGTCTATGCAGGGTCCTCCGAGAACAAGCCAAGTTTATTTTGCCAGTTGCAAGTTTTGCGATTGTGAAATAAGTGAGAAGACGGATATCGACTTTGGGTGCGGTGGTTGCAAGTTTATTCCAATGAAAGTCCTTTTGGATAAATTTCTCGGATGGTCCTTTTCGTTGAGGCAGAAAATGGACGGGAACACCACATGGCACTTTAGATAAAAATATAGGCGAGACTTCATGGGTAATACTGTATCCGAATCTGGCTTCCATGACAAACACGATGCGGATGCACTTCAAACTGCACATAGTGCAGCAATAATCGCTCGAGACTCAGTTAAATTGCCCAGCTAACACCGACTACATGCCGGTGAATGCCGGCGTCTTTGAGGAGATCAAATCATGGTGAACCTAAGATTACCACCATTTGCAGTAATAACGTGAGAGGCCATCGACTCAAATAAGCCACGCAATATATTCCACTTGTTTGTCGTCACAATTTATCTCCATTCAGGTGTAAAGATCATGGGACGTTTTTGCAACTAATGCAATTTAGCTGCTATATTAAAGCTGTCCGAAACTTGCGTTGGTTCTGTTGTTTTGTGATTTGCGTTTTAATCGAAGGACGCAATAAGGCGAAGCAATGTGATCACCCTCTCTGTAATGAAGCCGTGCAAAATTGGTATCAGTGTTCATGTTTGGTGAGTCCATTGAATCCCAAAATTTATCCGCTTCTCCTGTCATAACTTTGCACAGTTGGTTTTACCATCCTAAATCTACCCCCTTAGGGGACTTGTCAGGCGCTCACGCTTTACCCGTTATACATTTTCGTGCATTCTTCGTTGCACTACGTGAGGATATTCGCAACGAGATTATGCCATAAGGGTTTTCTGAAGGTATTCACTGAGGGCGCACAGATCCCGGGTCTTGCATTTAGGTTGCGGAGAATAAACAGAGAACGATGCTCAGGGAATCTGCTGTTCCATGGATAATATGCTATGCAGCCGATCAAGAACAAATTGCCCAAATTTAAACATGCTAGTATTAGTTAGGCTCGTGGGCTCCAAATAGCACATAGTGAGTCAAGTTTTATGTTATGTTTGATATAAGTGACCTGTGAATGCGTGTGAGATTTAACTGGAAGAAAACGCATAAAAAAGGAGTGTACCAAGAATTTGAGATTATTTTGCGATAAAAGTAATCTTAGATCTGATTGGTATGAATAAAAAACATAAGAACGTAACTAAGTGTACGAGACTTGAGCTGTAAAATCCGCGTCCGAGCCCATCCGGCTAGACGCAGGAGACACGGTGTCGTGGTCTGCCAACTGCGACGGTCTCAGAATCAGGAAATTAATTTCATTTAAGAGAAAACTCCTGTGCTGAACTTGATGATTGTTTAGTTTCCGGAAAAGAGCTAGCATTTTAGGTATTGAAAGCACCCGTTTAAGTTAAGCTAGTTAACTTCCGTTAATTAGTGGTGCGCATATAGTTAGGAATACAAAAAAGACAGCCTGTTCGAGTATCTGGTTCTGTAGCATCCGCAATCGAAATGGTGATTTCGGTTCAGCCTTCGCCAATCTAATCCCTTTGATAGTATCCGAAGTGGAGAGTTTCGCTGTTACTCGCTCCCATTAATCCAGTCCCCGACATATTTCGTTCATGTTTAGAATCGACACGTAGATATAGCCTGAGTTAAAAGGAGAATTTGGCTAATAGTTTTTGGCGGCTATTCATGATCACCAGGTTAATGAGCTCCGCGAGCAGCGCTTGACACAGTGGTTAGAAGCTGGATGTTTGGTTTATAATGATTTTGTCAGTTACCACTGAAATGTATGGGAAGGACAATTTGAATACAAACAGAAACGTAATATGTCATTTTTCAAACATTGCCAGTTTAATTCACAGTTAGTCAACCGCCGTGCAGTCTGAGGTGACAATGCACTTAAAGTCCTCTCTCCTGGGTAAAGGATGTTACTAATACATCCAATTACTGGGGTTTGCCTTGAGTTGCTTTTTGCGATGAAATGTTTGCTCAAAATAAATTCATTGGCTTGCGCATTCCATCGATTAGTTGTTCGATAAACTCAGCAAGGAATCATGATTTATGGTTCCATAATGTCCTTTAGGTTATGGGACCGAAGGTGTTTCCCGCTACACAATAGCTTAGGCCTAGTAAGGCTACTTGGAAGATTTAAGTAGGGACTGAATGGAAGTAGTGGGAATGAATGCTTCTCCGCTCGTTTGCTGACATCAGCCATAATACCAGTTTCTCGGGATTTAGACACGACCGTTTTGCTGCACAAGCGCTGGACATTTAAACTGCGGGAATCATCGTTACCAGGCTAGAAGACATCATTAGTCAGTTTCTTCTGCATTTGTGCTAGTTATGTTACCTAGCCTGTAGACAAACGTTTGCATCTAAAACACACAGAACTCCGAAAGGCGCAACAATTCTATTTTACACTTTTTGCCGCAGTTTTCAAAACGGATCGTCCTCTAAGTTCCTGGAAGAGCACTAGACGTTCATTTTGACTTACTGGATCTCCTCGGTAGTGCACATCCATCGGATCTAGCAAGGTCTGATCCATGACCAATTTCTAGTAACACGTCTAGATAGCAGCTTATATCACTGAGGCACGAGGGATAGCTGTAAACCTACAAAATTTACAATCAAACTATGATATAGCGCATCTCATCCTTCTCTTCCATGTAAGTTACGAGCCTTGCCATATTCTTATGTGTATGTTACTTTATTTAATCTGATAAGCAACAGGAATGAAACACGGGTGCTTATTGTTTACAGTTTATATCATTTAGTAGCATATGATTCCACTGTTGATTGTATCTAGCATACAGAAAGCATAATTAATACATTATGTATGGTGCACGTTTTCGCAAATAACAAAAACTTAAACACGGGAGTATATCCTAGAAAACAGAGGATTGAATATGAATACATGTTCTAGAATACAGTAACTGGAGGCATAGAAAATTTGAGACTGCTAATTAGGGGATGTAGTTTTGATGTTCAATTGAAGGAAGTTTCTCTTCCACATGTCATTAAATATTTGTAAGCATGTGTCAGACATCCAGACCGCGTAGTTGGAAAAAGATCACATGTTCCAATGTTTCATCAACCGCAAGCTCAAAAGAACTAATGCTTCGCTGTTTACTTAGTCTACGAGCAATGGGAAAGCTGGCATATTGAGGCTGAAATGAATTGTCTTCTTTCGATTTCGGTTGGTTTGTCGCAACTAGAACGGAAACCACAAAGGGGTGCTATTAATCAGGAAAAACACTAGACGATCGCTGCGTCTTATTATGACCGATCAGCGGTGCGTATTTGTCTGGTCTCCCGCCGACAATTACGGATCAAAATCTAACTGAGATTTAACCAAAGTAAAGATTTAAGACTACCCGTTGGGTTGCAGTTGTTACGCAGTCATCAGTTTCGACTTCGTCTGCTGTGTGGAATATGGGAAAGAGAAGGACGAGACAGTACGAACCATCACAAGCTGCAATCGATCAGCCCAGGTTGTCAGCGCTGCAAATTGATCGTTCTTTGCCGAAGAACACCCGGAAGTCACCTGGCTCATGTTCGCCAACAAAGTCAGTCAGCTGATTTCAGATGCTTCAGAAATAAGAGTTCGCAATTAATGTACATCAGTTTCTTTCGTCCGGAGCAGAACTTAAAAATGGATAACTGTACGCAACGCTGCATGGCGAGTGTACAGAGAAACTTAGCACCAGATAATTGGGACAATTACGTAGCGTAACGTAACCAATGCACTCAATTACTAAGACAAAGCCGTCTATCAGCAGAATATTGCACCAATCTTCAGTACTAACCACAAAATGCTGTACAAGCAGCTAAATAGCCTACGAAAGACGAGGCAAGTGTTCTCTCCACTTAAGATTGATGATGACTCAACAAGAATTGATGTGGAAGCAACATGCCCCCGCGTTTTCAAGGGTCTTGCCACCAAGCCATCTACCAACCTTTGTCATCTCCTCGTCAAGACTAACCCACATCACTTTTATGGCAGAGGCTTGTTGCAAACGCTGACGTCTTTACTCAAACACAGCTCGCCGGGTGTCGACACCATTCGTCCAGAGGCACTGGGAGCAGCAACAAGCCAGCCGGCAGGATCTTTAGCTCAGTTTTTCTAGCGCTGTTTAGACCGGAATCAAGTCCCCGCTGTGTGGAAGCTCGGAACAATAACCCCGATTAATAAAGCGGAAAGCAGGACTGATCCCTCCAACTACGTCCCAGTAGCCTTTCTTCGTATACTCTCACAATTTATGGAATCCATAGATGCCGATGCATTGGTGTGCTCCCTGGAAAACCATAAACTCATCACGACTGAGCAGCGCGGATTCCGTCGACAGCGGTCATGCATGACCAATTTACTAATCGCACGCAGTAGTTGGACCGAGTCAGCTGATGCCGAAGGTAACGTTGATGTGATCTACATGGATTTATCTAAGGCTTTCGATCGCTTAGACAATCGGATACTGCACTCCAATCTCCAGCAACACGGATCGGCGATCCTCTCTTAAGTTGGATTGCCAACTTGCTAATTCAACGCCAATTAGTTGTCAGAGTTCGGAACTCTTTGTCCGACACCATACAAGTATAGTGTTGCGTGCCGCAAGGCGCAGTTCTAGATACAAGTTTGGTTTCAGTGTTTATTAATGACCATGCACAAGGAATCGCTTCAACCTTTCTAATGTTTGCCGCCAATATCAAGATCTGGCGCCGAAACCAGGCAAAAACCGACCAGCTTCAGCGTAACCTAAATACGGTGAATCAATGGTCAACCCAAAATTTACTGCAGTTCATCGTCAACATTGTAACGTACTTTCTATCCGACATCAGAACAGATACTCATAAAGGTTCGGAACGAAATACTATAACAATCGACTCTGGATCGTGAATTGTTTATCTTGGTTCAAGATGACTTGTTTGGCTCCAGGCAATCCGAAAATACCTCGAAGACGAGCAACCAAAACGTCGAGCTGTTGCGACAAGCATTTTGACAAATAAACAGCTCCATATTTCGAGAAACGCTTAGTGATTATGTTCGCCCCCATTTCGAATACGCGATTCAAGCCTGACGTCCATGGCTGAAAAAACACGTTAATGCATTGAAGCAGCCACAACATCTAAGAACATAATTAGAATGCGCAATATTTCATACGCAGAGAGACTACAACTACCGGGGGTATTCAGTGGAAGCTACCACGGACTATGAGGAGACCTGATTGTGGTATAGTTGATACAACGAGACCCACATCATGTGTGCTACCATTAACTGCGACCCAGGAGCAATACTACTCTGAGGGGCCACTCGTTGAAACTTGCTGTACAGTATCGTCACCTGCAGCGCCGTAGAATTTTCTTTTCCATTTGTGTCTGCCACCCGTGGAATGCTGTCCCAGAATTCCTGATCCATTCACCGACAACAGCAGTATTTAAAAGACGATTGGATGATATACCTATCCACTTAAAATTTATCACTTAACACTGCATCTTTATCATACACCTGGAGTTCACCATAAAATTATTTGATGTTAACTGTGGGTGCTCTAAATCTAAGCGGTTTGCAGGACTACGGCAGTGCTAACAATAAGTCCTGCTTTTCATATTTAAAGTGTTAAATGTTATTGTCATTATTATCATTGTTGTTAATTTGATCTCCCTAGCAACTTCTCAACAAGACTTCTAAAGCAAGGCTTCTTAACCCGTATAAAATCATTGTTCATTGTTCATTTTTATCCTGCACTACCACACACTGGTTACTGTCTGCACGGATGAGATTGGATAGCCTTCCGGAATCGGGACTTCACTTCAAAATGCCGGGAATCCACACAGCGTTAAGAGAAACGGTGGAACGTAGTTTAGGAGCACGAATGATTTCGGTTGCGAAATACTTCAATTCTCACCAACTGCTGTTCAAATAACTTCTTGTCTTCTGTTCTTTGGTAATATTAACAAAACATATACGGAAATCTTTGCCGCCAAATGAAGCAAAAATACACACAAATTGACACTAGTGAAGTTTTCTGCTGTTCAGTGTGAGTGGTATAAGGTTTGGTTGCTGCTTTTCGCCCCACTACAAACTCTGTAACAAGCCTGACAACACGGTAGACAAATGCGTGCAGATGAATATTGCTTGTTAAATACGCAGAAGAAACCGAACTGAAATATTAATATTCCGTGTGATATTTACGCATTCGTATTGGATCTTTGTAACGTCAGTCCTATGTAAATGCGTCTAGTGATTGATTGAATTTTTACTAGACTGTTCTATTGATTTGGATTTACTAGCATTGAAACCATTACACCCACCATTGTAATGCGACTGATACAGCAACCTTCACCAAGTCAAATGGCTGGGAACTTGCAGACAAGGACTCAGTATTGCTTAGCCTATAGCAGAACCAGTGGGTAACAGCTGAAAGGACGACGATGGTTTACTGTAGATCTCCTGGTTTATGGTCATGAATCTCTCGGCTCAACAGTCGTGTCTTGAAATACGCGTTAACTCAGTGGTATCGTTGCCAATGTTCGGTGCCAAGGAAAATAACCAAAAAGTGCTTTTCGACAACAGTACTATTGCATTTTTGGAGCAAGGCATCTAAGAATATGCTCTCATAGGATGGAACCACTACACACGATTGGTTCCTAAATGGACCCGTTATGTTGGAGTATGGCCTTCCCAGAAGACAATTTCCGTGATTTTCCAGCGTTTCTGAGCACCACAAGTAAAGACCATGCGATTGGAATCCGAAGAATGACCAGCACTGGAGCAGCGATAGGCACCACCCTTTTAATTCGTCAAATACTACAAACATATGCAAATATTTGTACCTACTCATTCACACTCTGTTGAGTTTCACAATTGTTAATAAGCAGTTATTCGAATACCAATTTTCCGGTACCACTAACATCTGTTCACTGTACTACACCACCTTGACGCTCACACAGCAATGGTTTGGTATATTTAATATCCTGTCTTCAGCTTCGATCTTGAGTAACCACTGATTCGATAGGCAAGGTTGCCGAGTCACTAACGCACTTGCAGTTTGGCTATATTATACGAAATGCGTTTTCCCGTGGTTACTAACGGCCACAATAATTCGCTTGCTCAGAACAACAGTAAATCTATAGACGGAATAACTTCAAGGGTATTCACCGCTAATCGCAAATGTTGTAAACGGGAAGAGTTAAGGAGGTGGGTTTGTGAGGAATAACATGGCTCATTCCGTTCACTTACTACTTCTTTACTTTGGTTGTTTCCATCAGAGCTGGACACAGCTAAGCTAAAAAGAAGATCGCTAGCTTAAGCAAATGACCCTAAACAGACTTTCCCTAATTCAGGTAAATTAGCAAGTGTACGTCCCTTTTTAATTGCGTTCAACCTACTTGGATCAGTTTACAGTCAATTTATGTGCTCCACGTGGTTAGTATGTAGATGAGCACCTTTACCTGGTTTTGCAATTCTATACACTGGCTTGCAACATCCCAATCCAAAAATTATTTCGCATTTCTTTGCGCTTCGTTTTGTGTTTGCATGGAGTAAAAATCAGACCAAAGTATGCCGAATCGACTCCGTCGTTTTCCTTCTTGTCTATATTATTATGCCTGCCTGATGCATAATCATCGGTGGATTGCAAACAAAGTAGTGGAAGATTGAGGGCTTCCTTGTATTTTATGGCCAAGAACGAAGAATTATACCGGCTGTCGCTTCTTCACTATATTTCAAAGGCCATCGACAAATAAGCAACAATTGGTAAAACTGATGAACCTGCTTTGGCGATATAGATCATTCCCATCGAATTACGAGGCAGGCGCGAAACAAACCGTCTTCTCTTTAAATTATTTTAAACTCCGTGCGGAGATATGTTAGCTTGTGGTCCGGCGACACGTTTAGTGCGTTCAGCTAGATGCGTTCCATTACATGAACATTATGTCATCTTGTATTTTCACACCCATGGGACTGGTCAAGCACTTAACTTGTTACCGGTTAGGAACCATTTACCTCTGTTCCGATGAATTTTATCTTTTACACACGTTCTAGTGTAGCATGGAGCTTAAACTGAACGCAATGCTACAACGACAGCTAATTATTTGTCTATGTATAATGGGATAAAATCTTGTACATTACTGATACAGATTGGAAACAAAAAAATTAAATGCTCATTTATCGCTTGCGTAATTCTAACTGTGTACATCAAGCACCGAGTGTGATGGGAGTATACACTCGAACGAACGTGCGGTGCCAGCCCAGCAAGGAAGCCGTTAGGCTGCCGCAAGGAAAGGCAGCAGTCGATTGGACGTTCACACGTTTCTGGCATGCACGCTGATCGGCCAACGGTGGACGCATCGGAGTGAGTTTGTTTGACTGAATCAAAGGAAAAATGTCATGCATTCACAAAGGTCGTTAATTATTGGTCTAACTAGCTGTATATACCGATATGTTTCACTCGCCCTCTGCCTGTGTTTTAGCCTGGTCCTGTTGTTTGCTGAATATACGTTTTGTCCCTGAAGGACCGACTTTTCACATGGTGTCAGAGAAGGAGAAGAACATTAGTATCACCCAGACGATGACTGGAGCTGCACCGGCTATTCAAATGCCTTCCCCGCTGAACATGGATGAAGCAGTTTGACAAGCAACTGGCGTTTGTGGAAGAGCAAATGGATTTATTTCTGCGCTTTACCGCGTCTGGACAAACAACCGATGGCGTATCGCTTGGCTATGTTTCGACACGCAGCAGGAGATGATGCGCGCCTCGTTCTAGAGACATTGTGTTACGACAAGAGCGAAGATGCCAACAATCTGGAGACAGTTCTTGAGAAGTTAAGTGAATACTGCGAAGGCCAAACAAACGAGACATTTCAACGCTACCTCTTCTTTTCGCGGAACAGGCAGCCAGGTGAATCCGTTGAGACGTACGTCACTGAGCTAAAGATTTTGGCCCGATCCTGCAGTATCTGTAAATGCATGGCGAACAGTCTCATACGGGACCGCATTGTTCTTGGGATCAATGACGAAGGTTTGACCAAGCGACTATTACGAACGCGCAACCTATCTCTGCAACATTGTATCGACATCTGTAACAGTGAGTCCTCCACTGCTTATCACTTCCAGCAGATGACAATCGCAGGTGATTCAGAGTTGTGCGCCCTTTCCAGGAGCAAAACTACGAGGGCCACGACCGCGCGACAGAAGCCCTGCAACTTCGGTGCAACACGACATCCGAGGAACCGCGAACAGTGTCCGGCGTGGGGCCGCATTTGTGTCAAATGTGGGAAGCGCAATCACTTCGCCCGCTGCTGTCAGTCGACAGATGTCAGGGCACTCGTTCTAGACAAATCAACAGAAGACACCGAACAATCGATCGGTAACGTGTCTCGGAAAGCGTCGCAGAAGTGTGTCTATGCAAGTCTTCTGATCGAGGGACGGTCTGTGCGATTCCAGTTAGACACAGGCGCGACGATCAATATTTTGCCCAGAAAGCACAGCCGCGGCGTGCAAATTCAATCGGATCAAGATTATTTGCGCATGTGGAATGGTTCCAGACTCAAGCCAAAGGGCTCAGCGACAATTGAATTGGTCAATCCGAGAGACGGTGTTTCGCATCATCTGCAGTTCGTGATGGTGGATGAGGATCTCACGCCGATTCTCGGCATTGATTCGATTTTATCTCTTGGCTTTGTCATTTTTAACCATGATCGTTTTGTGTACGCCTGTCAGAGTGAAGCCGATGTTAGTGACCTGTATCCGTCGGTGTTTAGCCCGGGTTTAGGGGAATTTCATGGTACCGCTCACCTGTCGTTTGATCCTTTGGTACGCCCGATTGCGTTACCTGCTAGGAGAGTCCCATTTGCGCTACGTGACCGATTTCCCGCGGAATTGAACAAGCTGGTTATGCAGGGTGTGATTGCAAAGGTTGATGAGCCAACAGACTGGGTTAGCCAGGTCGCAATCACTACGAAGCAAACTGGCGAACTACGCGTATGTATAGACCCGAAGCCACTGTATGAGGCCCTGCGTAGAGAACATTTTGCGCTACCGACTATAGAAGATGTTTTACCACGTTTGACAAAAGCTAAGTTTTTCACGAAAGTAGAACTTTCTTCCGCATTCTGGCACGTTGTTCTAGACGACGAATCCAGTTTCCTCACCACATTTGCTACACCGTTCGGACGTTATCGTTGGCTGAGATTACCGTTTGGTCTGAAGGTGTCTAGTGAAATTTTCCAAAAGCGTTTGGTGCAAGCAATAGATGACTTAGATGGCGTAACTTGTGTGACAGATGACGTTCTGATTTACGGTTCTACCGAAGAAGAGCATGACACTAAGCTACACCGGTTCCTGAGGCGTTGCGTGCAAAAGAACATCAAGCTAAACCGCGAGAAAGTAGAGCTGCGAAAGAGGAGGTGACTTTCCATGGGCATGTGTTAACATCCGACGGAATCAGGGTTGACCCAGGGAAGATTAAAGCGATACAAGAGATGCCGTCCCCTAACGATGGGAAGGCAGTCCATCGCCTAAACGCTATGGTGAAATATTTAAGCCGGTTCCTACCAGGACTCGCTGATGTCATGACCCCGATTAGGCAGTTAACTCACAAAGGAGTAAATTGGAGCTGGGGTAAGGAACAGGAGTTGACTTTCGAAACCATTAAGAACCGTATCAGTAATGCGCCTGTACTCGGATATTACGATCCAGCACAACCATTGGAGGTACAGTGTGATAGTAGCCAGAGTGGAACAGGTGCTGTTCTGTTGCAGAACGGAAGACCTTTGGATTTTTGCAGTCGAGCACTCACAGAGGCCGAGAAGCGGTACGCACAGATCGAGAAAGAGATGCTGGCAGTGGCCTATGCCATGGAGCGTTTCAATTATTATAATTTTGGAAGAAAGACAACCATGCACACTGATCATAAGCCGCTGGTGTCGATAGCCACTAAACCACTGAATAACGTTCCTCGCCGTCTGTAGCGTATGCTTATCCGACTCCAAATGTATGACATTGACATTGTGTACACACCTGGCACACAGATGTTCATCGCGGACATCCTGTCGAGAGTATATCCGCCAGTGGCCGAACATCAGCTAGAAGAGCTCGAGACAGTTAGCATGGTGCAGCATCTGGCAGTGATAGAAACCCGTTTGAAAGACATAAGACGTTTCACGGACGAAGACCAAACTTTTGCATCTTTGAGAGACGTTATCCTCAATGGGTGGCCAGAAACAAAGAAGCAGCTCCCGAGGGAATTAACACCCTACTTCAATTTTCGGGACGAACTCACTGTCCGTGACGGTCTGTTGTTCAAGAGAAGTCGAATCCTAATCCCTTCTTCTCTCCGAAAGGAGATGCTGGAGCATGTCCATCGCGCTCACCTGGGTGCAAATTACACCATTAATCGAGCAAGAGAACTGATGTTCTGGCAAGGAATGACAGGTCAGATCAAGGATCATGTGTCTAACTGTGAGGCGTGCGGTTCACACGACATTCGGCAAACGAAGGAACCGATGATGCTGCA
>OX104059.1:14565849-14608634 GCA_944474145.2 Dicrocoelium dendriticum
CAGCATGTAAAGGATAAACTCCCCTTTTGGTTCGAATTATTTGTCTTATACCATTTCACTTGCACCTGTTGTGCTAGTTATCTTGGACATATGACCAAATGTCTGTCCAAATGAATTGCTGAATATTGTCCTGCCTCAATACGAAAAGAGTACTCTTGGAAAAATTTTGTTCGTGCATTTTCATTGGTATAATTTACTAGTTAAAATAAGGGCAAGATACCCAGTTTTCAGTGACTTAAACAATTTTTTGAAGTTTAATACCAGACTACCTGACGAGAGGACCAGTAGTAGAACCATGAGAGAACGTTTACCGCGTAACCAAAATCCCACACTTAAACGGTATCTTGTACTGCCTACCACTAAGTCGCTTAAGCGGTATGCATACAACATATTTGAAAATGTTGAGTCACCACTCCCTGAGTTGAAACGAGCATGTGCGCGTAACGACTCAAGCGTAGAAAAGCTCGTTGTAGGCCAAGGTGATGCTTTCAGGCAATATGTGCATGAAGCGTGTGTTAAGTTGGAGGAGAATAAGTAAGCGACACTGGAGCAGATTGTGAAGTGACGCTCCATACGCCCAGTCCAGTTCTCGCTGCAGAGCATCGTTATCTACCTTGTCGGCGATTGCCCGCCACATATTAACATCATTAGTGAACAACAAGTAATCCGAGGCAATCAAGGGCGTATGGTCCTTAATGAACACGAAAAATAGACGCGGCCTCAGAATTGATCCTTGTGGAACACTACATTCAACATTAATCTAATTAGATAAAGCACTTCGAACTCCAACCAGTAGCTATCGATTCTGCAATAAATTCCTCATTTACCTAATATCAAAACCCTAATTCCATAGTTTTCGAGCCTATGAAGCAGAACGCGGTGGTCCAGTCAATAGAATGCTTTGGAAAATCTGAGCTAGACGGCCTTGTTCTACCAGGTTTATCGGCCGTATACCTCCAGCTGCTGCGTGCAATCAGCAGCTTGGTTACGCATGTATGGAGCTGGCGGAAACTGTGCTGCTCTGGTGTTATGATGTTGTACCTTTTTAGATGGTTGACTAAAGTCTTGTCGATGATTACCTTCATCACATTTTAGAGTACAGGAAGGGGGACCAGGGGCGATATTCTACGGGTTCCGAGAGATTTGTACTTTAAAAAATTGGCGTGATTATTACATATTATCACAAGGTAGGCAAGTCTATTCATCTAAGTGTGTTTGGAAGACAAATGGTAATGGCTGGGCCAAATTGGTGCCTCTAAGTTCAGTGCCTTCGATAAAATATAGTCGATTCCTGGAGAGTTGTAAATGCGCCGTGAGCGCAGTGTCTTCAACACAGGTTTGACATTAAAACGACGTCGGTAATTTCCGAGTTGGGAGCTATGGATGCCAATTCCTGTCAACTACTTTAGCAGCCTTTTTGGATCTCTTATATTAAGCGTAAACAATGGCTTATTTTGTATGATTCTGCTATACACGTTAATCAGACCACTTAGCCTGACTGTGCCTCGCATCGCTGAAGAAGATATCATTTATGTATATATTTATTTATAACGCAGTGGCGGACGCCTCGTGATAATGTCGGGACATACAGTTTCCATAGATTATTGTCTGATTCTTTAGCCTTCTTGGCCACTCCGGCTGTCATATTATGTGAGGGGATGCCGCACTTAAATGTCCTAATGGTTTTAATATCCCCACATAGGAGTTTTTGGTTTTGGCAAATTTATAAACGAAATTTTGTTAAAGAAAGTTTATCCTCACGGACAAGCATATTACAATGGCTGCGCTGTTTCACCCAGTCGACACACGTTTCTGGACCCAATTTTGTGAGGGGTTAATTTATCTCTTAATTAAAACCTACACAGCACAGGACACAGTAGCATCAGTGTTAAAAATACTGCTAGTGTTCACTTTTGTATTACTGTGAAACTTGACCATTCACTTTACATCAGTGCTAAGAGACTGAAATTATTGTTATACCCCAACTCGAAGGATTACGGGGAACCAAAATTATGCGCAGTACCTTGAACTCTGTCACCGAAGTAGTAGCTGTTCTGTTGTCGTCAGGTTAACACGGTTTTGGACACTTCTGTATTACTGTCTTTAAAGATATCCCATGAAAAATAATCTCGTTAAATGACATACTTGCGAAGTCGGTGGTACTATTGCTTACATCAACGTATTATATGGGGCTGAAGTGTATTGTAGGTCCTGCCGTCAAAACAAATAGCCATACGGCTGTTAATTATGTAGCATTTGTTTAGTTGCAGGCTGCTCTTTGAGCTTCGGCAGCAGGCAGCGCACCACATGCCTTCCAGAAATGACTAGTGACCCAGCGAAACAAACGCGATGAGTAGTGTCTTAGCACAGTGGCTTGCTGTGCATGCTTAACCCTTACAACCTCTTAATGAAATGAGTGACAAGCCCATTTACGCTGTACGTTGAATGTTAGGTTTTGGATTAAAAACGAAGCAAATGAGTTTGACACTGAACTAATCGCCAAATACTCACCGAAAATAATGTTAGTCTTCGGCCAATTGCTGGTCGGCGAAATCTCACGTATGATTTGCATAATCTCCGACATTGCCGAAATCCGGGAAGCCTTCATGCATGTGTTCTAACCTGTAAGTGCTCCTCAGTAAGCTTAATAAACTTCTAGTATTTCAGGTTAGGAATGCTTGGATGTAATTTGAACCGAGAAGTTGCAGGTACTAAGGTGGTGATGGCAGTAGTGTCACTTATCCGGAACAACTATCCCAGAAGAAAAGCTGAATTTCCTTTATAATACTGCTATAACTTGGAATGTACAAAGTTGATGAATCGAAAAGCTGTTACTGACTTACCCTGTTGCAATCTGCAACTAAGACAAAACAACGCAGGTTACTTAGCTGTTGTTTACCGCTCCCCAACCTCCTCAAAGAAAATGGGTTTCCGCTTGATACGTGCCTTGAACAGGTTAGATTCCCCTAGCCACAGCCAAATTCTCATCCTTGGTGACTTCATCGTACACTATCTGGTGTTACTGACTTCCACTAAGTCAGACCTCTATAAATTTATCGCTTACATATCCTTACGCCAAAATGTAACCTCATCCACCCGATTTAGGAAAGCAAACAAACCGTCCGTATTTGATCGTGTACTCACAGATAAAGATCTTATGGTCCACAAATTAATGACAGAGCCCAGTGATCTCAGCAATGATGCAGCTGTAAAACTAACCATGTTTTTCATGCAGTGTATCCATCTGGGCGTCCGAAATTGACTTAATCTTTACAGGCTACCATCTCGTGAAAGAACTTGTCGAGGCACCCTTCGGTAGTTGTCGAATAAAAGTACCCTTGATAACTTCTGGACAGAGTGTGTTGAAATACTCAGCGACATGGTCAACAGAGGATGTCAAACAAAGCCACTTCTTTTCGCCTATTTCTCGTCAATTATCAAAATAAGAATTCAAAAATGCTTGTCAATATCGGACGCAGAATGACGTGACTCCAAGGCTAATTCAGTCAAAGAAACTTAGGGCAAATTCCAGAACCATCTTAAACATTGTGCAAACCTTGTCCGCGAGGACAAATTTATATGTTAACCGTGCCTAGGCAGCAGGTTACTGGCAAACAAGTAACTACTGTACAGGTATGTCAACAACTTTCGCGTATGAAAGCTTGGCATCCCTGCACTTTGCACAACACGCGGTATGGTACTAAGCATCGACGAAACAGTTAATGTTAGAATAGAGCAAATATCGTTGCACATCTAAGCAGCGTGTAGCTATTCAGCTCTTCTCTACAAACTGGCAGCAGTTGTGCAGTTTTCTGTTGCTGGCATAGCAGACGCCTCGAAACCATATAAAGCATAACTCGACTCCCCTTGCCTAAGCGTAAGCTCTGCCTTGGGACGGAATAGCCAAAACAAGTGTAGTTAATAGTGTAAACCCGAATAAACCCAACATGAGGATTAGCAAACAAGCGGATATCCAGAATCTACCGACTCTGGCAACTCCAATTTGCTGAGAATATTTATTCACTGATTGTGTTTGTGGTACATGTTACTCAACTGCATTCTGGGTAATCCAAAACTTCCGGAAGCCGGGCAGCGTATGCATCTGTGGTCGCTTCATGCAGAACAAAGATAAATTTGACGTGCACGTATGCAACGATTACAAATATTGTTGAAAGTGACACGAATACTAGTGTGCCTCTGAAAAGTCTGCCTACCATGCCGTCAGAAAAATCAAGCATATTTATATCTACAAGTGTGAGCAATAGGAGGACGCATAAGACCTTGAAGTTAATAAGTTCTAACATGTCTGAGTCCAAGGCAAACCTTATCAAAGACGAACTAGTAGATGAATTAATACAATAGGCTTCATAAGCTACGCCATTGGAATCCAGACAAAACGGGTAAATTTCGTGCGTAACATTCGCCACAAAAATTCGGTTCACTATGGCTAATCAGTGTCCAATTCAGATGACTATTCAGTCGGGTGACGAAGCGGAGACCGATCACTTGTTATCCAACAGTCTTCGTGATCCGTTTTGCTAAGTAAGTATATTCCCTGACATCCCATGGTGTGTGCGTCGGCAAAAGCAATCAAAACCCAAGAGAGTATCAGAGCCAGAACGACTCAAGATCATTCATTGTCCATAGTGTTCTTGAAATCCAGTCGTCTGACGAATCTCAAGCACATGCTCTGGACTTGGAAGAATTTTGCGACGTTCAATAAGCTCTATCACCATGATGCTATTACCAACTCGACATCCAATTTATCCGTATCATCCGACTAAACCATGTGGTACAATAGTGCTGAAAGTCTTACTACACTCTGAACAAATGGTTGAAAGGTTGCTTGGAATTAGGCAATGTTACCCAAGATAATAGCATCGGAATCACTTCTGAAGTCGATGAAGTCAAGCTCAACTTTGGCTAAGAGAATTTGGAACCAAAAGTATATTTTTACAAGCTTAGGTGTCTGCATCTATGAACCGTACAGTAGTGCAACTCCCCAGCCATCGAAAGAAGAAGAAACAGGCAATCCGCAACTAGCTGCAACTGAAAAGTCCTCTACCATATATTCTATACAACTACTCGGAACAGGCCCGTGCATTAGGCCGGAAATTCATCCAAAAGACGATTCTCAGCCGAGCCCACATGGATCGCTGGAAATTCGCGAGAGATGTGGGTGTTCAAACACATCTGTGGCTTCAGCGGCTCTCAACTGCTTGTATAAAAGCGCACACGGTTTTCAGAGTAAATTGATTGAAAACCGATCTCTTCAAGCATCAAAACGTTAGAACTTCATAATGGCAATCGAAATGTGGCTGAACTTGATTACTGAAGCCAAGATGATACCACCTAGTTGTACATCTTGCGCAACGACTGACACATTAAAGAATTTGGCGCTTCGTTCCCATTTACAAATCGACTGAATAAACGACCCATGGGTTCAATCACTAGATTCCTTAGGATGCAGCCTATACATAAGATGAAATGTGCATACTTGTCCATGTTTATGGCCAACGAATATCGACTTAATAAATTGAACAGGCTCTATACTTGACTAAGAATAACCAAATTTCACAAGCTTACAGCAACGTTCTTCTCTTAAAGACTTCGGCCAGCACAAGCAAGGAACCCCGGTAACACCAGCTGCACAGTTCAAGGAGGAACCGCAGGAGCTAATCCCTGGTTCGTTGACATAAAACCAAGCCAATTCTGGGATGCATCTATCAAGCAACAGTATTGCTCTGCTATACGTTCAATACGTTCAATATCTAAAAGAAGGCGCCGAGATAAGCTCACGTATTAACCAACGAGGCTATCGTTTAGGATCGCATTGGTGCAACAAGTTGGTTTTTGCTTACGGATTAGTCCCTAACTCCTAGAGGGGCTTTGGTCAACGGATCAAACAGGCTAGTCATAATCGTATCAGAACCCAAAATTCACCTTTCAATAAAGACGAGGTCGTTACTAAGGAGCATCATAATTTAATATATGGCGATGAGAGACTGATCGGCTCGTTCACATAGCTTCTCCGAGGTAGGATAACAGGGATGTAGGTACAACATAGAGAAATCATTGCGTTAAACTCCTCCAGGTTATAGAGTATATACCAACGGGACGTTTGATAAAATGTTGATGGAAACCTGAGTTTACCCTACAAACAGGTAGAAAACCTTCTCAAGTTTAACTGCAATTCCTTCGCTGCATACATCATGTAGTATGGTACAAGCCGCATCTAAGGCGGCCAACTTCTTTAGACAAAATTATGCAGTACTTAAAATTGTGCAATCCATTTAAAACGTAGATCATACCGCCAGCAGAGCTTAACCACGTGTACAACCACATATATATTAAACCTGTTGACATGCATGTACGAGTGCTTTTCTCCCGGTGCAGATGGCATTCTCCGAAAGGCGAAGAATGTGGCTGTCAAGAGTTTAGTTAAACATTTAACAGTTTCTTGATGAAATGCATGCAAACACAATGTAAAAAACAGTGTCATCACTCCAATCTACAAAGGAGTTAACGTTGCAGAACCAGCGAATTATCGTTCTATAATAATACTTCGGGCGATCTCCAAGATCATGGTGAATTGCAAAAGCACCACACCCGAGCAACACGGATTTCATTAGAGTTGGTCCTTTAGTACTGACCAGTAGATAAATCGTACATGTTAGTCGAAGCATACTAATGCTTTTAAAAATGTATATACTCCCTATTCTGGTTCCACAAATTCATTCGACAGTCTGGATCATTGCAGTCCACATCACTAGCTATAGAACTATTAAATCGGTTATCCCGTTCTGTGTTTGTTAAACAGGTTTCTGACTTTGTTAGCTTATGTATACTGGTTTGCTAACTCAAACATACCATAACTTACACCGTAATTCGACCCGTCCTTTAGATATGTAAGAAGGATATCCTTCGCTCACCAGTGGCGAAACTGTCAAGTAACCTCTAGCGCATTTTGTTTTAGTGTTCCGGAAAATAACGCCACATATATCATGCCGGTTATCGCATCACCCACGTTTGTTGAAGCCCTGGGTTCTCGGTATGTTTCACGCTTGGTTACAATTACATCTTATTGGGAAGGCTTACCCTTCATGCTGATGAAATCATACCATAATTTGCCTGATGTCTGAGTTTATAATTCAAGTGTTGCCCCCGGGTTGTTCCCTATGTGTTACATTATTTGCTTTCAGTCCAGGCAAGAATGCTTCAGACCTGTTCTGTCGGAAACCACAAATATTACGTTACATATGTTCTAACTCCCTCGTAATTACCCCACCACATTTTCACAATCAACATATAACTTGAAGGTTTCATTTAGTCTAAGCAGATCAAAAACCACTTGTAACCAGCTTCCGAAAATGAAAGATTAGCCGAATCAAAACCCGTGTGTTAAGCCACCGTTTCACTAGTTCTACCCTGCAACACCTGTCAGGTTCCGCCGCATGGTTGTTACGTACCTAAGAGAGAAGAAGACGTTATGTGCGTGAGACAGAGCTGGCGATTTGAACAGCCGGTATCAAGATGGATTTTGAGGTCGTTCCATTGACGTCTTACTTTTAGCGCTCAGTAATGATAAACATCTACCACAGTGCTCGCACTTTATACTATTGCTGCAGCCCGCTTCAAGCATGCACTTTTGCAACGCAGCTGAAATGAAATTGATACTTGATTTTAATTCAATGAATGGAGCGAAGTATATGTAGATGACATTCCATGGCAATCATCAATGAGCTAATAAAATATCTATGTAAATAATTGCGAATTACAACCATAAACTAGAACTTGTGCTAGCAAACAGCACATATTAAACTAGTCTTTTATCTTTATTTGTTGGTGGCTCTGCAATCTCTGAAGGGAATTCTGAAAACCTATGCTAAATCATTTATCTCATTGGTGAACGCTTGGAGATACTCCTGGTTATAGCTGAGTTGAGCATGTTGGTATTCAACACCTCACCTGATATACCTCTTATTTTATCTCAAGTGCACTAATTGGATTGTTGCATTGGTCTTGGTCCGCTAAATCGGTGCGTGTTCGATGGTACTCTGGGAGATGGGGGATTTTTAACGCCATTTTGAATTCTTCCTGACTAGGGCTGTGCCTTGGAAAAAATAACACAAATGTGAATTGACTTATGCATTCAAAGCCACCCGTTGTGCGACCAGTGAGATTTGTCCTCGTAACGAGACAACAGTGGAGCTATTCATTTTAGGAAAAAAGGAGACTACGTGTGGTTTTGTAACAACCAACGGGCCGTTCTGGACACCAGAGTAGTGAAGAGACTAACGTTCTCAATGCGTTGAAAATTGGTGGTTTGATCATTGTTGCGTTTTTTCAGATGTAGACTCAACAGGATACATAAAAAGGTTTAACGATAATAGACGCCAAATACGACCAGATGGAGATCCAGCTTGAAAGGCGTAGGACCTCTCGCCAAATGTATTATCAGAGAGAGAAAACAATATTTCTTAGACGACAGCAGATAAATTTTAGAGTGGTAGCAGCCTAAAATAAATTAGTAGGCACTTGATCTAAAGCAGTTAGTCACCTACAAGAATTTGAAATGCACGTAAAGAAGACGAAGGCTGGTAAATGCATGCATTTCGTATTGTCACCTCAGTAACATTAACCATAACCGATATGTATAGACACACTTAACGGTGGGTGCAATCAGACAAGCTTGAGTTGCAGAACGAATGAAGTGAGTTCAAACCTACTTCCAAGGCAGTTTCAGGCTGAGCGATATTTTCTGAACACACAAGGCTTGATTCATTCAGCTTATAGCGACAGCCTCAGAAAACGGAAGAAAAGGAAGGTTAGTATGACATAACACAAGTTTAAACGCTGAGCCCATCTCTAATCGGTGACGCGAGTCTAATAAGTGTTTACATATAGAGGAAGCCGGCGGCCTGCGCGAACATGAAATCTGACGTGGATAGGCAATTTGAGCACCTTCACGCTGGACCCATCTTGACGCAAGCTTCTTTATTCGGTTGATAAATGCTCTGTTAGTTCTGCCTATGCAACAGTTTCCGCAGTCACATACAAATTGGTATACACAATGGTAGTTGGCTACAATAGGATAAGCTTCCTACGTTTCAGATATGGTAAATTTCGGGCTCGGTTTTTGACGACAATTTGTGCAGCGTGATAACTTCATTGTGTAGCCGAAATTATTCGCTTAGTTGTCTTCAGCGTGATTAAATCACCTTTGAAATATTACGATATACACTTTCTTCTTGGATGTGTATGCACCATGTCCTTTCGCCCTCGTGGTTTGCTTTGGCTCTCAATAAAACTTCGAGGGTAGCCGTTCGACATTGGTTTTCTTGTATTTAACACTAGCTCATTGTCTAGACAGTCGGCGGAATAAGTTTGTCTGGCACGACTAACTAGTCTTCACAAGTGTCCGTTTGTACCGCACAGGTTAGCACCTTGTTAAGTGCAAGTACTGACCGGACCAAGTTTATTTTCAATAAATGGATCTCTTAATAAATCCCTCATCCCTGCGAGTTATGAGTATGTCCAGATATGGCATGTAGTTGTTCTGTTCTGCTTCGCAATTAATCCGTAAGTTAGCATGAGCAACCTTGGGCAGTTCTACCTAATGTGTGAGCTGCTGCTGCGACGAACAGAAAGACAAGATCTCATCGACATATCGTTTGTAGGAGGGCACCTGGACTATTTCCGTAGATATGTATCTTTCTACCATCAGCATAAAGAACAGGACTTGATGGGCTACCCATTGCTCCGTCGGCAATTTAACGGTATTGTGCATTCCGGAATTGGTTGTAATTGTATAAAAAGGAATTTATACATGCATAGTTAAAATTACAGTAATGTGACGATGATGGTATAGGGCAACTTTCGCGAGCATAGAATACCTGTTTATACGGATATCCTTAGACAGTAGGGCTCAATCTACTGCACTTGTTCTGGATCTAGCCTACTAATTCATTCCACTGTTCTCGCGGGCCGCGGACATAACTAGCAATTTCGCATGATAAAATTATTGTAAACGTCGCCGTTCATTCATATACTCTCTCTTCCAATAATTATACACACCTAACTATTAATAAGAGACTGATGCAATCAGTGTAGTGTACTTGTTGTGAGGACACGTGTGAAAATATTGACAAGAGGCATAACCTCATTCCGGTGTTTTGTGAGCGTGTGGAACGGTCGTAGCAAAAAGTATGAGACACGGGATAAGCGCAAAATGGAACAGAAATGCAGGATCTTTCAGGAAAAATGGGCAAGTCCTTTTCATTTGACATAACGAGAAGGCACTTTGTTTGATGTATAAGAAAACATTCGCCATTCTGAGGGAGTGCATTGGGAAGAGGCAAGAGGATCCAGCTCACAGAGCTGCGTAGGCCAAATGCGCTGAGAGCCCTCAAGATGAAAATACAACTATGTTGCAGCAAGAAGCTGGTGGATCGAAAAATATTTAACAAAATATTAGAGGAAAAGATGGCTGTATAAAAGCAAATGAGGTTGTCACAAATATCCTTGGTAATACAGGCAAACTTCTCCTAGATGGAGAAGGTGTGTTTGCCGGCAGTCACCGAGGAAATTGTTTCAGAAATAAAGGCCGAGATGAATTTGTCAACATCACCCTCTCTACCATTATTAAGCGTTTGAAGAAGATTGAAGAATACATGTTGGCACAAATAGAGGAGCAAGCAAGAGCACATGAACTATTTTCTACAGCACTTGAGGATCCAATACATGTAGATTACACTTCACTTTTCATTAAGGAATAAACAATACTTTTGTTGTTACCAAAGAATTTGCATTTTTGAAAATCTTGCATAACATGACAGCAGAAATTCTCTTTGGGGCAGTCAGTACAACCATTTTTGGGCTAAATTTACCGTGGGTCAATTTTTGTTCAGTGACCAGCGACAGTGGCAAAACGGTCTTGTGGCAAAGCTGAGTAATACATTCCAAGAAAGCAGTATTGGGTTTAAGCCGATTAAACTGCAGTGCATAATTCATCCGGAGATATTGTTTTCTTATGTGCTGAACTTGTAATGAGTCAGGACGACAGTTTTAGACTCAGTGCATTTCATACAATGCAATGTCTTTTTTCACAGAAACTTCAAAGTATTTCAACAGCAAATAGAGGCTGAATATTTGGTGTGCCACCATGAAGCTCGATAGTTGCGTCGAGGTAAAGTGCTCCACGAATTTTGCGGGCAGGGACCATAAGATTGAAATTTTATTGCAGAATAATCAAAACCAGTTCCGCAGATTTCATATCCTGAATGGCTAATGAATTCAGCAATTTTGAGCGATCGGCTTCCTTACTTCATTACACCGCCATGGCAAATTGATTTCTCAAAGCTATGGAAATGTAAAGTCGTTCCAAACGAATTTGAACCTCTTCGTTCCGCATTTTCAGGAACGTACATTGGTGAAATTTTCTACTAAGTTAGGAATCCAATCAGGTATAGAAACATCCGTATTGCCCGTTTCAAGAAGCTGCGTGGTCGAAATGTTGGATCTCTTAAAGGACAATTTTCGCTGGATGTTCTCAAGATTGCCACAATATTTGTGCAGAAATACCGTTTTTTGGAATCCTATTTAGTACTGATTTTGCACTGATTTATCTACAGCGGTCAAAAGGGTGCAGGACCTATATCGTGAGTTGCTGCTTGATTTTTACATCCTTCTCCCTTTGGTTTGTGCTTGAATCTTCATACTTAAGACTAATTTCAAGGTATTTTACAGGAGCAAAGATTTAGTAGGGTTATGCGCAGCCATTGCTAATCTAGTTTGAGTGAACCTCAGCGCCCACGTTAAGTTGCAAAATCAAACATGCTCTAAACGCCATTTGTACATGAGCGTTAGACGTTTCCAAAACTGCGAGATCCACTTTTCTAAGATTTCTGCACACTAACGGTCAAAATGTATGATTTTGCATTAAACCAAACTTAAAGAATTGTAGCGTTGTATCCCTCAAGTTAAGAGTTCTGCTTACGTAGGCGATGCTTTTGCTGGCAGAACCCTGCCATAACAAACTTGCACTAGGAAATTAAATGTGCTAGAATGCCTCAAATCGATGTCTCGGTCTGGGCAGCACACGGAAATTGGCGTGCTGTTTAGAAGACGATTGTTGAAAGGAGATTCTCATCCATGGGAATTTGGATTACACTTATCAGTAACGAATTGCACCTTCTAGGAATTATCCTACTAATCGAATACGGCAAGTCGGTCTGAATGCAGGATATGTTGTCACTGCTTTGTCCAAGATCATAAAATAAACAAATTTTAACATCCTCGACAAAGCAAACTTGCTTCCTAAACATTACTTACACAAAATATCGCTAAGGTAGATATGGATAAAATCGAGCCTAGCACGCCACCTTGGATCACGGAACTTTCTACTGAAGAGTCGTCAGATGTGTCGTTGGCAATTCTGAAAACATATTTCTGTATTCCTTGCAGAAAAAAGCCAGTTTAAAAGCGGATTTGAGATACGCTAGTACATAAACTTTCGCAATAAAAAGTTGCGTGGGACACAGTCAAATTGTCTTGGATATTCAAAATATTACAAAGACTGCTATTCCGACAGCAGTTGCTTTAGTAGCGTAAACAGGATATTCTAGTTGACAGGTGGTGAATGGTTTGCCTTTTAAACCTGCGATGGTTTTTACTGAAAAAGCCCAGATAACCCAGGTGTTATTAGTGTAATTATAGCCAACCTCTCTGATTCTAAAGATATAACGATTGTGTAGTTTTTCCGGCGGTAAAATTTTAGCCAAAGCAAAGAAGGGTTTTTCTAACGTATTATGAGGGTTGCTTGTTCTCAGTGAAAGGGAAACCTTTTTTAATCAGGAAAGATAGAAATTTATTAAGCAGAAACATGATAACAAATCCCGGTTGTCTGTCTAAAAATTGTAGAATAAAGTCAGAACCTTGCGAGCATTGTGATAGAATTCACTTGAATTGGAGATCTATGCCACTAGGTTTGAATTCAATTGTTCGGATTGGACAGTTGCTAGTTACTCAGCTCGTGCTGTTCTTTCACAGTAGTACCATAAGTAAACATAAATTAATCAATGAAGCTCGAACATGTGATTCGGCATTAATTTTGCGCTACAACTAATAAAACTTGTTTTACTGTTTGAAGATGCTTCCGATCACTTTTTGCGCCGTTCAATATCATTAGCCCCTAGAAGCACAGTTGTCCTTGATGATCAATGTGCAATGCCATCAAAATTTGTTATGGACTATCAGCAGAGTAAAAGCGTTTGTTTTCCTGAAGGTCCTCTATTTTATATAGCTTGGTGACTAGATTTATCATGACACATGCACACCAGGCAATCCCTTTTAATCGCTCAGTACATTCTGAACCTCTGCCACATATTAAATTGGAATACGTATATAGAATTACTCAAAAGAAAGGTGTACTTTCTGGGCTAAAATATACGGATTTCAATTTGAAGATCTTAACAGATCCGAGTAGACTGACTGATCCAAAAAACAGAATGGGCTGTATTCTTTTGCCGATTTTATTCTTTTATTAAAAATTGAAAAGGAAAATTAACAATGTTTTGATCACTTACCGTTAGTCTGTTACCAAAGCATATAGTCACATGCGTACATTCCATACTACATATAAGATCGAATGTGTTGCCAAAAAAGGATACATCTTTGACGTGCAGTCTCAATCCTGGTAGCCCAACGGTAGGAATAAAAGTGTCACATTTGTGTGGTTTACTGTCATGGAACCATAGGAGGTCAATAGAACAATGGTTTATTATGGGTAAAAAAGCATCGCTTAACAAGTCGCGTGGGATGGAAATTATTGCGAAAAGCAATTGCATAATATAGTGAAAAGCGTTGTGGTGGACTCACCATAGACTTATACGGAATAGCGGAGATGTTCGCGTATTAAACATATAAATCCATAGATCCATTGGTTAGGCTTTTGGCAAGAAACCGTTTGATTGCGTTTTGTAGCCCCTGGCTAACAAGTAATAAAATGAAATGTAAGTGAGACAATGCGTCGTCAACACGTTTTTTAAATATCGCCACATTTGGAGCAGAGACGACATAATTAGGGATGGTGTTACAAGGCTGGCACACGCGGAGAGAAAAGAAATTTCCACGGCATTCAAGCCGGCTATACTGAATTGTCAGTTTCAGAGGGTGACCTCTTGGTTTAGTGTTGTGGTTCAATTCCATCAGCGGACGGCAAATGTGGTTTGGGTTCTTCAGAATCTGGTAAACCATTATGAGATCCCCGCGCAAAAGCCGATATCGACTACTGTACATTCTTAGAGATTTCAGTCTTAACTGATAGAGCAGATGAAAGAGGCCTCTGACATTCTTGATTGCCCTTCGTTGCGAATTCTCGAGATCAACGAGATCCTGTTTCTGCCACGGCTGCCACGCCTGAATAGCATATTCCACGGGAGGTCGCACGTAGGCGTTAAGAATTTGGGGAAATATTGAGGGTTCAACCCGACCGAAGACTGCGAAGAAGGCAGAAAGTTGATTTCCGGTTCTCGTCGCCTTCTCTGCTTGTTTGGAACACCCGAGATCTTCCTGTACCAATACACCCAGGTCACGCTCCTGAGAAACCTTCGCCAAGGTGTGGTCTCCAATCTCGCAAGCGCTCACCGGCTGGTGACGCAGATGCATCGCTCTGCACTTAGCTATGTTCAATTGAAGCTTGTTCCTTTTTGACCATTTGTAAATGCAATCTAGGTCATGTTCGAGCACATCCTGATCTGGCTTGTTACTAATCGCCCAACATAACTTGATGTCATCGGTGAAAATCAGGAAATTTGAGGAGATGACTCTTGCCAGGTCGTTGATAAACACCAGGAATAAACGCGGTCCCAGCACTGAGCCTTGTAGGACACCATATTCCACCACACTTGAGTTAGAGAGGAATCCCCTAACGCGTACTTGAAGCTTCCGTTGATAAAGGAAGCTGCCAAACCAACCAAGTACAGCATCTCCGAATCCGTAACTCTGAGGCCGCTGAAGTAGTATGCAGCGCTCAAGGCAGTAGAAAGATTTGAAGATGTCTAGATAGATGACGTCGACTCCGATCCCATCATCGGCCACTTCCCTCCAACTACCTCGTGTAATAATTAGGTTGGTGGTGCATGACCGGGGTGACGGAAGCCATGCTGTTCCGGTACTAAGATGTTGCATTTTTCCAGGTAGTCCATTAAAGCCCCAGCGATGACTGCTTCCATCACCTTCGCGAGCAAAGGGACAAGAGACACTGAACGATAGTTTGCAGGATCTGAACGGCTACCGCCTTTAAAAATAGCAGAAAAACATTCCTGTGCTTACCTTTTATTTAAGGAAAGGTTAAAAAAAATGAAAAAGCGCATACCAAGTGATTATTGACGATAACTCAGTATGAGGATTCGAAATTACAGTCTAATCAAACTTCATTGAAGGAATGGAAATGATAATCAACAACGGATTAGAAATTTTTCGGGTGATCATTTCATCCAAAGGAAGTACTACATATGTACGATGTAGAGGAAATAGCGATCACCTTAACCAGAAGGAGGGTCATTTTAAATTGTCATGTTATAATAATCCGAAGCTTGTTTTCTGTACTCTCCACTGATGAATACCTTTCTGTTGTAAGTACTACATGAGGAGCGGAAAATCGCAGCTAATTGCGCAGTTAAATTTTTTAACAATGAACAAGATATTATTAAGAGTAATTTCAAACATTTCTTCTCGGTAAGGATATATACATCTTGCATATTTAAATGCTGCGTCGTTGACAATATGTTTTTGGGCCCTTTGTTTCTAATATACGAAATTCGGTGAAGCTTTTAATTGGCGACTTTTGTCTCACTTATGTACATGCTGTAAGAGTTTGCTACCGTTGTTTTTAAAGGAGACATGTAAATAAGCGTTTTGTTTTCAGAGCTGCGGTGCTTTTTGGCGACTATTTCTTGGTTGTGTAGCGAAGCACTGTTCATTAACACAGTGACTATGCTGCAGTTTGGTGAACGATGTAGAGTGTACAGAGAATCGCGTGGTCATGGTGGACCCCGCTTGTAAGTCCGAAGAAGAAATACACAGTAATGGCGGTCTAACGAAACACAGAATGGAATCGGAAGCGATAGTTTTACCATAATTGGAATTCAACTGCAGAGTTAGAGTAAATTTATCATTGCTCAAAGTTCCGTGTAGGTTAACCAAATAGTGAATATGACAAGTTCCTGTGAATATCGGTACATCTCGGTCAAATAGCGACATAATCTGGAGTCAAAAAATATTACGGTCCTTTTTCTCTTTTTCAGATAAAAATGCACGGGACAGACATGGCTCAAAGCCTTCATTCTCAGCCTCACGCGAGAAACCTGCAGTCTGTATATAAGGCCACTGTTTCCACTAAAGAATAAAATATCGCGAGGGGTACTTGCTCTTTCAAAGGAAACGCTTTTCCATTTTTGAACGTCTTGTGCGCTCATGCACCTATAATTCGACATGATTTAAATAATTGCCAATGGAGTGGAGATGTTAAAATTTGGTTCATCCAGATATTTACCAAGGTAGATAAGTGAATATAAATGCTCTAGAAGTTGGTGAATGGGTGGAAGCCGTCTTCTCAATTACCCAACGGTAGTTTAAGAGCTACAGAAGTTCGAACAGTTTCAGATGGAGATTCCGCATTAACTACGTTATGTTCCGTTTGTGAAACATTCTGTGGAATATTTGAGTCGCCTTATCGCTCCTCCACCGTTCTTGTCTTATGTTGATCTTAAACAATGAACCTTTCGTCTCTAGTTTCTTTGTAAATGGTTATAAGCAGGGAAGTTGCTGATAGTTAAATAAGATTCACAGCTCTACTTTAGATTAAGTGTTGAGCTTGTAGTTTGTGCAGAGATAACGGGTATTTCTAGTGATAGGTTAGTTGGTTTTCAGGGCTCGTAATACCCATGAAATTTTAAAGGTAGTTAGATGATAGAGTAGAAAAGTCACCACCGTTCCAGGAATGTTGTCTGGTATAAACCAACTGGTATTTTATTTCCGCTTTCAGTTATCGGAATTTGACAAAGGATTGCCTTCGATTGTTTGGTAAACGATAGCATAGTTCCTATTCTAATCCTGTGAGCAACTCCGTGTCACGTCACGCCAAAGGGCAAGAAACAAAGTGTTTTAAGATACAATCAATGTATGGCCCATTTTCATACATTTACAGCGTTATAGTTTTTGATAGTGTAAATTCAAGTACTACATTTAATTTTTGACTGCTAAATAAGTGATACATGATTATATCAATAGCAGTTCCATCGGTACCAGAAGGATAAAGTAATTTTAATTTCTGCAATATCCATTTCTAATTTTATGGTTGGTAGTTACTGTAGTCAATTTTGTCTAAAAGACAAAAGATAGCTTTGTGGCACAAATACTGCTACTCGCTAACTTACATCGGCAAAACTGTTGTATATGTTGCAACAGGTTCAATCCAGTGCAAAATTTGTGCCTCTTAGCGGCTGCTGTATTCGAACCTCGAGGTAGCAAATCGTTCTGAATTTGGAATCGTGGAAAAGGAGTTTCGTTGAATATGCCCTATGATTTGCTAAATTACGCTTAAATACCCATAGTGTTGAAAAGCTGACACTAGATTCCTAAAGTGCGGAGAATATAGGTAGCTAAATAATCCATAGTTTAGTGGTGACTTATATAAGAGTGCTAGTAGTGTACCGCCGTCCGTTTTCAATTTAAGTATTCCGAGCACACGACGTCACGTATTTGACATTAAACAGCCGCCTTTTCGTAATCCATACATGAAACGGATGTTGATGCATACAATAGAACTAACCTCAGCTAATGTCTTTGATACAGGCTTTCTCTCGTGTAATGGCGTGATAATAAATGCAACAACTGGAATGAGTATTGGTACTGGCGACGTCGCTTTGGATGAAACAAATGTAGTAGGCAACATTAATCAGGGATAACTACTTTTATGCTTCAGCCCTCTTTTCAATCCAGATCGACAGGCACAGCACTCCAGAGAATATTCATCGGATTCTCACCATGTTAATGGTAAATTCCTTCTGCAGTGTTTATCTAAGACGCAGAATCCCAAGGTTTACGGTGAGGATATTCGCTTCCATTCGCCTGTTGCTATAGGCTTAATCGCATAAGACGGCTGTGGTTAGAACCTATAAATCTCCAATCCGTCAGACGGCACTGGCAGTTTCAATTCAAGTGTGTGCTTGCAACGAAAATTGACGTCATCAGCAGAAACATGGGTCAAGTGAAATTCTACACAGCATCCTATTTCCAGTGATCCAGAAACTATTCCATATACCCACAACGATTGTGGCAGAATCCGACGCAAAATCTATTACCTACGGCACCATAGACTTCTAACTGAATCGTTCGAACAGGTTGCTTGAATGAATGTAGCAACTGTGTGCTGCTTGTTGCTGTGAGGTGCTGCAGGCATGATGATTTATAACGCGATTCAATCTCGTCCTGGTCGTCCTTCGTTTTACGAGCCGAAGCCCGTAATTTGATCGAAAGTGATGTGTTACTTCCACAACGGTTGCTGTGCTTCAAGGTACTACGAAGCATTGGTTATAAAAAAGTAGCGCAGGCATGAGACAAGAAACCTTGTTTTGTGAAATGACTGAGCTCCCTCCAAGCAGAATTCTTGAGGCGTTTTGCTGTAGCTGTTATTTTTTGTGGTAGCTCCATATTTTCGATTATTACTTATATGTAACCATCCAATCCGCCGTTCCTTTTGTGTGGGATCACTTGACGGCTAAGATTGATGTTTAGTTTCTAATGACAAATTAACTTCAGACAGCATTTGAAAATCCTAAGCGCCGTCATGCTAGATCATTTCAAGTCGCCTCATCTTATGCTGGTCTATTGCCCTAAGATAGGCCTAATTCAGTGCCACAATCCAATTCTATTTCTACCCTCCATGTCGCTATGTGCAACATCAGGTTTGTCCCTTTCACAAATCTAAAACAATAAATGTCCATTTATTAACTCCGGCTTGAGGTTTAAAAGATTCCCATTTCGAGTATGCTACCAGCCTAATCTGCAATTTGACAAAGTTTAGGTGATCAGGTCACATGTTCGGTGTCGATAACTATTGTTAATTTGCTAAGTCTCTAAGTTCTTTCAAAATACGGTGTATGCGCACAATGTATAGCACCGTTGATATTATGTGCGTATTGTGTCTGACCATACTACATCGTTACGGCATACATACGCGAATTTACTTAACGTCGAATTCCTAGGATGAATCGATGACTTCAGATTAAATGCCCGGTGGCTGTTAAGTAAAATGATTACAATGAAAATTATTTTCAGCATAAAACGGGAAATCCATGAACCACCACGTTATTTTTGACGACTTTGCTCGCGTCTGTACGGCTGACATCAGACAGTGCTTTAAATAAATAAATAAATAAAGGGTATATTTATTGACATAAGAGACAGGCAAATTACCAACCTGAACAATTGGTACAAAATTGTTGGATAATGGAGGGATTTTTCAAGGGCTGTTATGTTCTCATTAAATTGCTTGATGTGCTCAATCATGTAAAAGAACTAAATATGGAGAAGTTGGGACTATGAATGAAAGCTGTTACAGCCGTCAGTTCAAGTAAAGTAATATAGCTCACCATAGAACCGCCTCCCGTAGAGCTGCTTCCACACTTCAGTTACACATCTCATCTGGCCATGTGCTGTTGTGGCTTAATGCAAGTAGCCAATGTATATTTTTAAATCGTATTTTTTGTTGTTTTCTGTCATATGCAGCTTTGTGATGAGCAATGTAACACAATGTACCTAAATATGTATAACTTTATGTGGGAGTCTGTGTAATAGATTAAATTAATTTAGCGCATTCGAGTCTAGCACTTTTAATATGCGCCAGTAGAGTACGCAACAACTCGCATTCCATGAGTGTACTGCATTTTTGAAAGTATTTATCCATCACCTCGGGAGATCGCCTCAGTCGTGGCCAACAGTGGTAGGAGAGAAATAAACAACAAGAAAAGCGGTGAAGGAACAGTACTGAGAAGATGATGGGCTACTGTCCGTTGTCCGACACAGAATTTACAAATTATCACTAGACAAATAAACCCTCAGTAATGGACCTTTTTCAAAAGGAAGTTTTAGAGGAAATAACTGAGATAGCTTCAACAACTGTAGTTCAAATTTTGGAGGTGGGTGAAGTGAAATCAATTTATATGGCCCTGAGAAATGATATAGGTGCACAAAATATTTTCTTCAGGGAGGGAGCAAAAGCTGTATGCAACTTAGAGCATGTTTTCTGTCGTTCCAACAGTTTTGCTGCATTTGGTAAGAGTAGATGTTGATTTGGGAGAAGTAATCATTCAGAGTGATAGTAAACATGTATGATCCTGGCAGCTTTCAGATGGGGCTCTCAGATGAATCCAGTCAAAAGCGGATATAATATCCATATTGTGTTCGTGCCAGCACAGAAAATGAAAGCTAGTGCCTAAGAACTGGGCTCCAGAAAAACGCAAAAAAATGAGTAATATTGCAGAACGAATATTAAGCAGTTTCCTAGAGAGGAGTCCTAGGACATACATCGGGTTTGTTAAGCGTGAACTACATGGTAATCAGGATATTTTTGCTTTAGAATACAGCTTTTTTCTACTGATAGACATGGAGAGTATGGCAAGGTCTGGCAACAACAGAAAGAATTAGTACCCAGCTACTGATGCTATATCCATATTGCTCCAATTTCTCTCGGGGATTAATTTGTTATGATAGGTCGCTGTAAACCAACCGATGCTTCTACGTTTAAAAACAAATAAATAGCTTGTCTGAACTTTATCTCTGACTGGATTTCACGTATTTGAGATGGAAGTCTCTCTCATATTATTTAAAGTCGGTTAAAGAAAAAGTTGTCGGACATTTTGTTCATGATCTCGTCACTTTATTTTTTGTGGTTATTATTTCGAGTGCGATACATTGACAGTTTTGCTCGTTATACCGTTGGGTGTCAGAAGTGTATTATATGGGTAAGTAGTAATGAAGATGAAAAAGGTTATTTTCATTCTTCGCAGCCACAGTGGATTAACTTTTAGGGCATTGCCACAATCCATATAACAAAAGATGGTGGAATAGCCTTGTAGACGCTTAGTAAATGATTGTTGTGCACTTTCCAATGCCATACGATCACTCACTCTAGAATTACAGTAGATGATGGAGCCACACCCAAGCAATGGAAGATTATTTTTAGACATAGGGTTAATTGATACTTTTTGGTTAAATGTTTTGAACAGAAGCCCAATGCCGCGACAGGCTTCAGCTGAATTGTGTGCGGAGTGATCGGCAAAATTAAGAGTACAGAGGAGTAGTAGGGGGAATTGTATGCACATACCGAAATTCGTCACAACTAGGTTCACTCAGACAGCCGTCAGACGTCCGGAAAGCACTGTATGCGCGTTTCATCCTTTCAGGAATCGTCAACAGTGCGCATTCCATCGGACCCTGGTAGGGCTCGAACCCGCAACTGGACAGTACGTGGTTGAGACCACTGAGCTACGGGGGACGGTAACGACCATCGTGAGGACATGTATCCGTCGACTCGTGCTCGTGAAATAACTTGATACCACACCGCTGATTGCTAGCAGTTATCTTCTTTTTGCCTCGTTGTATTTGCCGTTGGCCTTCATGGCCTGCGCTATCGCACACCAGTATGTTGGTGTCCGTAGGACACAACAAGGCAATCCAGCGGAGTCTCCAGCAACTGGTGGACATCGCCTTGGAGAGTCTGCAGCTCGTGAGCAGGTGAGCTCGTTCGCATATAAGGGTGACTGGGTTTCCGCTTGCTTGGATGTACCCACGAAGCTTTTCCCAATGGAACCTTTTGCTCGTCTTTTAGTCTCGCGCCGCTTCCCAGCTGTTTGTGTCTGCACAGTGGCATGGCATTTCTTGCACCATAGTTAGTAAAGTCATGCTAAATTTCACACAGTCTTTTAAAATGATCTAAACGCAAAGCAATACATGAAATGTTGAAATTTACACGACATATAAGGTATTGGTATTATGTCCTAACTATTTTTCATAATGTACCACATAGAATCGACTTCGTCATTGCGCATAGCTTAGCAGATATGATGCTAATGGTAATAAATTGAAAGAAAAGTACACCCGAACAATAGGAAAATGTTTTTATATCGGTAAAAGTACGAATGCTTAACAGCTCCCGTAGGATGGTTAAGGTGAAAGTATAAAACATAAAATATATTGTTAGCAAAATTTCGTTTACACAAGTGAATTTACCGAAGTATGCTTAGTGTAGACCGTAAATCAAAGGTAAATATATACCCTATGACTGTTGGTAAAAATCGTGTCTCCTTCTGTTGTATACACACCGGTGGTGAAATACGTGCAAATATATATGTGATTTGACCGCCAGTGAAATCGCTACGGATACTTATGTTTATCCATGGGTAATGAGCCATTTAAGATGATGCACCGAAATAAGTGCACGGTTAACTCGGGATTTGAACTCTGTCAGTGTGGGAGCACATATGACAGATTCCGGTAGGGTATTCCACGTACGGCAAACTCGTACGAAAACAAGATTCCGACGGCATTTTAAACGACTGTGTTGCTTTGCCAATTTGAGATGATGACCTCTCAAATTACTGTTGTGACTGACCTCTAGTAAGATGCGCACTTGTGGTTGGGATCTGTCGAAATTTCACACGTCAAAATTAGGTCTCCGTGCAATCGCCGATACCGTCCGTTGAAGACGCCGAACACTTATAGCCTTCGTTCATACGGCAACTTATACAGACCCTTGACATTCTTGGTTGCCCGGTAATGAGATCTTTCTTCTTCTATGGCTGCCAGATCTGTATTGCTTATTTCACATGTGGCCGTATGTATCAGCCGAGACCTTGTGGAAAAATCGAAGGGTCCAGTCGTCCAAATGCACGATTCAGGAAGCCCAAATGTTAATTGCGCCTCTTAGATGCCGTTTCAGCCTGCTTCAAACATCTTAGGTTGAACTGGATAAGAATTTCCAGATTCTTCTCTACGGAAGCCGTTTGAAGCTTTTGGTCGCCGAGTTTATAGAAGTACACCAAATTGTACCGTAACTGTATCACTATACATTTGTTCGCATTGAATGTAAGTAGATTCGGGGTTCAACATGCGTATACCCTATCCAGAACAGTTTGAAGTACGGTGATATCATCTGGTATTTTGATCGCCTTCCACACCGCGATGTCATCGTCATAAAGAAGACAGTTCGAGATTATGATGCGTGTGATATCGGTTAATTAGGGCAAAAATAATCGCGACCCTAGTACCGATTCCTGTGGTACACCGCATTAAAATTTGATGGGCTCTGATAGCGAAGCACTCACACGTACTTACAGTCGCCGGTGTGGAAGAAAGCTTCTGATCCATGCTGGATTATCACCAATACCGAAGGGCCAGTGTTTGAAGAGCAGTATGTTATATTCTAACCGGTCGAAAGCATTTGAGAAGTCAAGGAAAACTACATCAAGTCCTGCGTCAGTTTTATTCCTTCAGTCCAGATGGTTTGTGTTAGTAGCAGGTTGTAGTGCACTAACGAGTTCGTTGGAAGTCATGCTATTCCGGTGCGAGGTGGTTAAATTATTCCAAGCGGGCGTTAGCGTGTCAGAAATAATAGCTTTCATAACCTTTGAAAGAATGAAGATAGTTGGCTGGATTGCAACGAGTACTTCCTTTGTGAATAAGAATGATCATCTCGTGTTTCCACATGTCAGACACGTAAGTTTCTTCAAAACATTGGTGGAAATATCGAACCAATGGCTCAGCTAAACTCTCTCGTACTACCGCTAGCGACTTCGTGTGCAAATTGGCAACTGCAGGAGAGCTGTGCTTGCGCATAAGCAACGGCTTGTTTAGTAAACTAATGCTTTGAAGGAAATGTGAGGGAGTACTGGGTGTAAAACAAGAATCTTCAAAGGGTTAGGTGGCCAGTCATCGCACTAAAATGTTGCAACATATTGTAGGCGCAGGGTATTCGCCTCCTGCTTCGGTGCCCGTGTGGGTCTGTCCGCTGTTTAAAGAGGAAGAATTCCCCGTTTCACCCCACGTAGACTGTTGACGTGTTGATGCAGAAGCTTATGGTTTGAGGTCATAGACACAGCCAATTTCTGCTGTTACGCCATTCTGTCCTCGCAAACAAGCCAAGTACGTGGGTTACGTTGGGTGGTTTAAGCCATCCAGTTCTCGGTGCTTGGGGAGATTTTATACATATGCCAGGCTGAGTTTCGCACCGCTGTACTCTTGCGTGTTCTGCTTAGCAGAAACGAGACAACGTTTCTTGGACGGAAGGTCTTAGCCGTTGACGTGTCTGCAACCAGAGAGCTAAACTGGCCGAAAAAAGGTTCCTATGCATTAAATGGGGCCTAGTCTGTCATTAAGGTCGAGTTGACTGTCTCATTTAGTTGAACTAATATGTCGTAGCGTATAAACATTCTCGTTGCCTTGACAGTTTCCACGGGATATATTCAAAGAGTAGAATGGTTTGATCGCTGCGGCCCAATGGGAGATTCACGATCATCCTGCCGACCATTAGTTATTTGTTGGTGAATATCCGATCCAATATCAAAGGCTTATATTTTTCTCGGAATCAGGTATGAGTGTTGATGTGGCCATACAGCGGGTAACTGGAGATAAACACATGTAGATCGACGTTAACCTGTCCTTCTGGAGCTGTTTTGGATTCCAGAGCGTGAAAGCTGAAATCGCCAGTAATAAGAATGTGACTGTAAGTTGTATTTATCATCTTATTGCAGATTCTAAATGGGAATCCATCTCTGGCGTGGAGGGAGAAGGACGCTAAATGAGCGCAAATAAGCAACTCTCGTCGCCTTTTAAACATAGACGGCACCAAAGGGAATATTCCACTATGCTGATTGGATCCTTTATGAGCTCAAATTGGAGGTCATTGCGGAAGTGCAGAGTCGCCCCTCCATCTTTGCTGGGTCGGTTGTGCCAAATAATGGATTGTCTGGCAGTGCGATCCCCATGTCAGTTATAACAGGAAGTAACCATGTCTCCATTCAAACTATGAGGTTGTTGGTTTTGGATCCTTGACGTAGCTGCATTGAGGAAAGTTTACTCAGGAAGCCTTGAGCGTTTGTTTACATACAGGAAAGCTTCTCGAATGTTAAAAGCATTTGTCTAAGAGCACAAGAAGAATGTGGATTTGTGCCGACCGAAGAGAGGCCGGCACCTCGTCGATTTTTGTGTGAATTGTCAGATCTCGATGTGAATGTAATCAATTTTTGGTCTCACTTGCATCTGCGGTAGGTAGTCCATCGGTAGCGTTTTCAGTATTAGTTTCAGTATCCTCGGGCACTGCCTCAGTAGTTTGGCGACAAGGGTAACTGTGTACTTGTCTGAATTATGACGTCTCCTGCACAGAGAGTTTCACGGATGTAACGCCATTCTTCCAGATCATGATCATGGGCTTCCTCGTTGCTGGTTGTCAGAAGCTCGGGCAATGTATGAACAAAATATTTCTTTTGCTACTCACCGCTCCATGGAGCTTGCAGCATTTAGTTTATTCTACTGTTTTCAGTTCGCAGGCGGCATCCCGACAAAAGCACCTCTGGACTTCATCTATTGATCCTAATGTTACTAGCATTATCCAGGACTCCCCAAAAGGATTAGAAGTTGGATGTCGAACGTGCGCATTATATTAGTCGGACTGGCTTGAACTCATATTTTTTCAAAAAGCGAATTCCATGGCTTTAAATCATCTAGCTGTTTACCACTTAAGGATTTTGACTTCGACTCAGAAAGGTTAGTGCTTATAAGTGTCAAGGCCCCGTATTTCCGCCTATTCTTTGGTGATGTGGGAAGCACGGTTATCGACGGATTTAGCAATGTCTGTGCAAATTGCACCGGAACCTCGACTCGTTTTTCGGCTAACTGCATGCGGCTACTGAGGTCACACTTCGATTATACCGAGCATCAAACGTTGCATAGGTGGATCAGTCTTTGGATCGCTTCGTATTTCGTCGGCCCATCGAAAGAGTGAGTGTTATCGATGTTGCATCAGTCGATATATTGGATAAGAGGATACGGGCGATGGGTCTATGCATGCTTCTATCAGGCAGGACGACGACTTTGTTCACGGTTTTCAAGGATTCTTTTACTGCGTGGCCGTTTGAACGCCATGCTCTTTTCCCTGGGTTCGAGGCAGGAACTGAGGAAGACGGATGAGGTACAAGATACGTCATTTTCGCTTAGAGTAAAGCAAGTTTTGCATTCAAACGACGTCCATTTTCGACGCCTAAGCTGTCGTACTTTTGTGTTATCGATAGTAAATATTTTACTATTGCAATTGTTGTGCGCTTCTGACAGAACCAAACTGAACTTGGGGTATTGTATTACCTTATGTCGCTTCTGTATACGTTGACGTATTTTCAGTGGGACCGGTCTTTGCAGTTTGTAAAAGTAAAGCCTCCTTTAACAACTTAGCACAAATTGGATTAGCACAAAATACGTCTTTTCGGGTTACCGGTGTTATGGTCATGATGGACGATAACCGTAGAACGCATGCAAGATGGCGTACACGGACGGCAGTTGGGCTAATCAATGTGAACTCCGAAAGTAGCCAGAGAACATGCAGCAAATTATCATAGACTTAAGATTACATCAAAAGAAACAGAATGATATTTAATTCACACAGAGAAGTCACGTACAAGAGGGAAATCCGGAAGAAAATGTGGAATCCAGCACTGTAATCCAAAAATCCGCAGCGTCGGTTGGTACATCAAATCAAAGTAAAATATACGGACATAATCCTAATACGCCATAAACAAATTCAGAATCACGAACGAAATTGAATTTGACAAAATTAAACAAGAAAGCAGCTCTGCAAAAGTAATGAAAGGTATTAACTGACCTGTCAAACAGCGGGAAAAGCCGTTCGGGGAGCGCTATCTGCAGTCATGTCATGTGGAAAATAATTATATAAGTAACGGGACTAAAATTTCAATATTTCATGTGTAACAAATTTCTGACAAGAGTAGATGACTCTGCATCGTGACTAGAACAATTACGGGAGCGCCGTGTGTTTTCCATGTTTCATAGGTGCATGTGTCATGTGACGTCTTGTTCAGCCTACGGATATCTCTAACTTGGGACACGGTATACGAAATTGGTTTGGACACCATATGCGATTATCGTGACTGTTGGTAGCGAATCGGTATTTTTTGTACAAGCGAGGTACTTCAACGTCTACAGGATGCAACAATTATATCGCCAAGTTTTGTCTTACGGAACATTGTGGCAGCACCCAAATTTGGAATGTGCCTTCCGTAGATAAGCCGATGCTTTTTGGAAAAGTTTCATTTATGTAGATGGATGTCGGCTTGTATATATATGCTATGCGCAGTTTGAAATTAATCACATGTAAAACCTACCCAGCAATTCATTCCACACATCTGCTCCCATTTCTCATTTGCACTACCCGCTAGCGACGGCGATTCCAGTTTCGTCATTTTTTGTACGGTGTATACGCAAGACTGCGGGCTGCTTGCCTATGAATATACACTTATTGTTTTGTAGCAACCTCTAGGTAAATTGCATCTTTACTGTTCGCGATAGATGACATTGGCAGAAACATAAAGGAATATACATTGTCAAGCACTGTCACCTAAAATAACATGAGAAATGCATGAGAGAAAAGCAATTCCTGGTATAATCTTGGGGGTCGGCTAATTTATGGACTTACGTCTTGTGTCATTGCGGTTTCCATAGTTAAACTGCCATCCTATCCATGCACGGCATTATATTTGACAATATACGGTATGTTCAGCAATAAAACCAAAAATATGGTGGCGAGTGAAGTTTGCAGTCCTAAAGATAATCATAAATGAGTATGACAAACCTCCAACACTCCTCCCAAAATTACTAAACTCCTCCAAACAGTCAGCATAATAAATTACTGATATTGTTATGAACAATAACATAAAAGCAAACTGCACATGTAGGATGGAAACGTTTCCAATCCTAAGTTTGCTGACATCAATTGTGAAACGCAACTCTCTATCTGTTGATACTTAACTAGGCAGGAACAGCCTCTTGCACAGAAGCGAAATGAGTGTATTGTGTTGCTTATGCATTACGATGCCGGACATTTGGGCAAAAGATGCTAGGTTAGCAAAAGTCAAATTTATGGGGATAATTGAAACTGATTTTCTGATATGTCATACAATTTGTTCTAATCCTATCAAGCTTGAGAACAAGGCTTTCTTCCAAAGATGAACATTTAGAAGCAAACAACACTTTTTAAAAATCTGTATCCATGGAAAATAAGGAATGTGCTTTGGGTTATTTCTTATTCAAAAGATACTTCACAAAGCTCATAAACAAATGGAACGTGTTTGGCGGAAATGAGTAGAGAGTAGACTTCCTTTTGTTTGACAACTTTCCAGAGTTTTTTGTAAGGTACATTTACTAAATTTAATTTAGAGCTTAGATAGGTGCAGAATACCCCATTGATACTGTGGCATCGCGTACGCGCGGGCCTTACCACGACCGCACTTCGTAGCTTGTGATGGATGCCTGTCCGTTCCGATCAATACCAGGGTTGTTTTGAATATACTGAGTGCATGTACCGTTGGCGTGAATAGAAGCTTGTGTTGCGTACCAGTAGAGTTCTGCTTCCTCGTTCGGGGCTTTGGTCGTGTTTGTTCAAGACCCTGCGTGCAGGGGACTAGTGTACGTGTAGACACAACAGATACTGAACTACATCTGACAGCCTCAAGCTGTTTGGAATGCTTTTTGATGAAAGGTATGGGGTATCCATTTTCTTGCAGCGTGTTAAAGATGAGCTTGTTTTCGCTTTCAAGCGTCTCTGGACTGCAGATTGCTCTGGCACGATGGTGTAAGCAACGGACTAAATTCCTCTTGTATCTCAGCGGCACAAAGCTAAGAAAGTGGGTGTATTGACCAACCCACGTCGCTTTGCGAAAAACACTCCTTTTGATAGTCCCGTCTTCACGCCGATGCAACAGAACGTCTAGGAACGCCAAGCAGCCATCTTGCTCAACTTCACTGGTGAATTTTAATGATGGATGCACTCTGTTAAACTGATCTAATAGGGTTAGGTAATCGATGGAAGAGTCACAAACAATGAAAGTGTCGTCCATGTAACGGTAGTATAAATCAAATGAAGATATAAGGGTGTTCAGTTCTCCACGTTCAAGCTTTGAAAGGAAGATGTCGGCCAAAAGTGGGCCTAGGGGAGAACCCATTGCGACCCCATCTATCTGTCTATAATAGATTCCATCAAACAGAAATTGTACGTTGAAGGTGCAACGCAGAATCAATTCTTTTAATTTATTCACCGGAATTCCAACATCAATGTTTCTCTCCGTGATGAAATCACAAATGAATGTCACAGTCTCTACCAGCGGCACGTTCGTGAAAAGTGATTCTACGTCAAACGAAAGCATTAATTTATCCTTCACGTTTAGGTTTTCTATTCGGTTGACAAAATCAAACGTGTCTTTGACCGTATGAATCGACAACTCTTTTCGAACCGGTTCCAGCAACTCTGTTATCCACTTTGCGACAGAGTGAAAAGCTGAAGTAGACATATCCACTATTGGTCGCATCGGAACGTTTGTTTTGTGTACTTTTGGCAAACCATAGAGTCGCGGAGGGTGTGAGCCGCATGGGGTCAGCTTTGAGAAGAGTGCATCATCTATGTGCTTCGACTTCCTTAATTCTTTCAAAATGTTAATGATTTTTGCTTCTTCTTGCGAAGTGGTCTCTTTTTGAATTGCGTCTCGTCGGAATTTGTTGGTGTCGTTCAGAATTGTTGTCAGTTTAGAGATGTAATCAGACTTGTTCATCAGTACCCAGCCAGATCCTTTGTCTGGTCGGGAAAGGATTAGTTCTGGGTTGGATAACAGCTCCTTGATTGCGTCACGGTGCTTTTTTGTTAAGATGTTAGAGTTTGAGACTAACATCGATACTGATGGCAAGATTACTAACGTGGTCTTAAACGTGTCAAGTGCGAGTGAAGATGAAGGTGTTAAACCAACTAACTGGTTCATTAAATTCTCAAATTGGGTCTCCAAATGAATTTGCCCGCATTTCGGTTGGGAGAGGCAGAATTTTGGCCCAAGTGCCAATGCTTCTAAATGTAGCTGGTTCAGTTGCTGGCTAGAGAGATTATGCACATATCTATCGGGATTGGCGGGGAACTTTGTTTCAGGTGAGCAAGGTTCCAAGCTTTTGAGCAACTTAATGTATCGCCTCTCTTTCGTCTTTTCGCATATATCTTGCAAATAGCCAAGAAAAGATTCGCGGTGCTCACTGCTGAGGTCGTCGATCACCGACGAGTAAAGGGTACGCAATCGTTCCAGTTCAGGGAGTCGAGATTGAATGGTTTCCAGCTGACTATGAGCATATCTTTTGAGAGACTTGGCATTTGGACGAATGTGAATTCGTCGGAGCGATTTCCAATAAGTCTTTGGATACTGATTACGTTCTATGCAATCTTGGATGAAACGGATTTCAGTCTTCGCATCTGCAAGCCGGGCGTTAAACCGCAAGCATTTGTTGAGGTCACTAAACGCTTTGGGTTGCTTGCATTTTTTCAATTCATAAATAATCCCCATTTGAGTCAGAAGTAAGCGAGTGCGCGAAGAATATTCTTTTCGATAATTCTCATCAGGCGAGTACAATTATGAAGCAAAACGTTTGGAGAGAATAAAGCCCGTAGAGGCCTGTACAGAGAGCAATCAACTCATTAACTAGGCAATATGAAAACTAAATCAATGGTTTGATCAATCGGATTGTCGCATTAGGAAGCAGGTGATCAAGGAAGGTCAAGTTCAAGGCCAAGGCAATTTCAGAGCCTGTAGCAGTGTGCGCTGTTTGCACAGCTCTGGTTTTAGAACTTTGATAGCAACTTAAATCGGAAATCCAACAAGTGGTGATTGCATGTAGCTGAATATCCCGGCGATGTTTAAATCTTCAGCATTGAAAGATGCCGAGCAATGACTAGGTTAATCAGCCTGCGGGTTAGATTAACGCGGATTCAGTAGAAATTCAGAGCTTGTACAATAAAAAACGTTGTTTCTGCTATTGTTCGATTCCAACAGATTGATGTGATGTCTATTAAAATCTTCTAAAGCGTTTAAGCCACCTGTTTCGGCAACAGCTAATTTGAAATAGACATGTAAATATGGAAAATAGCTAGCGTAAATAGAAATATATATATATTTCCCGTATTTGGTAGCCATACTTTGTATACCCTGATGGCCAGCGTAAGTAACGTTGCCACAGGTTTGCCAAATTGGGCAATTTTAAGAAGAAATAGTAACCGTTAACAAAACGACATTCTAAGCGCAATGCACAAGTGTTAAAAACCGATGGGATGCTATATCACTTTCAAGTAGCAAGCTAAATAAGCACTTTTAAATGGCTGGCCTTTTATGTGATCATAAGACGATTTCGGTACCACATGATTTGATCCCTACTATTAGAACCGCATGCGTTTTTCCTCACTGGCCTCATTGCCACTCTCTGCATTTCCTGGGTTCCATAAAAAGACTAGACTTTATTCGTACGGTCGCTAAGCATATTTCCATCTACAGTGAACTATCTAGAGTGACATTTGTTACTTTTGATTTCAACTATAGTGCAGTCATATGTATTTGTGCCCCCTCAAATTTTGTAGGAATCTTTGCAAAAACTACGTAAGGCATTCGTCTACACGGGCTAAAGTTAGTTTTCTTCTTTTTTAACTGATTATACCGCAGTAGTATCTTATCCTAGTTCTTACCACTGACTGTTTACCTAAAATAGCGTATCAGAGTTATGCGTGGGTGTTTGATTAAATAATACGGTAACGAATTTCGAGTTAAAAACTGTACTTGCTTAACCTCATCATTTCACGTACTTCCACAATCAAATTGAAATAGTAAAATCCGGAAAATATGCCTGACCAGCGGCACAAACCCTGTGTTGAATTGACGTAATCTAGATCAATTCTGAGCAATGTGGAATTGATTAAGTAGATATGAATTTTTTGTTACCTGTTTCCTGACACAGTGACATGCAGCATTACAGAAACGCTCTGCTGGAAGGGTTCACTGAAAGCTGTTTGTTGCACTGGAGTTTAGGTTACTGAAACATGATCTGTAAAAAATTTGCCAAAATCTAGGCCACTCTAATATGAGTGGATTAGTATGGTTACCCTGATCGACCCATTTACATGAACAAAATGAAAAGCTATGGAGGATCTGTCACTTTTTATTTATTTATAGATTCCGGCAGCAACATAGACGCAATGTATTACGCTTTAGTAGGAACATACTCCGTCTTCAGCGTAGCACATAGCCAAATATTCACATTATCTTATTACGGCTGGCAGTGATTTGTATTACTTTATGGTTACTGTTGCACAGTGGTACTTGCAACACTAAACTGCGCCAAATAAGTAATTCTTGTTATGAAATTGAGTTCATGTATACATACACGCAGATGCCACTAAACTGACATGTTTATTCGCCAATCCTGACCTGGATTTTGAGCCCATTCTGTCATGGTATTAACCTAAGGTAAACAAGCACATTTTATTGAGCGTATGCCCTACATTCTACTTCAGCAAATGAAGGTAGATCTGGACTATTTTACTGGCTATTGTCCATCAAAGTCTGATTTGTGGAATAACTTTCATCGACATAGCCATTTGAATTGCAGGTAGAAATCTATCCACTCGTTGCTTTGTTTTACTCCTTATGGGATGAACATGACAGGTGCTATTCTGCTTAGCGTGTCGATCAGTTTTTGTGGTCATTCTAACGATTGATGGCACAGATGTTGCGCAGTGCGTTTGTATGTGTGGCATGTTGATCATGAATACTAGTCCAATTGAGTAATATAGTACATTATTTGAAGGATGTTTGTGAGTAACGTAAGTATCGTAGAAGGCAGAAGTCACGATTAAACTCCACTCGAAAATCTGCCTCGACGGGGAATCGAACCCCGGTCCACGAATTTCTGGTCCGTTGCTCTACCACTGAGCTACCGAGGGCTGACGATTACGTGCGGAATTTAACACGTGATATCTGCTTAGTGCGCGACGTATTGCCAATGAGCTCACAGTAACTGTCCTGGTGTTGCAGATCGGCTCACTCACTCGTCACTTCCCAGTGGACCGAAGTAACTGTCCATCCGAAGTCCAAAGGGCGATGGTACATTATTTGAAGGATGTTTGTGAGTAACATAAGTATCGTAAAAGGCAGAAGTCACGATTAAACTCTACACAAAATTCTGCCTCGACGGGGAATCGAACCCCGTTACTCACGTTACTCACAAACATCCTTCAAATAATGTACCATCACCCTTTGGACTTCGGATGGACAGTTACTTCGGTCCACTGGGAAGTGACGAGTGAGTGAGCCGATCTGCAACACCAAGACAGTTACTGTGAGCTCATTGGCAATACGTCGCGCACTAAGCAGATATCACGTGTTAAAATCCGCACGTAATCATCAGCCCTCGGTAGCTCAGTGGTAGAGCAACGGACCGGAAATTCGTGGACCGGGGTTCGATTCCCCGTCGAGGCAGATTTTCGAGTGGAGTTTAATCGTGACTTCTGCCTTCTACGATAATGTAGTACAGCAGTTTCAAGCATAAGACAAGGTCAACGGTATATTCATCCAACCAGAATTATCAAATTTAATGGTTTTTTGCCCGACTTTTCTGCCTAGTAAACTGTAGGCAGGTGGTTTAGTGAATAAATCTTTTTTATAATGGCGTGTCATTCATCTTCGAAATAAATACGATAGCTGCGCTTGAAATGTATCCCAGATGCTATGGTATGCTTACGACTTTCTTAGAGAAATTGACAGACTTCTTTGTGCAGGCTTTGGAAAAACTTCCTTCAGTAAACTGAAATCCGTTTGGAATTTGCGGAATATTTAGTTGCACTGCTTTTTTGCATGCTACAACTTTTCAAAAAGAAGTGATAAGATGCCCAGCAATCGAAGTTAAATACATCGTAAACAATTCAACCTGCAACTCAGGGGTAAATTAGTATATGCATCAAGTTATACCCTACACGCTGCTCGTTTAAAAAAAATTAAAATCCCATGGTTACAGGCATGAAGTTGCAGGATACAGCATCATCAACCTGTTGCAGTATTCTTTTGTTAAATTTGCGGCTGTGAAATTTGCAATGCGGCATAAAATATAGGTGCGGAACATTAAAGTCAAGCAGGTTAGCTGCTAGAAACATATTGCATTGCACTTGGTTCTGTACGGAATCACCCATACACACCTGCATGTACCACACCGTTACATCCGATAATTGAAACTTGAAGTGCTAAATATTTACGGCTTATTTCCCCAAAACTGCAGAGCATTGATAAGAATAAAGCCACCTGCGTTGGGATATTGTCTGGCAGGTTTGTGTACCTGTGTGAAAATTGCAAAATAAGACGCGCAGGTGTCTTTCATGATTGGCGACTGTGTGTAAAAAAAAGAATTAGTTCTTGCTGATTTGTTGATTTATTCTAGCCGAGATATACCATTGCACCTGAATTGGAAGCTGTCACGGATAAATACATCCATCAAAGCACCATAACAGAAGATCATAAAAAAACAAGCCTCCATCGCTTGGAAGAATTGCTCACAAACAAGCTACCTACGCAATCAGCAATGGAAGCAGCCGATCTCTTACTTTTCCATTACTCACGTACGTTACAGAGAGTAACGAATCCAACGAGTACCTCTGTGTTTTTGTCCGGCCGTCAGCTTTGTTCAATATCACTTTGACTGCAGAACTTGTGTTCAAGGAACTTTTGTCCCTGCATATTTGTGTCTGATGCGTTTAAAACTAGCTTGTTTAATCTGTTGACCAAAGCCCCTCTTGGCGTTTAAGGGACCAATCTTTTAAGAAACACCAACTAGTTGCACCACTGAAGTCGGAGAGCATAGCCTAGTTGCTTACGACGCGAGATTCCTCGGTGCCTTCTTTAAGCTATTCAACGTCGCACTTGTTGCAGAATAATACTGTCGCGCCATATCTGCATCCCAAAAGAGGCATGGTTGTATAGCAGTGAACCGGCCATTGGCTTTTGCGGTTGCATCTTTAACTGTTTAGCTGGTATGACTGAGTTACTTGGTTGGCTGAAGTTCATAAGAGAATAAGATGGCTGGACGATTGAGGCAGTCGGTTCTTCAGAGGCAAGCCTAGAGCCTGGGTAATTTAAAATGTCGATATTTGTGGCGGTATACATTGGGCAGTAGGCATATATCGCTCTCTCTTAGTTATAGTTGGCACCATATCGAGCCTACGGATTGAAGCCATGGGTCGTTAACGCAGTTGATATGTATATGGGAACGGCAATAAAGAATTACGCTACGTCATTTATTGAGTCAACGTTGTACAATAGATACAAACTTGGTAGTAAGATCTTGGCGTCAGTAATCACCTCTATTAGCCATGTCTCAATTGCCAAAATCAAGTCCTATGTTTTGAAGGCTTGAAGAGATCAAAGCCTGGCCAATTTGCTGTGAAGGACGTGTACGTTTTGCTACAAGCATTTACGAAGCTGCGGATGCCAGAATCTTATTCTAACACACAACCGTTACTCGCAAATTTGTACCGATCCTTGTGGGTTCGGCTGACAATGGCTATTTTATGGATTTCTGACTTACTCCACTGCGTCGTTTCGGACTGTTGCATGGAACACATGGTACAGTGCCATTCAGATGCGTCTTGTGGCTGAATGCATTTTTCTTCTCCTTCTTCGGACGGCTGGAGAGTTTCACTGCGTTACGGTTCAGAAATACAAAAGCAAAGCTGTGACAAAATATCTTTGGTTTGCTATTCCTTTAGCCAATGGTGGCTTGGGTTCTTTCGCCTTCAGAAGCAATTCCGATGGCAGTTTGTTGCGTAAGTTGTGACAAGTTCCCCGAAAGCTTTCAACCATTGTTTTGAAGACAATCAGCACTCACAGCACTAGTAAAGTACATCATTTTAGATGGGTGATGCGGATAGCATTGATATTGGGTTAGTAATCTCGTTATGATAGGGCTTCGCGGATGTAGCAAAACTCTTCCAAGTCGAAAGAAAATGCTTGAGGCTCGTCGGTCGATTAGATTCCGGGAACACCATGGCTAATCAATGACCTTGCATCATTCTGCGTGCGATGATCTACAGGGTTTTGCTTCATTTGTCGATCTTCACCCCAAGGGATGTCAGAGAATCTACTTACGTATTACGACGAATCACGAAGACGGTGAGTTTTCAAGAGGTCGGTCAACAGAAGGGGCCTTGATTCGCCATAATGAACCGCATTTATATGGCAGATGTTGCGAACCGAATTTGCCCGTTTGGCCTGGATACAAATTCCTTGCATTATGAAGACAATTTTATCAGTTCGTCCATTATTTCGTCTTTGCTAGAGTTTGCCTTTGACTCAGGCACTTTAGAACATATATGCATCATTGCGGTTTGTGTCCCCCATTTTCACAGTTTTGGATAAGAATATGCCTGATACGTCTGGCCGCATGTTAGACAGTCTTTTCGGAGGCGCATTGGTAATTGTGTCATTTCCAACTATATTGGGATTAGTTGCAGATATGCTCGCCAAATTTTCCTTTAATCTGCTTGTATGGACTACGGATGCGTACGCGGTTGCGCTTTCGGTTGTGTTGGATATACCCGAATACAATTGAGTATCGTGTGCCACAGACTCATTCCAGGGTATAAAAATGCTCAGCAAATAAGAGCTGTCGAGGTTGGTAGATGCTGGATGCCCACCTGTTTGCTAATTCTCATGGTCGTTGTAGCTGGCTTTACGCTATAAACTACGCTCTCTGTCCGAAGGCGGAGCTTAAATTTAGGTCATCAGAGTCGAGTAGTACATTGGCTGATTCTGATGCGCTTGCTATCTCAGTAGTAATACTCTGCAAAATTGCCGCAGTTTGTAGATAACCTCAGACGCATTAATATAACTTGGTTAAAAGTACAGCAATATTTGCTATGTTCGGACATTAGCTGCTTCGTCAACGCTTTGTATCCCAACGCATGTTGTGAAAAGTGGAGGTATGCTATGCATTCCTTTGCGAAGGCTGTTGACATTCCTGTCCGGTAGTTAGTTGTTTGCCAGAAGCAGTTTGGCTAGGCACTGTTAATATATGGCTTTATTCTTACGGACAAGTGCAGTGCCATGGTTACGATACGCCAGGAAATTACCCCAAGATTTTCGGCTAAATTAACATCGTATGCACTTCATTTTGCGCCCCTTATTGCCAACCTTTTTCCAGCTCTGCTTCTGGGAAATGATGACACCTTTGCAGCAACATGTGGTTGTTTGCAATGCTCCATTGACCAGATCACTGAATATTTCAATCTAATCAGTGAAGACCTTATCAAGTGTACTTTTATTAGAAAACCCAAGAGGATGCCTCGACAACCTGTTTCAGGAATTGCTAGTCTATAATATTATGAGTTGATTCCGAATATTCAGACGGATACTCTGCATGAAAAACAAATTTAACTTTATGACTACATAGTCGCTGAGTTCTAGTGACTTTCCGTCATTAAGTTGTGCAACATTCGCTCTTTATTTATGAGGGCAAGCTCAAATACGAACGGTTTGTTTGCTTTCCTGAATTTGGTGTACGAGATTACAGGACTGTGTAAGGAGATGTGAGTGATACATTTATAGAGGTCAGATTTAGTGGATGTCAATAACTCCAGATCGTGTAGGATGAAGTCACCAGCGATGAGAATTTGGCTGTGGCTATGGCAAGCTACCCTGTTCAAGGCACACATCAAGCGGAACCCATTTGGGTAGGGGATGTTGGGGAGCAGTTAACGAGATCTATGTAACCTGCGTTGTTTTGTGTTAGGGTAAATCATTAGCATGATTTCCGAATTAGCAACTTTTGCACAAGTTACTGCGGTATTAGAAAGGAAGTTTACCTCTTCCGCTGCGACAGTTGTTGAAACAACGAAAGAAAGCCATGGTATATTTCTCGGCGATGCGATGTGCAGTCCAACTATGTTGTCTGATCAATGTGTAAAGCAGAACCACGAAAAATAATCAATTTGTTCACTCTTTATACAATGAATTCAAAACGGATATTAAAATAATTGGAAGGGTCCAGGTATTAAAGAAATTAAACGGCCAGGAACAATAACAGACGCAAATAGAAACAAATATCCAGGTAAAGTCATACGGCCACTCTTGGAACGTTCCCCAGTTGAACTGCTTGTATGCAAGCTATTAACTAGAAAGATTTCACCCGCACTTCCACGCTATACCTGGCCGCGTGTCGGTGTGACGTAGTAGCATATGAGTTACCACCTGTTTATCATATGTTGTGTTATCTTTAGGGCTACTTTTATAATGTATTACTAGCGATGAAGCATCAGCCCTGTCCGTCATGCCGATCATTCAGTTATGGCATTTTTTATACGACAGTCAGTTGATGGCAATGTGCCTTGCGCAAGTAAAGTCTTTTATAATCTGGAAGCTATAATCCGTCACCACAAGAGATCGGCCTAGGCATGGACAAAAATGAAATAAGGGACAATGTAGAGGAAGGATTGTGAAATAGATGCTATATCGTTAACATAAAAATCAGCAGCAGTGTTTTTATCTGCGTAAAATTGATCCAGCCGATCATACGATCAAATTGTGCAGCGTGAAAGCCGGATACAGATAACTGCACGAGTTGTCCATAGGCAAAATCTCAAATAGCGATTCGGTTATTGTCATCACTGAATTACAGTATATGTCTCTGGATTGTTGACTCCACAAAAGAGGGGGAAAAGGTTTTAACATTGCAGAACAAATGTAACGAAGGGAATCGCAAAGCATTATTACGAATTAGTCAGTTTGCGGGGAGAATTACGAAAATAGTTCCCGGTCCCACACCAATACATAAGTTTGCTCTCGATTTTTGACAGAAGACAGTTAGTATGAATTAAGTATGAAAGGAGCAAAACGACATAGGATGTAGTATTAAAGAAAAGCAAAAGAAGAGGATGTAATAGCTCATCCTAAATGATCTAGTTTGCTCTGGTGCATTTGTTGGATATGTTTCGAATCGATGTTCTCCGCTATCATACATGATCCGGCCTTTCTTCATACAGCTTTTCATCATCAGATTAAATGTTAAGATCCATTTCACTCTGTCAGTTGACAAATACACCTTCGTCATTTGCTTGAACATGCAAAATGTTCCACATATCTAAACTCTTTTGGTACCTTATTCGATATTGAGCCATACCGAAGAAGGTGGAAATGTATCCTTAGGCTGTTCTTGAATTTTGGTAAAGAGAATATACATTCACTATCTCGCAGTCCATAAATGTTATTATCCCGAAAGTGCAACCGATAGGTTCCAACATATGCTTTCCGCCACGCAAGTTTGTGGAAGAAGCATAGATTTAATTTCATTCTTCGTAACCACAGAGGCTCAAGGTTCAACTGCTTGCACCTATCTCTGTATGAAAGGGCGGTTGAATAACCAAATATACGCTTCGTAAAGGTGCGTCGGACCTGTTCAGTAGCTCAGAAGTCACGTTTTTGCAAAGTACTGAAGGTAACACAGCAATATTCAAGCAAAGGCCTGATGCTGAATTCGAAAGCAATTAGTCTGGTTTTTTCAAGGTTATCCTTGGACATATGAGCCCGACCGACTGCTCAGCCTCTTCCACGATACGGTTTGTATGTTAGCTAAAGTTTAACGAACTAGAATATCTCAAACCTACTTCACGGACATTACATGGCGTGACTTGGTCATGAAGCCTGAACAATTCTGCTGTTATCTGACATCCATAGAGAAGAATACTACACTTCCAAATTGCAACCGCCATCTGCCATAGAGCAGACTACCTCTCAATGCATTTTCAAGTCGCTTTGGATATTGCTAATTTCAACGGAATGCTGAGAACTTGGGAAAGTATAAACCATCTTTAGATCATCAGCAATCAAATGAGGCTTCCAAAATTGAAAAACAGAAACAAGGTCATTTATATAGGGTAGGAAGAGTAACGGACCTAAGACTCGGCCCTGTACCACTCCACTGGTGACCAGACGAGTTGAAGAGATGAAACCTCCGATACATAGGCAAATTGGAACCGTCCTACTAGGTATAATTGGATCCAAGAATGAAGCAGATTTGTAACACCGTACTTGCTTAACTTATATAGCAGTTTATTTGTGGGACTCCCTCAAAAGCTTTTTACATCTCCAGGAAGATGACAATGTACTGAAAACCTAAGTCAATTTCTTCAGTTAAATGGTTAAGGAAGTCAACTTGATACGTAACACACGCGCAAGACTTCAGAAAGCCATGCTGTGAAGGTGAGAGAAGTTTTTGCGATAATAGGAACGAAACCAAATGTTCCTTAACAATTCTCTCTAGCATGCGTGAGAGAAGTCTGTGTGAATAATGGGGCGGTAGTTCCGCATGTCAGTTTTCGACTCGGACTTATGTCTCGGTACAACCGTAGCCGTTTTCCGACTTTCGGGAGAATGACCAGACTGGAGAGACAAAGAGAAGATATTCAATAATATAAGACGGATATCATCACCACTATGTTTTAACTAAAACAGAAAAGATCCCATAGGGGCCAGGTGCGAATGATGGTCGGAGACTGGTAATCATACGTTTTATTATAGTGACAATAAGCTCGATCCATGGGAGTTGTTCAGAGAAGTTCAAGGACGTTGACAATTCCGGGGTTTCTTTTTCAAGCGTAAAGAATTTAGCATGTATGTGTTAAATGCTTTTGCCATAACAATTGGGAGATCAATGCAATCGCCTTCAGGAATGACGACGTGGAAGGGTAGATCAGTTTTGCCGCCTCAACCTTTCTCAATACTGCAGTCAACAGTTGACTTGTATTAGTACTATTTACAGCCCGTTGTTCTTTCTGCATGAGACGGATGTGGTGTTTCATGTCCGTGTCCATTATAAGGCGTTGGAGTCTCAGTAATAAGCTGAAGTCGTGAGTACGCTCATATGTTAGAGTTAGCAATCGTATTTTCCGCTTGTCGTTTGCGTTGTTAGCATATTAGAAGAGGCTCTCGTATTATCACGGAAGGTAAGTATGCCGAAGCGTATAGTCACATTGTCATAGATGTCAGAGGCTCCCTTAATATCAGACGAAAGAAAGAAATGGTCCCAATGTTGGACCCTAAGCAGAGCACAGAAAGCTACCCAATTAACATTTGGCAGGACTTGTGGAACCACCACTGCAACCGATGCAGACGTTCTGAGTACACTTGTACTGATTTGCAATCGGTCAAGACGATGGATTCAGCTTGATGTGGTTATGAATTTGGTTGAATATTCTTAAGGAGGAGCTTGATTCCGTTAAGGACTGGCTTGCTTCCGAAAAGGTATAGAATCGTGGAGTCAGTGTGTCATCACTCACCGTCGTGGAGTGCATCAAATCAACAGTTAGCACCAGGGCCTATTTGGAACAAATGAACATTGGTATAATACGAGTAGCAAAGCCGCTGCATAACAAGTATTGTAGGATGGGAAAAAGGAGAGTCACAATATGGTGCGAAGAAAGCAAATTAACAAATTGTAAATCGTGTCGGTGGACTTAATTTTTAAACAGAATCATGAAGATAGGAGCCGAACGCAAGTGTGTACACTAGTGCAGCTTCTGAAACATTAGTCACCTTGTAAACTTGTCAACGTGCCCAGCTTTTATCTCGAAATAGAAGAATATTCTAAATACAGATAAACATAGTAATTTGGGAGGGCTTTCTATTTATGGCACACACGAAGCAAGTAAACGTTTTACCGACATGCTAGCTGCCCGTATTGCATGAAAAGCTTGTGTTGTTGGCCACTGGAATCAGTGTTGTGACGGAGTTGCGGTATTTGCGGGCAGACATGCCTGGGGTTCCTCAAAAGCCGGTAGGCCATTAGTAATTCGCCACGTGGGTGTCGATATCAGCAGGTGTACAATTTTAGGGTGTAACGGATATGGGCTTAGGCGAAAGCTATGCGTAACTTGGGAGCGGTTCATATTCACGGGTCTTTTTAATGTGGATAAATTTCATTCCACTTTATTTGCTTGTTCTGCGTACCTGATAATCTTATCCCAATTTGCACACGTCGTTCATACTAATTGTGGTAACCTTGCTTAACTTTATCCCGTGGTAATTTTTAAATAACCATCGGACATTTTGTACTTATCGCGGATTCGCTTATAACCAATTTACTCCATATGCTAATTTAGCGAGCATTTATGTCGTCAGTCTTGTTTACTTTATTCGTTATCTTTTATATGCTATTGGCATTTCGTATGATTGGCTGTTTGTTTGACATCCAAATTTTGGCTGCGCTTGATGTGCATATTGACTAGGTGCCTACCAGTCTATTACCCACTACCTCTTCTTTACTGGCTCCAGGAGACACTTGGTCGTTGCTGGAGGGGACGGGGTGCACGGTCCTTATGGTCGTGCTAGGCTCAAAGAGTGGTTCCATTCAATCAGTGTGGAGCGGACTATGGTCCAGCCACCACCTTGTGTGCACTTACTTTTCCAAATACAGCGAGCTCGTGTTTACGCGTGAAGGTGTGTAGGCCGGCTCCGTAGATGAAACGTGGCACCCATCTAAATGCCTCCCGGTCTTATTAATTCGGACTTTCACTTGATATCTGGCCTGTGCTTCAAGCTGTGGGTAGTGCATCGCAAACCGCATAGGTCCCTCTGTAGGCGCAGGCGTCCAGTGGCTGGCCACAA
>OX104059.1:14608757-14633944 GCA_944474145.2 Dicrocoelium dendriticum
TTTCGGAATGATTAAACTAGAAGGTGTGGTGGCGCTATTCATTAATACATTTACGCAGAACTCCTATGTGGAGTTTTGCATCACTTGGAAATACGCGGCCCTGATTCTCTTTAGAGCCGATTGTAATTGTGGAACAAAAAACTCGTACACTAACCGAAACATACCACCGAAAATCTCAAATTCGGAAATGTACTCCAAACTGAACCACGTTAGGCAGGTTGATTTAAACAATCCTACAACCATATGCTTTTCGCTGAAGACATAAAATATATGACATGGAAATGCCAACTACCAAATTTGCATAAAATGAAGCCCGTTTGCAGAGACTAATTTTAAACACCTCTCTGTAAACGCCTTTACCTATCCTACCATATTTATAACAAATAACATGCTGTCGATACCGACCTTGTGCTCAGCAACCATGAAAGCATGGGAAATCGGATAGATACGACACATCACTGAGTCGCAGTGACTATTTTGCCCTACCGTTCGACCGCGTTTGCTATGCGGAATATCCCGAAAAGTGCATATATATATATATATACCGTCATGCACTTCAGCGTGATGTCCAAGTTACTTTTGGATAAATCTTGGAATTTCCAATCTGTTTAACACTAATACACGCCAGGGAATTGTTCACACATGCTTTTAAAAAACGGCGCACGCATCGGAACGGATGCCCTTCAGTCGTACAATTACAAAAGTCATTTCCGTGGAGCAAAACACATAAATGTACTTCACTTTGGCATTTAGCATAGCGAACTCTCAAGGACTGCCCGAATGCAACATCTGGGCGGCATATAGTTGGCAGCTTAACTTGCCCTGAAATTGATCTTCAAATTCAAGGTGAAGCATCAGCAGGAGCTAATGAATCGGTTATACATGAACCGAAAATTAATAGGATGAAGGTTAATGGCCTTCGTAAAGCGATGCCCTGAATCCCACTTCTAGTCACGGCTGAGTGTTGTACGCGGTCAACAATGAGGACACCCCAGCTCCTACGTATTCATTACTCCCACATTTCCCAGCAGGTAACGAGCCCAATTACTCTACTCTTTATTATAACTTAACAGTCAGGTTTATCCACCATACCTTTCAATGCAGATGTAAGGTGGAAGAGGTTGTTATCCATGCTTATCCACAGTACTCATGCAGCCGATGACATCCAACCAATGGCTCTGCATACAGCGGCCCGTGATTTGGAATAACCTCTGGCCGGATTCTACAATCAACGTCTAGAGGAGAGCCAAATTCTACCTGTATGGAAGTGATGGTTCATCATTCATATTCATAAGGTATATGGGCACATTGATCCCACCAATTACCGTCCAGTTGGGCTAATGTTTGTGTTATCTAACTTTAGGGAATCATTCATCACATATTCCTTTTGCATTACCTGAAAAACTACCATTGAATAGCCCCAGTGAAACATAGCTTCTGTCAAACGTGTACACGTTCAACTAACGTATTAATTGCGTGCATTAGCTGAACTAAAAGAGTTGTTGATAGAATCACATTCATACCCATCTTTTTATTTTTGCTTGGATTTAATGAAGTATCTAGCGTGAGCAATTGCCTCCATTTTATTATTTTTTGCAAATAATATTAAGATATGTCGATTGCTATTACCACGAGATTAATACGAAAGGTTGCAGTACGAACTTAGCAGGACTTCGTATTGGTCACGTAGGAAAGCCCTATTACACCATGTTGCCAAGTTTCGCGTTGTTCATTCACGCCAAAGACTTGAGTAAACGTATATGCTTGGGACACATGGACTGCAGACCAGCTCTAAAGTACGTGAGCTTAGTGTGTTCTTACATAGAGAACTGAACTGTTTAATCCAGTCTGAAACAGCTGCGAAGAGAAGCAAACGGTACGTCGGCCTGCTGCCAGGGGTATTAGCGATATTTTTCCCATCAATCTACTCAGGGATTCATAAAACTTAGGTGCACCCGAAGTTCGAATATGCCATGCAAGCGAGAAAACCATGGTTTGTTGCGTGACCTAGATGCGTTTGAGACAACACAACGAAGGGCAACAAAGCATGTCAAGGGTATACGCAATCACTCTTAACAGTTAAGGCTGAAGTTGTTAAGAGTATTTGGCATGCGTTACGGTAGGCAGTGCAACGATCTCAAATACGGTTACCAAATATTGTGTAACCCCAATTATGTATGCTGCCGTTTTCTCCAACGTAACCACAAAAGCAAGCCCAGAGATAACTGCTTGAAAATAAAAAAACAAACAATAGAGTCGTCTGGATGATTGACGGCATTACATCTCCCTTGGATTATCCAAGCTTGGCAATCTCGCCCAAGTTCAGTTGTATCCTCCCTTAATATGGACGTTAAACAAATTACTTGATGGTGCTCTTAGCTTCCATATTACGTTACCCAAGATTCGCCATTATTGATACCACTAATAATAACCATCTACCGGATTCATGTGTCCCATGGACACAAGTACGCGGCGCATGAGTGAGCGACCATACCGTTCTCTCACGTTTCGTCTACGATCACTGCAGCCGTTTCTGTAAGCTGGAATTCGATTTTAATTATACTCTCAGGTTTTATAACGAGGCACGTATTTTAGTAGACCATTGAGAGATGACACACATGCATTAGTTTCCATTGTATTCCCCAAAACTTCAAATAGGATGTGATGCACGCCTTAATCCATGATCAATCAGTTTTGATTGTTCAAAACAAAACTATTATGCTGGGACGTAATCTCTGTTAGTACTCTGCCCACAGAATTAGGAACCACTAGAACACAGTATTCATTTTTGCATGTTTCATGCAAAATATAAAGCAGATAGAATTTTTCCCCATTTTCCTAAATTCACACACTTTTATTCTTCAAGTAAACTTACTAGTAAGTTATGCTCATTGTCTCTCAAAATTACTACTTGTCCGTAGTGTCTTTGTGACTTGAGACACTGAAGACCCTTCGCAGCAACTTCCGGTAGATTAATACATAATAGCAATAGTCCTTACAGCTATTTGGCCCTGTTTGTACTCTTTAGTTTACTGCATCTCTTATCTGCAAGCTCATATATCGACTACAGCACATTATGTCTACAAGTTATCGGTGATATTTGCGGTTGATATTTTGAAGTTATGAAGGCTAATTACTCGGAAAAGATAAGTTAACTACTAAAACGATGGCATGCTGCCATTCATTCATTTACGGTATATGGTTTAAAAGATGTACAGCTGAACGTCTAAAATAATTTTGCTCCATTGCACATTCAGTATAAAGTCACGGAGTCTTACCAATATAAGCACTGATTTAGTGACATGAGCCGCTGACGCCGGGATATTGTGGGTGCAGTTTGGAATAAGTCGAGAGGACGCTGATTGCCAACGATTCCCGTGAGGGATACCACTGTGTAACAAATTAAAGTAGGTGTAAATGGAAGGTTGCTTGGAACAAGCGTGGAGAAGCCACGGGCGCATTATACTTAATAATAATAACTAATTGAAAAGCGTTTTCTAGTGAAGTAATGTTAATGCCTAAAACAAATGAATAATAAATAGCGCAGAAACCGCATTTTAGTTAAATTGGTCCCGTCCAAATTAAGCCTCGGGACCATTAAGCAGTAAAATTTTGAAGTAAATTGCCTATTTTAAATCAATGCGATCAGTATAACAAATCCTTACTCACGTAGGCATTATAATCTTGGGTCAAGAAAAGCCGTAGGTCAGAATTCAGTACAAGTTTAACAAAGTTTTAACGCTTTAGATATTTCACTTTGCGATTTGGTATTTTTTGTTATCCATGCAGTTAAATCCAGTGTTATTCAGCTCAATCTATGAAACTAAGTTTAAAATTCATACGCGACAAATAATTCCGGTAATGTTAACCTCCGTTTCGATCCAACTACCATGCAATCTCCCAAATTCCGACTATCATGTTATACTTTTGACTTATTCAAAATTTGATAATAAATGAAATACTAGTGATCCACATAAAGAAGCATGCAGAGAGGTGACACTATGGTTACATTCATTTCTTGGAATTGGATATGAAACATAGTTTAGGTTACTAAATAGCTAACAAATAAAAACACAAGAGTATTGTCAGTCCTCAGTTGCGCTCGTAGTATCTTGCTTGGCGTAATGGCTATGGCGGCAGATAAGCCACATTCATAAAACATATTTCCTGCGAGTAAACTAATTTTCCATAGGCGAATATTTCTAAGTTTCTATAATCAGTTATATTTGAATAATGCACTCCTCTGAAACAGTATACTATCTAACAGATGGAAGTTTCAGTTGACAAATCAGTAAAAGTATACCGCCGTTGGCGGAGCCAACATAAAATTCCCTAGCAATTTCATGTTAATTGGCAGGGGTTCATGAAATTATCGAAGTGTTTTCAACACTTAATATCTCATATATCCTGGTTAATGCAACGTTATGCGTAAACCTATTAAGTGACGAATGTACATGATCCGGATTTGACAAAACGGGAAGCATAATTATGCATCCAACTTTTTCGCCGGACCAAATATAAAAGTTTATTTTTGAAAGGAAAGAAAGTTTCTTGTCATGCCACTTCAGATTTCCTTAAACTATAAACTGGTAATTACACATGTGTCAAGCCATATGTCCAATTCACGAAGAAAAGCTCGGGAAAATTTGAAACGTCACAGGTGGGCTCGTGTAAATAATTTTGAATAGAGGGAAGGTCTAAAGTATGCCGTACAGAGATGGACGCCCATGCAACAAGGCCCAAATAAATGCGGCATCAGTAAATAGTAACTGAAAAAGAATAAACGGGGCAAGTTGATCTAGGGTTCAAACTGTTTATCAGAATGCAGATGGTGAAATCTAAACAAGCTTCTAGCTGTGTTCACTGCCACTTGATTTCTTGCAAACATGAGTGCTTTAAATAATAGTGACGCATTAAGGATAAGCCTTAATGATGGTTGGTTTTAAACAAAGTAGTACGGGGTTGTCAACACAATAAGTTGTCTGCAACCCTAACGCACATAGTCAAGGGACATAAGAAGGACATGCTAACCAAGAACAAATATCTTTCAAGACAAACAAACGAAATTTTCGGACAAAAATAAAGCTTATAATATAGAGATGGATGTAATTATGTGTGGTTTTCTTTAAAGCGGGGTCAAAAACAAATAGCCACCTCAGTCACAGACGTCACCAATTTGCCATGGAATACATTTGAGAATATTCGGCAGTGTGTTACAGCCATTGTTTATGCTAACTAATCCAGATAAGGTGAGACGACGATCTAGTCTTTCCTCTGATATTTGGTATTAGATTAATTAGAAGCTATGGTAAAAATCCTAAATTGATATTAGAATTGCTATCTTACTTTGTTGCACCGATACGTTTACCGCGGACTCAAAATACCGGCGTAACTTCTGACCCAAATTGGAAAGTATAATAGAGAGAAAGAAGTGCATGCTCCTCAGTTTATCAACAAGCCTCCGGAACAAAAGACAAGTCGGGGAGAAACTGCTTTCAATGATTCATTATCAGACCATTACATTCATATGGAGGCTAGAAAGAGAAATCGACCCAGTTAGTTCAAAACGACTTGATCACGTGAAGGTCTATGTCAGAGTGGAGAAAACAAATTAGGTCTTTGCTACCGCGTCTGACCAAAGGCAGTTGACCTTGGCGTCTTCCCATTTCGCTGGCCAGGGAAGCTGGAGGGCCTGGACCAGCTACTTCTGTGAGCATAAGGACGGCTGAAACAATTGAATGCATAATGCTTCAGCTGTCGCTAGTGAAAGAGGGCAGTAACATTCGTTCGGTGCGGTGGAACCTTGTTAAATATTCGGAAATCGCGGTTCCAATCCACCTCATGGCCGATGTCCACAACGTGGTCCAGAATGGTGCTATCAATGGTCCCGGCGTCCCCTTGACGCAGCCAACGATGTCAATGTTCGTTAACGCGTTTGGGTAACTGCCGCGCATTCGATCAATATACGTCCCGCCACTGGCGCACACGAATTGATAAATTACCATTGATGTGGTCAACATCGGCATCTTGTCCTTGTTTTGCGAACGAATGAGTGGTTCCGTTGGGAACTGGCAATTCAACGAGGTTGCTGGAAAGGTCAACTTTACCGCGGCCGAATGCTTTTGGTTAGACGCTCGGTAGCCGCGTCCCCTTTGAATGGTAAGCGAATAAATAGCTCTTTCTTTGATGCTGTTAACACTTGAAGCTTTCGACATGGAATGTAAGCTGTCACGAAGGCTGTAGGTAGCGAGCTGTTGTCGCACAGGATGATAACATCAATGAGAAATTAGTGTTATCTTTCGATATCGTCTCACATTTTACACGGTAGCAAACAACTAGCCTTCTGAGACCTAATTCAATTTCCCAACTCCGGCATAGACCTTCACGTGATCAAGTCGTTTTGAACTAATTGGGTCGATTTCTCTTTCTAGCCTCCATATGATTGTAATGGTCTGATGATGAATCATTGAAAGCAATTTCTCTCCGACTTGTCTTTTGTTATAGAGTCATATTTGAATTTGTAAGTTACTGATGTCATCAAGTCATATGATGCACTATCCTACTTGCACATCAGTTTGCCTTACCGGTTGGTTCGAACAAATTTTTTTATTGATATCTTTTGGAGAATCGACTTAGCTTAATCTGTATTGTACCACATAAAGACGAGCCAAATCTCTCTTTATTAATCTCCTTCTTTATACTATTTTGTAAAGTTTTTATATAATTATTTATCGTGGTACTCAAGGAGGTAATGATAATGCTCCGCTAATATTTCTAATATCATATAAGGAAAATGTGCTCGACTTAATCACTATGAAGTTACAAATCTGCAAACTGAATACCGATTTCAATCAAGGAATTGATAAACTTTAGCATGCTTTTTAAACAGTAATCAGATAAAGTTAATTCCGCGCAAGTTATCCGCTGAGCAATCAGTCCCTATGCTTCTTCAATATTTGTAGTGCAGTACTCAAACCATGGGTACACAAGTCAAAGGAAAACTGACTAGCTTTTTGCGCGTTCAAGCCCTGAAGTTTTGACGTTTCCTTTCAGCCGATTTTGCCATCCTCGGTGGTAGACAAGTAACCGCTATAAGATGTGTAACGGCACCATACTGCAGAAAAGCTGTGAATTCTGTACAGTTGCTATACATCTGTATTGAGGTTATCTTTCAGAAATAACAGCACTGAGCATGCTTAATGCGCAAATTGTTTGCAAATCATCGTGTAGATATTAAGCACCGTTTAAAAACAATCCCTTTGCATGGTCTAATTTATGCTCATTTTGAATCAATGCATATATTGGGATAGGAATAGCACACTTTAAATTTTTGCCTAATATAGCAGAACAGGAAACCTTAGGATTCCTGTTCTGCTATATTAGGCATAAAAGGTACTTTGATACAACCATGAAATTACAAGTGGCTGGTTGCTTTGAATCGAGATGATTCTGTACAATAGTGGACCAGGCTTTCTCTGATCTTGCGTAGAGCGTATAGCAGTTAATTTCGCAAGAAGACTAAAATTACACAGAAATACGACAGAAGAGTAAAGTGACTGCACATATAAGCGACGTCAAGGTCCTATCACTAGGAGAATAACTGCGGGATAATAGGTTACAATCGTTCATATTAGGTACACTTCATGTCAGAATGAGAAAAATGGACAGAATTTAAGAAAAGCCTTATCTGTTCCTTCGAATTGGGATCAGTGTGTCAATGCTACCGTTAGCGCATATGTTCCGGAAACAGCCAATTTACGAAATTAGTACAAGGTCCCGTCATTCTTTTCACTTTTCTGATATGTCACAGTAAATTTATAAATATTTTAAGTACTCGGTTCATGGGTGAAATACGGCGCGTGACCACAATGCAAACCGAGATATTTATTAAAGCGAAACTTGTATAAGTCTATCAGCTAGACTGTAGCTGAATTATGTGAAAATTGCTTGCCGTCCGCTCGAAAACTGCAATAATTTACCCGTTATTTCTTAATTTGATCTCATTAGATATGTGGTAGATTTCATAATAAGAACACTTAAGAAATTGCTTCGGAGCTCTGAACATTTAGCCTCCAGTAACGACGAGTAACGCTTTTAGCAAAGGTTAACCACTACATGGTCATTATAAAGTACTCGTTGCTGACAGAAGTGGATGTTAGGTGATATTTTATACCATGTGCTCACAGCAATGTAGGCCATCAATTACTCTCAACGGATCATAAAATAAGAAACGATGTGATCTTGCACCTACATATTCATAAACTAAAATACGTGAACCATCAAGGCGGTCGATCACAATGAATGCTCAACAAAAGCCATTATATGGCCAATAGCTAACCCCCAGATAACTACCTTAATATCCCTTAACAGAGGAATACTTATTAACTAAAAAGCAGCTCGACGGTGTGAGTCAGTGGAAAAATAAGTATGTCAATAAATGTTGGAGCGATGGTAAGTGCAACACATTCACTGGCATACCGGTCTTATTCCTTCGGGTTTATATTGGGAAAAATGTGTTTTGATGTAGCTATGGTTGTGCATTGCAATCCATATATGGTCCTCTGTAGGCGCAGGCCTTCTCTGAATGAATTATTATGACCGCAGTGATGATTAAATTTAGCACCGGACGCCGCCAAGCGTACGCATCGCAGTAGACTCACTTCTGAACCCAGGCACAAAGCGGCTTCCCCTAAGTAAACATACACCGTGAAAAATTAGCTTTAAACTGACCTGGAAAACGGATAGATTGGCGTCACTAAGCCAGCGTCAGATGCTAGTGGTCACATGCTGCAATCTGTGAACATAATCAAAGTAGGCGCTTTTAAACATTTTTCAATGTGGACACTATGATGTGGCTACCAAAATGCAATATAACCCTGCTGTTTTCTTCCATTCTTTTTACTACTTCTAGGTACCCATTTTAATTTTAAAGCACCTACATTTTTACTTATATTACACCGCTGTTCCACTGTGTTCTAGTTTCCTGCATTCGTGACTGGGCCTCCATTTATGGTAGAAGCAAATGCCATTATCTGATCATTTGTTTTGATAGCAACCGCTTTAATCTGTTGGTATACAACTAATATCTAAAGGCATTTTCATGAATTTGTTTCCTCGTTTCACATCAGCCGCCGTACTGTTTTACCATCATCTAGGGAGATCACTTGGTTTTTAATGTTAAACAGTAAAATATGGAAAAAAAACGGCAGCAAGCATGTGGAATTTGGCCAAGGAACATGATGGTGGTTTTCAACAAGGTGGTACCTTCCACGGATTAACCGTTTCATTTGTTGATTTTAACATAAGGCGTCGATTTATTTCGTTCTTCGTGCAACATGTACGACATCCGAATATTTGTCAAGTATCTATGCTTAAGTGTGGGAACTTTAACTTCGCATGGAATGAGATCCGAGAAAATTGCAAAGCATCACTATTTGTGAATAAGAATATTCAAGCACTCAATATATGGTATGTGTCCTTTGATATACGCTCATTTTGCCGAATATGAGCTTTCTAAACATTGACTTATCTCTCTGTTAAACGTAAAGCGTCATTTATTTATTATTAAATCGCTACCAAGTATCACTTCTTTTATTTCAGGCTAAAACTTCTAAAATATTCAAATAACTTCACCTTCTTTCATCTGCCTTCGACCAAACCATGGTGTGAATTTCTAGCTATCGATTGTGCAGTTTAGTTTGCATAACAGTAGGAGAGGAAAGGAGTGTGTATTTGATTTTGGGCGAGCGCTATACTGAGATTCTCAAAAGTAATGAAGAGTTCACATACGCAAGTTTGCGATATGTCGTTACAAGGGCTAAAAAGTTACATCTATGTGTCGACTCTTGCAGCCGAAGTCATAGTTGCAATGCGATATCGACTTCTGCGAAACTTTGAGGTTGCTCGGAAAACAACTACTTATGGATGAAGTCAATGATAATAAATTTTGCTTACAACAACATCTTGCATCCCCGGTGGAGAATACTAATGCGTATTCGAGCATTACTTTCGGAAACCGTATGATTAGAACATGTTGTATCAAAGAATTCCATGTTGGAGCAACGCGTCATTTCTCATGAAGGATGTTGCATGCATTATAGTCACAAAAATCCTGTTCTCGCAGACGACTTCAAGTTATAACTGAAAGATAATAACAATAATGATTACGCTTGCCTGTACCGTGAATTATATGGCGCTCATGAGGAGATTAAAAGGAAGCTTATTTAGTGTAATGCTGCCAGGTGCACTGGGTTTATATAATTCGTTAGCCGTTGGGAAAACATGAGATTGGACAGTGCTCATAAATGAAGTGTAAGAAATATTATTTTTAACATTTGGCACTGGGCTTAAACCAACAATAATTATATACTTGTTCCAGTGGAACTAACAATTTAAATAGAAAACCTAATCGCCCAAGGCGGTGGAATTTTCGAAATTTAAATTCATTAGCTAGCCAGTTTCCTACGATTTTTATTTTCCGCATGACAACATTTCACAAATTTTCAAGTGCAGTCTATTTTCTGATTCTGGTTTAATGTTCCGTACATATGTTTCTAATGTACACCTTGCTGTGTAGTAGCAAACTTTCGGTTTGTCGATAGATTGGTGCACGCTTTAGTCATAATATTTGTCACCATCTAAGTAATGCGAAACAAATATCTGCTGCAAAATTGTCGAACACAGAGCGTATGCTGCTACCTATGTGTTATGCGAAGTTACTTATTTTATTTGTTGGTCTCTCTAGTTACAAATTTAAGCTTTCAGCTGGTACTTAACACGACTTTGTTTAACAGCTTCGCGGATGTACGAGTAAATTCAACCAGATGATTTCGACAGACCACGCTGGAAAACGCGAGTCACTGGCAGTGAGTGGCCAGTCAGTGTTTATAAAATTCCTAGAGCTTCCGCTGCCATAATCTTGCCTAAATGAGCTAACCGATAATTAGGGAAATACCAAGTTAAATGGCATCATCGAGCGACCATTAAAATGAATTAGACGTGGTCAGAGTGATCACCTTTTGAAGCCCGTTGGACTGTAAAAGCAGTGTTAAATAGCTGTGTGCTTAACTCGTTTTCTTTAATTATTGCAGAGCCACCTTAGTCCGACCATGATTATGATCAGTTGGCTCGGAGATAATTCGGAAAGTTAACTAAACTTTACCAATATATCTCTGCAGAAGGTAACAAGGAGTACAGAGCACAGCGATATTTATACGATAGCGTAAAAGCCCTGGAGCGATGGCAGTTCTAAAATTAGCTTGCTAGTGAAGGTAAGTTGGCTTCCCAGAGGATCTTTGCTTTTGTGAAGCCTCTTCGCAGATCTGCATCTGACACAGCTTGTGAATGTGTTCGGACGGATAGCCCAAAAATTTGGACTCTGAGCGTACATCAGCAATATCCGCCAACCTCGCTTTAGTACTTGCAATTTGCCGTGCTTCTGTACTGCTTTTAATGTGTGCATCCCCCGTTCATGTTTACGATTGTTTCGCCTACAGAGCCTTATTATTGCGTTTAATAGCATAGGCTTCCTTGATCTTGATGCTGAGTCATCAAGCTCAGTACGCAAAAGTAAACAAGTTATGCTTGTATACGGATAACAATATTACTGTGGCGTGACAGCCGTTACTTTTTCCTCACTTACGGAGTATTTGAACGCGATAGATTTAAACAGATTTTAATGGTGACACTGAGGACAGGGTACATCAGTGCAGCAAAATAACAAAAGAGCAACATATGTAGTCCGAGAATGCCTGTGTGAGGACCACTACATTGGGCCTACATTCGTTGAAAATTTTCTAAGACTACCTAATGCAGGTTATTCGTTTCTCAACTGCCGTTGACCATATCGAGTCAACACTTTGAGTGTGATACCTGTATACTTACTACCGTGCATGTCGACTGAGTCAACCAACTTCTATTGTATCATGTGAGGACAAAATTTGTTGTAAACGGCGTTTGGCTGAACCAGCGTTGGTAAATCGATGCTAGATCGCTGAGCTGAAACTTGCTCAATTCTGAGTGTTGTTCAGGTTATTGGGTCAACCAGACCAAACTTCAGCCGTTTCATGCTGGTTTATGCCAGTTCAGGTCAGTGTCACCCACGGAAAAACAAATGAAACCTACTATGATATTCCTCAGCTGACTAAAAAACTGTACCGGCTGTCATTCTGAGTTCTACAGTAAGGCAAATTTGCGGTCAACGCTTAGCTCCTTACAAACTTCTTCAGGTTTGTATCATTCCTAGTGAGTACAATGAACTTGTGTCGGATTGTCTGCAGCTGAAAAAATATGAACTCGGGTGACTGAATGAAACTAGCCCTCTGGAAGTCAAGCTATTATGACAAAACTTTTGCACCATATTTGTTCGTTAATTTCCCACCAAAATACACCACGACGCTAAGAAGGGCAAATACAAAATTGCACGACCTACGTGTGTACTCATGCAATTACGGCGCTTTATGTGATCAACCACAGATTCAGAATGGAATCATTTCTTTTCAGACCTTACTTTCCGTCTCAAATTAAGGTTCACTTTTCTTTCCAACTGTAAGTCGAAATTGCAAATTAGGTCTCATTTGCCATCGACGACTGCGTCATTTCCCAATTTACGTCTTTATATTTTGTTTCGAATTATAAATGTGAACGCTTGTTAAACTTTTAGAAGGAACTTCTCAATTTATTACAAGACACGTGCGTTTAATACAGACGGTGTAAATAACGCTCACAAACATTTTAACTGGTACAGCGTAACCACAGACTTTTTACAGCCTTGACCTTAATTCAGAAAACATACTTTGATTTACAGAAAACTTTACACTATTGAGTGTAATTCTTCACTAGCTGAAGCGTGGATAAGCTGTCTCAGTTTGTTTGCATATTTGACTTAATACCGAAATGTATGCACTTAACTGTTAACAGTGGCGCATGATTACAAACAGGGATAATAGCAAATTCTTGCCAAATCCAGAAATATAATCATGGTGAAAATTACCGGGTATAAAACTGTTTTGGTGAAGAAAAGCGTGCACTACAAGACACACAGAGTTTTGTAGTTGAACAGCTGCGAGAATTCTTGCTTAGAGTTAGGAAGCATTACGATTCACTCCACTGTTTGTCTTTACACTAATGCCGTCATTTGATGGTCATTGACTATGTCATGCGGGGCAAAATTGTTAGGATATCCTCATGGCGTTTTGAAATTAATGATAGAATGGGGCAATAATTTACGCGCTGTGTAATTTAAATTGCTACCAGGCAACTTGTGTAATTTTGGATAAGCGATTGCTTCATAATAATGATATTCTCATTAAGAAAGCATAACTTTCCACTCTTGAAAATTGCACAGCCGTACTATTCTGAAGCGTTATGCATTTCTTGTCCTGAATTTATTTCGAATGCACCTGAAAATGTAATAGCAGATTTTCCAACCGCTGAAGATTTTGTTCTAAAGTACACGAGTAATGTTTCAATACGGATAACATTATTTATTGTCGAATGACGCAATTAATTTCTAATTCTAATCAGACAACTGAAATATCGCACAATTAAACGCATACCGCAAGCACTGTTTATAAGTTTTTCATTGTGAGTTCAAAATCCAAAATGTTTCTGTTTTTGACAAGAGTGATATTATAAACATAGATTAAACTTATTGTTTATTCTTCTTCTACCATTTTGATAGTTATATTTGTCTCTCCACTGCTAGCGTCAGCAATTGTGTGGTTGTCGGTTTTTCGGTTGACCACCATTGTTTTCACCAGCTGTGCTAGTAAATTGTCAGTTTGACCCTTATCCAATGCAAAAGGACATCGAATACCCTCAAACAGATGTATAGGCTAGGCCAATGTCAATATGGAATTGATGGAAACAATGCAGCACCACTTGTGTAAACATCCGTCAGCTTTAATGGTGTTGCTCATTAGTTTAATTTAGATTAGCATTTATGAATAATATATAGGGATATAACATCATTTTGGTTTAGATAATTTAATGTTATCAGAAATGCAGGTTTCTCTCACACAATCAAGTGCTAATGCTTATTTCGGTATAAATGGCTTTCAATAATTAGTTGACGTGTTAACCCAACTTCATTGTAATTGAAGTATGGTGGTATAAGGTAAATAGCTTCCCTCTTTGCCAGGATTCCGGATCGAAATGATTTGAAGTAGAGGGAAGCATCAAAATATGATAAGCTAGAGTTTCTGGACTTAACCAGCGGCAATAACGAAAGCTTAGCACTTTTTATGGCTTTCCATCTGTTTCAGTTCAGTTCAGTTCAGATAGGACTGGAGCGATAGGAGAAACCCGTGAGTGTTCCATCTTGAGTGGATCGTTGAGCCAGGAATTGATGAAGTGCTCAGTTATCGATGGATCTAAAACGGAACACCCGTATCGCACCCTGGCCAACCAGTTAATGGCCACGTTTCCTGCCCTAGCAGTCCTTGCTGTCGCAGTCAAAAACTCTTAGCCCACCGGAGAGGCTAGCCAAATAATCTATTCGACCATAGGTCGAATTTCGTTCTTACCTTCACTACTATACACGGCAGAGAACCGTATAGGTTGAGGTGGGTGAAGGGTCAATGAGTTCTGCATTCATTGGCCGTAACTGTCTGGATTCCGTAGGGTATGATTTTATCCAATCTCCGTGCAACTAATTCATCTTTCTTTACAACCAATACCTGTGCGGCTGCTTGTTTTCTAGCTGCATGTTCCTTTGTCGGTTATATTAAGCACGTATTCATTTGGTCAAGTAGAACGTTAGAGACAAACCGAGCCGATATCAATATGTTATTCTCCGCGATATTTGTGTCAGTGGCGATAGCAGCCACATTCGGTAAGTGCTAATCAAACTTTACTTACTTTTGCCCGCAAACGCAACTAAATGTTAACGAAATTAACAAAGCAACAAACTGACGCGTATTTATCACGTTCCACCATTGTTTGTTACTTAAATGTTTCATAACCACGTTGTTTATATTTTACTAGGATGGACTATTAGACTTGACAGTAGATTTATTATTAAAATGCTATTAGTATTACGCGTGAACAAAATGTTCGTAGCAGACTTTACGTGCCCTATTTGTCTACGTGTCCGAGTATCGTAAACAAATAAATGGTTGCCTTTTTTGTTCGATTAGGTCAACAGCGGGTATGTTTCCGTTTCGGTTGACACATATTGTCTAATTGCTTAACTTTCTTTGACTGCTTAAATACATACCCGTGCTCAATATTATGAGCAAAAGAGGTCAATCCTCCTGGTAACCTCATACACAATTTTTTAATGTTTTAGGTTTCAGAGACAAAAAAATACTGTAATGTCACGCAGGAAAACTGCCTGAATAGGACTTTTGTAGGTACATGTATGCTTTTATTTAAAAGGAACAGAAGTGGAAGATTACCTGTTGCTTGGTTATTAGTTACATTTAGAATAGCCGGCAAACGTGCAACTTAGACTATATCAAGTAACCTAGGCTCCGCTCGGTTAAGCTAAGAGCGGTAACTACCCATTAGTTCGCATTACACTTTGCGGATAAATGATGTGGATGAAGTGTATGCGAAGTATACCGACCCAGAAATTTAGCTGAGTTTATCGAAAATGTAATCTTCTATACAGATAGGGCACATTCCATCGGACGAATAAAGCCTCTAAAAGCAAAAACAATGCATTGAAAGCAACAATGTTGGAATTTGTGCTAGTTACACTAACCTATACAGCTTGGGATGGAGAAGAAAATCAGACAAGATGAAGTGCTTGATGCTCATTTCGGGATAAATCTTTTGCCAAGACTGTCAAATGAAACAAAACTGTTACGAGTAACTGCAGATTTTATTCTAGTGCAAAACAATCTTACATCAAACAATCACGAAAATTACTGTTTATGGAAAAATAAGTTAAAAAAAGTGAATTTTCGGGAGAAAAGCCGACCAACATTAAAGTCATTTAAGCCAAGCAAATGATCACCATCACTCTGTGCACTGCATTTAACGAAACTAGCATCGCGGGCAAGTTACTGTAATCAGGAAATTAAGTCGTCAATAGAGCAAGAAACCAAGACGGATAGGCACAGTTTTAGAAGTGCGGTCCTTTTCACTGGCTGATATTTTATGCACATCCAATTCCCGTTGGCATGGGTAGGATTACGTCGGTTTCTGACCAAGTCTACTTTGCATGCACTTGCTTTCCCGCTGGGAAGTTGGCCAATTAGCATGGCATATTTTTACGCTGCCTATTTAAGTTTTTGGGCCATTTAGCTTATATTTATTCAGTCATGATCGTATTTTAAAACAGGTAGCGGCTTGTTGCCGCTGAAAGGCCAAGCCTGTGGTGACTGGAAGGAGTGCAAAAGCGTGCACCGAATTTGGTTACACAAACGACGCCAGAGATAGAATCGGAAGGCAAGGAGAGGAGGTCATCAGTGCCTTTCGTGGTTAGGCTGGACGACATCTTAATTACTGATTTGTTCCAGAGACGCCCTGATGCGCTGCATTAATAGATTAATGGAGTTGGCTTTCCTCTAGTTACTTTCTAAATACTTGAATCATCAACTCTGAGATTTGTCGGTGCAAGAGTGCTTCGTTTATGGATACGATACTTACGATTTTGCATTGAGTACAAAAGTACCAGTAGTGTAAAATATGAAGTTTTTTGATCGACTTGATAGATGGTAGTAGTAAAAGTTTATTGTTGGTTGATGAAGCTATTTTTCGCAGTTGGATTTGGATAAGAAATGTATGCTCAGTCCAACTTCTTAAGAATGATTATTCCTTGAGAATTCCTGACACGGGACAGGTTTCACAATCGGATTGCTGATTGCAATATACGTGACATTTCTTATACACGATGGGGCAAACCGAATTATGAATATTACGTTAATTTATAGAGGACAAAGGGAGTTATCGTTACATGTGGAACAGTAAGACATTAATAATTCGAACTTTTGATATTTGCACATTTTTAGCGCTGTGAACTCGCTAGAATGTGTGACCAAATGCTTTTCCGTAAGAACAGACCAATGAAAAAGGGAACCCAAACCATTTCTGTGATTGACTTATAAAAATGCACCGTAGCTATTATCAGCAGCCGCATAAACATACATCAAATAATTAGGAGATGCTATACTACTTTTGCCTAGTTGCTGATGGCCAGTTTTATGTAAGCCTACAAAAAAAGTATTTTTTTTATCAACTATTTAATTATCGTTAACTTCTAATGACTTTTGCCTTTAATCAAGCCGGAGACTGAATATGATATACCATGGGTAAGTTCCGGTGTGTAAACTATTTTAAATAGTTGGATGATGATTTGATTAACGAACCGAATGTTAAAATAAGATGAAATATATTTCTGAATTAGAAATCGTATACTGTGATTCCTTCCTTACAATCCCACTGCGTGGAATATCTAACTTATCGCACTTTGCACTATCTCTTCCTGAGCGCTAATACTACCCTGGTGAATTTGTTTACCTCAGTGATAAGGAAAGCGGTTCCTCTACTACCCTCTTGGTTACGACCAGCTCTATATGTTTATCTGCGTACATTTCAAAACAGACTGTGCTAACTTTACTTATAAACGAGATGTTTTATTTTATATTGGTTTTTTAGTTCTACCATTAGGAATCAATTAACAGTCTAAACGTTTCGTTTGAAAACAAGCTATCAAGGCGCAGATTCTTTTGCCAAGAAAATGGTATGCCAGTTAGCTGAGTACGCTGGTTTAGCCAAGTCAACAGGAGCTTCCAGCATGTTAGCTTACTGGCATTTGTGCGGAACACATCCGCTGCGGTATATGCTAAGGAAAGTCAGGTTAATACTGCAAGTATTCTCCACCCTCAAGAATGAAAATCTCACGGAAGGATAGCTTAAAAGATGCCACGTTAAATTTTAATGTCGAATTTAAGATACGTGCAGTAGCAAGCAATATAGTTGAACCACTGCAAGTATGTTACCATTGAAAAGAAAAAAATTCATAAGCGTGCATTTTTTATAAATTCTAATATCACTTAATTTATGCTCATTTTTGAAGGACCAAAAATCCCCGTTCATCAGACCTCTGCTGGTAAGTCGCTTTCAATATCAGGCTACACGTTGAAATCTGCGTTAAGTCCCGTAGTTCGGTCTGTGGGAAAAACAATTTCAAATTAAAAGTTTTGTCAGTGAATTCTTGTTTCCGTGAACTGTTCATGTCGACACACATGTAGTGGGTGGCTGATGATTGTAGTGTTTGTGTTTTGTCGCAACACGATGAATGATAGTCATGTAATGCTGGTCGATTCGTTTTTGGAAAATGTATAAGTTTAGTACCAACCCGACTGTTCTACTGGTGACTCATGAGATTTTCTAAAGACAAGAACCGCGCCAGGATTAGTAGAAAATCTGATCTGCTAGAATAAGTTTACGCATACGCGACGATGCATTCTGTTTGGCACACATAAAGCTGTGGGTCTCAGCTAGTATGGCAGATGCCTAGGCCAAAATACTTTTATATCTGCCTATTGCTGTGGAGTCTCGAGAGTAGTCAGATAGCGCTTTATTAATTTTGCGCGGGCCAGAGTTGCGTACACCATATGCTTCCCTACGATGAGCTGAGGTTTTTGAGAAATGGAACGGTCAACAATTTCTGTTAAAGAGGAACATGTTGGTTCGTAGTCGTTCGCATTCACAGATCGCTTCGATTATTGAATCAACAAGTCAAAAATGAACAATGAAAAATGAATTTATACGGGTTAAGAAGCGTTGCTTTACAAGTCCCGTTAGATAGTTGGTGAGGATATCAACATAACAATAATAATAATAAGGATAGTAGAATAGTTAATACTTTAAATATGATAATAATGACTTACCTTTTGCTTCGTTGTAGTCCTGCGATCCTCTTAGATTCACAGCACCCACAGTTAACAAGAAACATTCCATGGTAAACTCCAGGTGTAGGATGGAGACGTAGTGTTAAGTAACAAAGTGTAAGTGGATGAGTGCATTGTCCAACCGTCTTTTAAATACTGTTATTGTTGGTGCAGAGACGACCGATTCTGGCAGAGCATTCCACGGGTGACAGACACGAATGGAAAAGAAATTTCCGCGGCATTCCAGACGACTGTATTGTTCTGCGAGTTTTAATGAGTGGCCCCTCAGGTTTGTATTGCTGCTGAGTTGCGGTAAAGGGCGGCACACATGATGTGGGTCTCGCAGAATCATGTATGCCATAATTAGGTCGCCTCGTAGTCTGCGATAGCTTTCACTGAACAATCCCAATCGTTGCAGCCTCTCCTGGTAGGGAAGATTGCGCATTCCAATAACGTTCTTAGATGCTTGGCGCTGTGGCTGCTCTAGTGCATTAAGGTCATGTTTCAGCCATGGATTCCAGGCTTGAATTGCGTATTCGACATAGGGGCGAACAAGCGCACTGAGCATTTGTCGAAATATGGAGCTGTTTATTTGTCCAAACGCCCGCCTCAACAGCCCAACGTGTTGGTTCCCGGTCTTTGAGGCCTTTTCTGATTGCCTGGAGCAACCCAAGTCATTTTGAACCAGGACACCCAAGTCACGTTCGAGAGTTGATTGTTGCAGTACAGCCATTCCGAGTCGGGATGAGTAGATGCTTTGATGTCGGATGGAAAGCACCTTGCATTTACTGACGTTGAACTGCCATAAGTATTGGGTCAACCATTGATACACTGTATCTAAGTCACTCTGAAGTACACGTTGGTTAGCTTTCGCCTGGAACCCGCGCCAGGTCTTGATATCGTCGGCAAACGTAGAGAGTTTGAAGCGATTCCCTGTGCAACGTCATTAATAAACACCAAAAACAAACGTGAACCTAGAGCTGAGCCTTGCGGCAAACCACACTCGACTTGTATGGGGTCCGGTAAAGAGCTCCGAACTCTGACCACTAATTGCCGTTGAAGTAGAAAGTTGACGATCCAGCTTAAAAGTGGGTCTCCGATCCCGTAATGCTGCAGCTTGGATAGTAGTATGCGATGGTCTAGACAATTGAAAGCCCTGGAAAAATCCAGGTAGATCACATCAACACCTTCTCCAGCGTCGGCTGCCTCGGTCCAACTACTGCGTGCAATTAGTAAATTAGTTGTACATGACCGCTGTCGACGGAAACCGTACTGCTCAGGAGTGATGAGGTTGCAGTTTTCCAGATAGCACACCAGTGCATCGGCAACTATGGCTTCTATGACCTTGGAGAGTATAGAAGAAAGTATACTGGGCGGTAGTTGGAGGGATCAGTTCTGCTACCACCTTTGTGAATCGGGCTTATTATTCCAATCTTCCACATGGCAGGAACTTGGTTCTGGTCTAAGCAGTGCTGGAAGAACTGAGCTAAAGTCCTGCCAGTTGGCTTACTGCTGCTCCCAATGCCTCTGGACGAATGTTGTCGACACCCGGCGAGCTGTGTTTGCGTAGAGAAGTCAGCTTTTGCAATACAGCCTCTGCTGTAAACTTGATGTGTGTTAGTCCTGGTGAGCAGAATACAAAGTTTGGTAGATCGCTTGGTGGCAATTCTCTTTGAAAGGTGGGGGCGTATTGCATCTGCAGCGCGTTTGCAGCTTCCATACCGTTCTAGTTGGGCCATCCGCTGTCTTGAGTGGAGGAAATCCTTGCCTCACATTTCGTAGGCTTTTAACGTGCTTGTACAGCAGTTTGTGATTAGCACTGAAGGTTTTTGCGATGTTCTGTTGATAGGCGGCTTTGTCATCTCTTAGCAGTTGAGTGCAGTGGTTACGTTGGGCTACGTAGTTGTCCCAACTTTCTGTGCTGGAGCTTCTCTGTACACTCGCCATGCTGTGTTGCGTACTGTCATCCATTTTCGAGTTCTGCTCCTAACGAAAGAAACTGAGTTGCACTTATTGCAAGCTTTTATCTCTGAAGCCTGTGCAATCAGCTGACTGAATTTTTTGACGAACTCAAGCCCGGCGACTTCCGGGGATTGTTCTTCGAGGAAAGACCATGTTGTGGCGCTGACTAGTTGAGCGGGTCGTTCGTATCTTGTGATGGTTCGCACTGTCTCATCGTTATCATTCAGATATTCTGCATAGCGGAGGAAGTTGAAACTGATCACTGCGACCCAACGGGCAGTTTAAAACCAACGTATCAATTATATGCTCCTCGTTGGTAAGCACAAGATCCAGCACAGATGACCTGTTACCAGTTCTGAACCGAGTGGGTGAAGTGATGTGGTTGTAAAGAGTAACAGTAGTTACTAGATCTTGTAGATCTGTTTTGAATTGTTCTCCGATCGTGGCAGGGGCTTCTAAACCATGTGCGTTGAAATCACCCGTGATAAAAATGTGAGTGTACTTTTGTTGTAAACTGCCCCTTAAAGCAGCCGCTAGGTGGTAGTCGATTTTGGGTGTTAAGTTAGGGGCGCGGTACACCAAGGCAATAAGGCAAGCGTCCCTGCCTTTTAACTGCAACTGACACCAAAGAGAGTCGGGGAACTGCGAGTCTGAATCATCCACGACTTCCAACTGTAAGTGGTTTCGGTAATACAGGATTACCCCTCCTCCTTTTGTGAGTCTGTCCATCCGGATCAGCGACATGCCCGGTAGAGAAAATTCAGCGTCCGTCATTCCCGTGTGCAACCATGTCTCCGTGATATCAATGACATCATACGAACCTGAAGCTTGGCGATCTTTCAGTTCAGCCAGTTTGTTAGAAAGACCCTGAGCATTCGATACATGCAGGCCAGTTTCTCGGTCTCTAGGAGCCCGCAGAGAGGTGAAGCTGTCAAGTGTTGGACAATGCCGACCGATGGGAGGTCGGCAGTTACTCGTTTTTTTGATGGGTCAATGATACCTCGTCCGCAACTTGATTCAGCCAAGGTGGGTCCCAACCTTCGTTTAGTCCTACGTCAGAGTCAATTAAAGCAGCAGTCAAGTTACGCTTTGTACATTCGTCGGTATGTTTGCTGCTTCAGTTGCTTTAATATTTGAGCTGTGTAAAATGTTTGCGACCTTTAACCGAATTTCGGAAGGAAGATGTTTCCGATTTCTCCACCATCGATCCAAAACATCCTTTGCTTGTTGCTCTGCCTGAAACACAAGATTTAGGATTCTATATAATTCGGTGAGAGAGGTATCCTGGTGAGCGATAGTGGCACAACATTATCCAAAGAAAGTGTTTTACGAATGAACCGCCACTGTTCTAAATCGTGCTTTCCGGTCTCTTGAACATCGTTAGAAGGAAGTTCTGGCACGTCATGTATGAAGATTGTGTTTAGGCGGTCTTGCTTGCTGTGCCCCTCTTCGGTGATTCGTTTTGATTGTCGCGCGCTCCAAGGGGCATCAGGATTGATACGTATCCCACAGTATCCGTGTTTTAGCGCGCTTGCGGAGAGCAAAACCTTTTCTAGGTCGGTGAAGGATTTTAGTTACTCGAATAAGTCTGGGTTCACCATAGTGTGGCGAGTTCGGATGACGAGTAATTCGTAACAAGTTTGTGGGCTTGGCTTCAATACTCATATGCATGCACAATGAGTTCCAATGGTCTTGGTCGTCTGATAACTTATCCCACAATATGACGGCGGTAGATTCAGGGACATTTGAGCATACAACAGTCCGGTCACTGTTGTTGGATCCCTTTTCATCGATCTACAAGGGATGGTACTCATTTGTCTTGACTTGTTGACAAGTGATTGTTGGTTGTTTTTCTCTCCATTTGCGTCAACGGTGTTTACAGGGGAAGAGGACTCAAAGGCGACCTCTCGGTGGACCCTTGCAGCAATCTCTGCATATGTAACCGATGTTCTGGAGGCTTAGTCTCGACAAGATATATTTGAGCTACAGGTACCAAGGGTTGATGTTTGGCTACTTCTTCCTTGGTAATGCTAGATGTCAGGTGTAGTGGAATTTGCTTAACCAGACGTTTTGAATGGTGCCTGATTTTCGTTGCCGTGTGTACTGTTTGATTCACGTAGGTACATTCTTTTTTCGCCCGGCGTTCTACCAAATTGGAGAAGACAACAAAGATGGAGACTTAGCTGATTGCGGTTCAGGGGAAGCGGATTTTTCAGCATTCCGTTGCTTAGCAGCCGCTACGCTTCTGTGGTCCATACTCGCTTACATTGAAGTAGTCTTATTGTTTATCCTCTGCTCTGCTTCTGTGATTAACCGGTCGCATTTCTCAGCTAGGATAAGCAAGCACTTAACGAGGGGGATGGTGGAACACGTTGTACAGAACCAAAATGCATCTTGGGAGCTATTTCGCTCCCGTAACTGTTGTTAGGACACATTTGCACATTTCGTATGGTATTATTCCAAACAGTGCGAACAAGCCAGACCGCTTTTTACTATTCGATGACATTCTCCTAACCCGCAAATGCCTTTCGATGGGAGTCTCTTCGGTTTCGCCTTTCTGCCATTCAATTTGGTGTCGTTACCTGACCCAGCGGGTTGGTTATAATTCTGTAATTTTACAGCTTTGCGAGCGGCGCACATCGGTCAGGCGAACGTGGTGGTTTCAAGGTCAAGGTTGAACTCCACATGACACGTATCAACATGCGGTTTTCCAGCCGAAATGTGCTATCTGGATGAATGTAAACGAAACACTTAAATTTTTTCACGTTGAACAGTAGGTTAGTTTTGAACGAATAAAACACGGCCAAAGTTCGTTGCTGCAGGCTGGGATTTGTCAGGCTGCAAATCGAGAGTCATATTTTAGTGTAATCCGCAAATTAAGAAAAGCTACTCAAAGACACGCAATTAGTCCTTAGTTAAGCTTGGAATAAATACTGCTTCAGTAAAGATGTAGCAAATGCAGTCAGTATCAGCTTTATGTACCCAAATGGGTGCATTTGCAGCATATACATTTTCAGTTGTACTCTTACCGAGATTTTAACATTAAGAATGTAAGTGTAATTTGTGATGAATAATTAGGAGCCACTGACAATCCTTGATCTATAAAAGATTTTAAAAAGCTGGGCTATATCTCCGGGATTTGTGCCCATTGTAAAGGTGTCTTCAGATTTCGTTTCAAAAGACATAATTTTATGTACAAAGAATACTGTTTGTGAATGGTGCGCAATATTTCGAGTGTTTGTTCAACCTTGGATGGAGTAGTGAGCCTTAGTGAACTTGAAGTTGATTGAACCATATATATGTTAGCATACTCGTACAATACTGAAATATATATATATATGCTGCGAATAATGTACAAATTATGTTCCGCGAAACGAGCAATATATATGAAACATTGCACTCCATCTCAGTTGGTGCAGACGAAAATTCCCGCAACCACACGTACTGCTGTTGATATACAAGGAAATCTTCGATACACCCAAGCATATGGTTTCGAGTTTCGTAGCATTTCCAATTTTGAAGAATGATGCAATAGCAGCTGGTTGAAGACCTTGGGAAAGTCTAGGTAGATTAAATTGGAACCGACCCGTTACCGACAGTTTCAACTTAAATACCATACAAACTCGGTAGCTTGGTGGTCAAGACAACTTCTGAAATAAGCCTGATTGTTACGATAACAGTACTTTCTTTAAATTACTTGTTAGTGGATTAACATTGATCGATTCCAATAACTTTATGAGATATGGGATGAAACTACCGAATATAAGTTGTGCTGGTTTTAAACGAATGCAACCCTAAAACCGAAGATACATAGACCTTACATCCACATGATAAGGACTTGCTGTTTATCCGATTCTATGAAGTACTCGCGAAAACATCTTAGCTATTCTCACAGCGGTTTGTGTGCTTTTCGTTAAGTGCTGTCAAACCATTGTAACTGGAGTTTCTAAGCGATACGCGCTGCTTCAGTGCAGTTGCAGGAATATATGTGACATTAATAAGTTCTGGCGTTTGAGAGACTTAAGATGTGTGGGGTGAATTTATGCCAGGTTGGAAAATGGGAGCGTGCTGTAGCCGTAGAGCATTGATTACGTGCTCCATGCTCTATTTATTTCCATCTACTGAGATTACACAGAATTCAACGCTTAAGATTCCAGTGTACAGTCAAGTTTCTTTGACACAAAATGTTTCTGGTAGCCACTGCTGCGTTTTCAATATGTCCTCACGGACAAGTGGGGTAAGGGGAGTACACTGCGTTAAATAGGTTATCCTGCTTTCACGAATTGGTTGGCTCGCTAATCATGCCACTTTCACTTATTTTCATACATTTTCGAATTATGACCAGAAGACAGGTGTTCTTATGGAGAGAAGTGGCCTGCATTT
>OX104059.1:14634317-14814317 GCA_944474145.2 Dicrocoelium dendriticum
GGACATGTTCCTATAGGAATTGGGAAACTTTCATTCGGTTCAAAACAAACATTTTGAGGCTTCGGAAAATTTGGTTACGGAGCTTTTGTCTGCGTACCACAAGTATCTGAAACGAAGTAATAATAGGTTGCTCAACAATCGAGGTTAAAATCATCGAAAATACCATAGGCCGGAACTCTCTGGAACACTAGTAAATATGTTCGAATAATTAGACACCGCCAGATGGTCGTTTTGAAGATACAACCAAATCTCCTATTTCCATGCCTGGACATGCAGTATACGCTTTCAGCTAACATGTCGAAGTAGTCCTTTTTAATTTTGCGGCTGTGAAATAATCGTTGCATCAAAAGAGGTAGGTGGCTGAATCTTATAGGCAAGCAGTTTAACTATTATATAAACATCGCATTTCATGGTTCTGCTTTATCCGTACTAAATAACTACACACCACTCAATGCATCTTACTACTTTATCCTAGCAAGTAAAGCTGTTGAAAACTGAGGTATTTCATGTTTACATCGTTAATAATGCAAAATGTTAAAGCCTCCTTAGCAAGCTTTTTCCTTACCCTTCATATAGTTTTTCCTTTCTATTACACAGCTAGGTGAATAGCGTGAATGTCTGCAAAAGGTAGGCCTACTGAAATGATGAATTGTTGAAGGCGTGCAACCAACTCACCCAATTAATGTACGAAAACAAAAATGCCCTGTGTTACCAGACCATACCACTTGTATGAGGTACGCAATTAATTATAAGCGATTAATTTGTATTGGATGCAGTCCTCAGTTTAACCGTTTTCCGTGTTCTCATGTTTGCCCACATACTTTCACTATTTATAAATCAATGCTATTTACTAATGTTCTGCAATTTTAAATTGCCATTTCCATCTGAATATGGTCACTAAACCATGTTAGTTTTCTTTTTTCCTTAACCATTCACCTATCCGTATCTGAACGCTTTGAAATTATCGGGGATTCCGATGATTGCTGAAACGAAATTGATGGCGGAAAAATCAGTGGAATTGGAATCACAGGTGCTTTTTTTTTACATCGGTTGGTAAATTCAGTTAAAATCCTTTATGCCTTATGATCGGACCAGCTTATTTGGGCCCTGCTTCACGTAGTTGAGAAGATATCAAGTTCCAGTTGTAAAACATAACCAAACGCCTCGGTAAGTTGACCAGCATTTTTGCGTCTCTGTGCGAAATTGCAAAGGAGAAAGCCCAACTGTCTTTTGTGATTCGCACGTGAGTCGAAGAAAGAACTATCTTTTACTGTTTCGTTTGTGTGTCCCAGCCGAGTGATATCATCTCTCCTTCACTGGCAATTGTCACCGATAAAAAACCATCAACTCTCTATACTAGAAGATGAAAGCAAAACAAGCCTCCATTGATTGGAATAATTGCTCAAATACTGGCGCCTTATATTTGGTACATGGCTAGATTTTATTTGTTTAAAGTTATCAAGTACCCTTCCTTTTCTTTTGTCAACCATCTTAGGGATAGCAGCTGCTCGGGATTCCTGATCATGTGAGCAAATAGCAACTTGGAAGCAGTTGAATTAAAGTTTTAAAACGTTGCCTATTTGTAATCCATAATCTATATATATCCGGTCGCATAGACGCCAGCACCACAGTTGAACAATCATCTAGCACTACACGGTCCGTCAGCTTGATTTATATATACAGTCACCAAAAAGCAACTACCATAAATTTTACCTAATGTGCTGGTTCATTTTGCGTGCTGAATTTACAGATTATGTGTAAAGGAGAGGGTAACTGGGATTTCACGTTTTTTCACCTTTATGTAGTCCAGAACGAAACACAACCAGATAAATACTTATGCATTTCAAACCTTTTGCCAAAGATTCAGAGGATATAGTAATGCAAATATGCCATCGACTTTCGCTTCAGTTTTTCACCATAAATCAGTAATTGCAACTTTTCCCATCTTTCATCTGTCGGTAAAACGGCAAATAACCAAGTATGCCCAACAAAATTTCACGGTATTACAGTACCAGCAGGCGAAAACATTAGGTATTTTGTAAGATTTTATTAGGTAAATATAACATAGAAATTCCAGAAGCATCAACGCCTTACTGGCTTACAGTTTTACATAGTTGTCAGCAAACCCCAGCACCACATATAAGTTTGAGATGTTCTGTATGAAGTTGGCGTTGTTCGAGTGGATCTGTCCGTGCGGTGTTTGCGCAACTCCTACGATAAAATCAGGGTTTATTGTCTAGATGACATCATTTAGAATCTTACTTGAAGGAAATTAGAAGAAATTCGATAAAATTTGCAACAAAATTCCAAAACAATGGAGTCAAAATTTCATTCGTGATATTCTCCCAACAAGTCAGTAGAAATCGCGCGAGACTAATCAATTCTGAAGGCAAGAAATACAGGTGTTTCGCCATAGATTGTTGAGCCTGGTATCAAGCTTGTAGCGCGAATAAACTAATGCTAATCTGGCATTGACTTAGCCGCGAGTTGTTGTTCAGTAGTAGAACTACTAGACATAATCCGGAGCCGACAGGATACGACCTAGAAACATTCCTCTTCAGCAACCCCAGCTAGCCCTACTCTCCATATGCTGTAACTCGCGCAGCCCGCTATATACTGCTTGCAATAGACACCACATTGATCTCACTCTCAGGATGAACTGGTTGGCTTAATCATTGCTCCGAATATCAGCTGCTGCTTGCAAATGTTTCACAAATTCTTCCGTGTTGCTTATGGAAGATAGTTATTTGTTGTACGTTCCATGATAACGCTACTTAAGAGTTCTAGAAACTAGGTGAGAGTACCAAAGCTCTGGTCATTCAAATTCGGCGCTGCTTGTGAGTTTGTCAACAGACAGTACAGATGTCATTTTTAAGAGAGGGGCATATGACTATAATATTGTAGTAAATATTTCAATGCATAACGCAAAATTCGTTGACATTTTTTACGCTTCGCACCTTTGATAATAGCTCAATAGTTTCTGTAATTTCGGTATCTCTGGCACCCTTACTAACACGGGTATCACAATGAGTAGACCCATACATGTGTCGCGTGTATTCTGCTGGACGCTTAAGCAATCAACCCGCAATTGCATCAGGAACGAAGGTGGTTCGCTCCAACGATCCCTCGTATTTCATTAAAAGTAGAAATCTCAAGGGCATTTCAATAAGTAATTCAGCTTGTCGCACTTACAGAGTTCGTCTTAGTCCCTATTACGTGACCTTGCGTAACAACTGTAGCATGATTATCTGTGAATTTCCTCCCTGTGCTCGCGAAGGTGTTTGAAGCGAGTTATCGCTGAGGCTCTAATGAACTGGCTGGGAAATGCAACATCTTAGTACCGGAGCAGTATGTTTTCCGCCAACACCGATCATGCTCCACCAACCTACTGATTGTACGAATTAGTTGGATGGAAGTGGCTGATGATGGGGTCCGAGTTGACGTCATCTATCTGGACTTTTCCAAACCTTTCGACCACTTGAATCACCTCATCCTACTTCACCGGCTACAGAGCTACGGAATCGGAGAATCTGTGCTTGGTTGAATTGGCAAATTTCTTCACTAACGGAAATTTTAAGTGCGCGTTAAGCAATTACGACCTAACCCGATTGAGGTAGAAAACAGTGTCCAACAGGGCTTAGTGCGGGGACCGCGCTTCTTCCTGATGTTTATCAATGACCTGGCAATAGTTGTCTCCTCAACTTGTTTGTTTTCCCCGTTGACGTCAAGATATGGTGGGCTGTTGTTAACAATAACTTTCACGGTCTACTCCAACCTGAACTAGGCTGCATTTATGAAGAGTCTAAGAGGAACCTGCTTCAGATGAACATTGCTAAGTGCAAGGTGATCTATGTGCATCACCAGCCGGTGCACGTTTACAATCTTGGGGACTACAACTTGGAGAAGGCCTCTCAGGAGCGTGACCTGAGTGAATTGGTACAGGAAGATGTCGAAATTTAAAAACAAGCAGAGAAACCAACGAGAACTGGCAACAAACACCTGCTTTGCGGAGCCTTCAGTTTGTTTGAACCCTCAATCATTCCTCAAATGCTTAAAACCTACGTGCGACTGCAATTTGAATATCCTATCCAGGCTTAGCAGCCGTAGCAGAAACAGGACCTTGTTGCTCTCGGGACTCCTCAACGAAGGGCAACCAAGAACGTCATAGGACTCCATCATCTTCCCTATCGGTTTACATGGAAATCTCTAAGAATATACATCAGTCTATATTGGCTTTTGCAAGAGGGTCTCATAAACGTGTGCCAGATCCTGAAGGATCCAATCCACATTTACGTCCGCTTCTGGAATTACATCAAAACACTAACCTAATAGGTCATCCTCTGAAGCTGACAATACAGTAAAGCCGGTTTGAATGTCATGAAAATTTCATTTCCCTCCGATTGTGCTAGCTATGGAAAGCCCTCCCTAATTACGTCGTTTTTGCTCCCAATCTGGCGATATTTAAAAAGAGTTGATGGGTTGTCGCATTTGCATGTTATTGTATGAATGGTTAGACAGGGGGAAAGAAAACGCAACCAAACGGCGTCTTAGCAAACGCCCAACCAATTGTTTTACTCTTTGAATACGCGAAATGCTGCACTATTGAAAATAAGTTTATGGTGAGTCCACCAAAGAGTTTTTCACTTTATCACGCGTTTTAATTTTCGCAATTATTTCCATCCCCCGGATCTTGTTAAGCATTGTTTTTTACCCGTAATACACCATTGTTCCATCTTTGCATTGATTCGTCAATAACATTTGGCGTGTATATTTGCTAACAGTAAAAAGCCACTACAAAAACATAACCCCATCCGGACAATGATGCACAAAAATCCCCCACCTGGAATCGATTATATTCACTCGAGTGTACTGAATGTAGCGGCAACCACCCTGGCCGGGCCATTATCGCATTTCTCCCAAACGTGCTTTGATAAACATATGCTGCTTACCATGTGAAAATATGGATTACTCACTACAACTTCTAAAAGCGATCATCGCTCAGAATTCGCCAACTATCACGCAGTTGTCATTATCTCTTTATTCCCAAAAATGACGAAGGCAATGATCACTGAGTATTTACGTGGCCAACTAAAACGCCACAACAGCATAGCAATCCTGCAACACGGTTTCCCCCAGCACCGTTCATGCACTACCAAACTACTGATTGCACGCATCAGTTGCACGGAGGCGGCCGATGAAGGTAGTGGGACAGACATCATGTAAGTAGACTTCTCCAAAGTATTTGACCAATCGGACGACCGCATTCTGCTTCACAGGCCCGAAAGTTATAGTGTTGGTAATCCTGTATTGGGTGGGCCACGAATTTCCCGCAGGAGCGGCAACTGCAGGTCATAGCACGCATTGCGCTGTGCGATCCGATTTATGTCGAATATGGAGTTCAATAATGATCAGTCCTGGGGCAGCATCTGTTTCTCTTTTTCATTAACGAGCCTACGCTTCTAAATGCCTAAGGCTGTTCGTTGATAATGTTAAGATGTGGTGGGTGATAGCCGACCCAGCAAATCACGATGCACTTCAGCCAGACCTAGACAGAGCGTTGGCAGCCTAGCTCGGATGTACGTGCATTTGAGCTATACTTTTGCGGTCCAGTTTTTGGTACTGAGTGATACTGGCAGTTCCCCAAATGTACGGGATCACGGGATTTATGTATCAAATGGACCTAAGTGAGCGACCATGTTTTACTTTTCTCACTCTTTACCTCAATGATCACTGCACCTCAGTGTCTTTCTGAACGTTTACTCTCGATACTTTATTTTAATTTTACACTGATGTTAATTATCAAACTGTTCACCTCGGCAGACGTTCGATGGATGACCCAGACATATTTTGATTTTACCACATTCACCTCAACCATCCTACGGGACGTGTCAAGCACTTGCTTTTATCCCGTGATAAATCATTGTTCATTGTCCTGTTGGCTCACGACATCCTCGGCTCAACGGATTACCCAAGGTACAGTAGTCACAATTCCCTCTACGTACAATAATTGACATGTCTGCTTCTGCACACAACTTAGTTGCGAAATGGATTGTGAAATTATTGGGAACTGTAGGTAAGCAGCTCTATATTCATTTTTTATAGGATTCGTTCGAATTCGGTGACAGTCAGACCTGAAGTTAACTGGTAAACTGATGCTCTATCGTGATGTACAATCCATTTTCACACACGTCGAAATATTGGAAACTTGTTACTTCATCTGCGAGTACATAAACAAAGGAGCCTAATCGTTTGCATTCTAGAGCCTAATCTCAAGATGTTAATAGTGCGGTGTACCTTTAATAGACAATTCTTGTTCGACGGATTCGATTAGAGGCTACTCGATGGTGTGTCGATGGGACCACCAAATGGACCCTTCCTTGTCAACATCTTTCTTGCATACATTGAGCATGGCCCCTTCAAAGAGATATTTTCCTCATTTAATTCGTATTGGAGGTGTATAAATCAAACTCTCATCGTAGGTGATTCCCGCGCTGATGTCAGCCGTGTGATCGACCAGTTCAAAAGTGCACATCCCTCTATGAAGTTCACTAGTGAAATGGAAAATGAAGGTAAGCTGGCTTTCCTGGACAATTTGATGAGGAGGCGCCAGGACAAAACAATTGAGCGTAGTGTCTTCCGCAAAGCTACATGGGTTAGACAGAACAACACTTCCATTCTACGACCATCTGAAGTACAAACACAACTTAGTGCTTTGCCCGTATTATTGGGCCACCAGCGTTTGTAGTCCGGAATCTCTAACGGTTGAGAAGAGCCGAATTGTGATAAAACCTCTTTCAAATGGTTACCCTGAACCTATCATCAAAAAGCACGCTATGACCTTCGAGCGCTTTAAGCTCTTAGCAATGGTTTCGACGAAAGTGGTGTTTCTTTCTGTTCATTTCAAGGAAGATATTGCCTTCGGTCTCCTGAACGGGAGACTTTCTAGTGCCGTAGCACGGACCTACCCTGCCACCCACCCGCAAGTACTTGCGAAAACCGCACCCTTTATAGCTCAACGTCTTAAAGACAAACTGTCAGTGTGGTCCGAATCGTACCATTTTCACCAGTTTACTTGCACCTGTGGTTCCAAGTAGCTCGGACATACGTCCAGGCGTCTTTCGTTACCGATGTTTAAGCATTGTTTAGGGTCACTGCGGACAGGTACGCTCAGAATTATTAGCAGCTTGATTTTGGAACATTTGCTTCAAAGAGGGCATCAGATTTTGACCAAAGACACCTTCAAGATCTGTTTTGCCGTAGCGAGGCGATAACCGAATGGGTTAAGGAAACGCCTCTTACAGACGGCTGAAGCCATGGCGATCAGGCTAACACAACCAGAGCTATGCAATTATAGCGTGCTTGTGCAACTTTTGAATTTCCCATTGCTTTGACGAGAAATCGTTCCCCCGGAATATTACGCATACTCAAGTGTCGTTTATTTATGTGCAAATCTAGTTTTTATTTGGTTATTATTTTACCTCTTCTGTTTACATAAGTAGCCTCGCTATGGACGTTTGTTAGTCCTGTCACGACGTCACCCGATTAAGTAGATTTGAGCATCGGACGAGCTTAGTAATTCTGTTCAGATCGTCCTATCGGTACTCATCTTTGCCTTTGTCAACCTGCTGTTGCATTTTTCTACCCTGTAATTATCTGGTGTGAATTACTGTAATGAAATCACTTTATAATCTGGTGTTGCACTTTGCTATGGGCGTTTTTACGAATAGTATTTTTACTTATATTAGCAGATTTCCAAGCTGAGATCGCAAAGCAACGCATAACGAAATACAAGACGACCAGTTTGAAAAATGAAGTTTTTAGATCAGTGTATGTTTTGTTTGGATAATACTTAAATTTTACACTGTCCTTGCAGTATTTTACTAATAGTTGCTAGTATATATTACCCTAATAATTTTCGCTCCCTCCTTAGATCCAATTCGCCTGTATCTTCATTCTCTGCGTTGCAAACTTGCATGCTTAAGCGGGCTGCACCAAATATATGAAGTGCGGACACTGTGGTATAGGTTAATCATTAGTGCACGATCAACATGTCATTGGAACAATTTCCATATTCCCTCGGGATGCGGGTAGTTCAATTCGTCAAGTGTGTCTCACGCACATATCGCCTTCTGCTCTCTGGGGAACGCCTCAACACTGCATAGGAAACTAACAGGTGTTACAGCGTTGAGCTCGAGCGTGTGTGGTTTAACACCCAGATTTTGAGTCGGATTATTTTCCGTTCACGGGAGATGGCGATGGGTGCTTTTAAACTGCTTGGACAAAATGAAACCATTAAGTAAGATTCCACATGTTTATCAGATTTTAAAGGGATTATCACGAGCAATATCAACCTGTTTTGACGCGCTATATGTGGTTTCCGACAAATTATTTCTGAAGCAGTCTTGCCTCGACCGAAGGTGTTTAACGAAACACACGGAGAATATGCCGGAAAAAACCCTGGAACAATGGGCTTAGTCTTGAGGCAAATTACGGCAGGATTTCTTCAGCACGAACTGCAAAGGCTTCCCAGTAAGATATAGTTGGCAGCAGGCTGGAATCGTATGGAAAACCCAGGGTTGCAGCCAACTTAGATGATGCGAAAACCGACATGCTATGCGTGAAATTATTTTCCAGAACACTAAAAATACCGATGAGCTTGAGGTTACTTGATAGTTTCTCCACCGGTGAGCAAATAATATTCTTTTTACATTTCCACTGGGCAGGCTGAATAACGGTATAAATTAATTTTATTGGTAAGTTCTAGTGAGAAAACCCGTAAACACAAGCAACCTAAGCGAAAAATCTGTTTAACAAACCCATAACGGGATAACCGATTTAATACCTCTAGAGCTCGTGACGTGGACTGCGATGATCTAGACGGTCGAATGGATTTGAGAAAAGAGGATAGGTTGTATCTACACATATTAAAGCATCAGAATGCTCTGACTAACATTCCCGATTTATCAGCCGGTTTGTAGTAAAGTCCTAATTCTGTCGAAAGTCCTGTTGATCGGGAGTGATAATTTAAAAATCTCTATGATCTTGGAGATCACCGGCATTACTGTTATCCACCGATAATTTGCTGGTTCTGCAACGCTAACACTTTTGTAGATTGGAGTGATAACCCGTACCTTTACTTCGTGAGGGCCTGCATCCTTTTAATAAACTGCTGAAGGAATATTACTAACCTTTGACTAAACTAATGATGACTGCCTTCATCCCCTTTCGGAGAATGCCGTCTGCAGCTGGCGAGGTGTACTGGTACATGGAGATCAATAGGCTCAGTAAATCTGTGATTGTAAGGAATATGTGGTTAAGCCATGCTGGCGACATGATCTACGTAAGCCTGATATATGTTGCTTGCATAAATTTAAACCTACCGCCTAATTATTATCCAAGATATTTGGCCGGATTATGTGCAGCTTGTGTTTAAGTACACGCCATGTGGAGAGCAAGAATTCCTCTGTTAACGCTGCGAAGCTTGTTTACGTGTTTTTAGATCAAATTTGGTTTAGATCAAAATTTTATCAAAAGTCCTGTTGCTACTTTACTCTATCCACCCTGACAAGTTTGATGCAGTGCTTTCTCTAGGTTGTACAGACGTCTCAGTTAACCTCGCTCGGAGAGGCTATGCGGGCGATCCAAGCAGAGTCCTTCAAATCCATGTAATAAAGTGTACTTCTCTTTAAGATCTACCTCATCTTTATCGAAAGGTGGATTTTAGGTTTTAATGCGCTATGACTTGCCTGTTTAATCTTTTGACCGGACGTCACTATAGTCACTTCAGTGACCATTCCGTTGGGAAAGAACAACTTGTTGCACAAATACGGTCCGAGAGAATAGCGTAGTTGGTTATGATGTGTGATTCCTCCCTACCTTCTTTAAGATATTCAACGTAGCACACGTATCGGCACAATACTGTTGCGCAATAGCTGCAGACCAGAAGTGGCATAGTTGCATGGCTATGAACCGGCGATTAACTCTTGCGGGTACGCCTTGTACTGTTCAGCGCATGTGGCCGGGTTCCTTGGGCCTGCTGGCTGAAGTCACTATCAAAAAGCATGTTTGTAAGCTTGTGTCACTTGGTTCTTCATAGCTAAGCCTAGAACTTGGTCAATTTAGAAAGTCGCTATGTTTGGGCGGTATACATTGGCCACAAAACATATCTCGCAAAGAAATTTACTTTCTAGCCTTTGTGTACCATCCCCAACACCAAATCTGTTACCAACTACCAAATTGAGACTGCCTACGGCGAAAATACGATTGCGGCCTTGGTTGTGCACCGCCCGTTAGTTCGCAGTGCTCACGCATTTAGTAGTTACAAATTCACGTGCTAAGCAGAATAACGAGATGCGGACCATGAGACGACGGAAAATATCACATCAAATCATCGTTCCATCACATGGCACGATCGATTAACCCACCACGTCATTTCCATAACCTGGTCGTTTCTTGCCGGAAATCCCTCGGATGTCGCTTGGCTCTAATTCATAAACAAATTCAATAGGCTGGTTACGGATGCTTCAGAGACAAAATCTGCTAACGGTCCGAAGCAGTTAATTACATAAGGAGCAGAACTCGAAAATTACTGGTAGTATGCAAAGCGACATGCCGAGAGTATAGATTATTCACTACACCAGAAAGTTAGGATAATTTCGTAGCTCAAAGAAACCACTGCACTCAAATGCTCAGAGGACAAAGACCCTAGTCATCAAACCATGGCAAGAACCTTCAGCGCCCATCACAAACTATTGTATAATTAATTGTACGGAAGTTGAGGCAAGGAGTTCTGCAAATCACGACAGCTGATGGCCAAACAGGATCGGCTGTGCAAGCTGCAAACGCTCTGCGGATGCAATGGCATCCACCTTCCAGAGGGTATTACCATAAGGAGAATATCCAGCTTATCTCTTCCCCGCGGCCGAGACTCACCTACGTCTCCTTTACCACCGAAGCTGTTTTGCAGAAGCTAGCTGCTCTACGCAGGCGCAAGTCCCCGGGTGTCGACGCCATTAGTCCAAAGGCGCTGGGAGTAGCAGAAAGTTTACTGGTAACATCCACTGGCTCAGTTCATCCAGAGCTGTTTAGAAAAGAATCAAATCCCTGTCATGTGGAAGCTTGGAATCATAACACCCATTCACAAAGGTGGAAGTAGAACCGAAGCTTAAAACTACCGCCCAGCTTTCCTTCTACCTATAACGTCTAAAGTGATGGAATCCATCATAGCCGATGCGCTGGTGGATTACTTGGAAAATTCTAACCTTATTATTTCTGAGCAGCACGACTTCCGTCGAAATCTATCTCACACATCGAATTTTCTCATATCCTGGTGTAGCTGGACCCAGTTTGTTAAAACGATAAAGAGGATGTTGATGTGATATACCTGGATTTCTCGAAAGCATTCGACCGTCCAAATCATTAGGTAAATCTTCCAAGTTACATTTTTATGGTTTCGTTGACCGTCTTCTAAGGTAATTTGCCTACTGTCTCTTTCAGTTGCAATTGCTTGTCAGAGTTCGAAGCTCCTTCTCTGACCCCATACTAGTTGAATGTGGTGTGCCTCAAGGCTCGAGGCTAGGCGCCCGATATTTTGGTATTTATCGATGACCTCACACAGGCAATTACATCTAACTTCTTGCTGTTTGAAGATGACGTTAATATTTGATGCAAGGTTCAGGAGAATACTGACCGGCAATTGCTCCAGAGTGAGCAATATAGGGTACATCAGTGGTCCATCCAAAATCCCCTACAATTCAAATTGAGTACATGCTAGGTGCTCTCCATCCGAAACCAGAGCAACCACTGTTGCAGGCTGGGAATGCATGTGCTGTGACGAGTTGCCACCGAACGTGATTTGGGCGCACTGGTTCAGGATGATCTGTGTTGTTATGGGCAATCCGCAAAAGCCTCTAAAACTGCTAACCCACGTGTGGGTCTGTTACGACGGGCGTTCGGACAAATAAGTTGCTCTATTTACTGACAAAATGCTTCGTGTGTATGTTCGTTCTCATGTAGAATATGCAATTCAAGCCTGGTACTACCTTAGTGCTTCGGAGCAGCCTCAACGTCAAAAATCAAAGTATGTTATTGGAATGCACCATCTTCCATACGAGGGGAGGCTGCAAAGATTGGAAACATTCAGCGGAGTTTACCGCAGTTTACGAGGTGACTTGATAATGGTGCAGTTAATTCTGCGCCATCCACATTTTGTATGCTGCTTTTTACTGCAACTCAGCAGTAATACCAAATTAGAAGTCACTCACTAAAACTAGCAGAATAGTGTAGCCGCCCGGATTCCAACAGGACTTTCTTTTCCATCCGCGTATCACCCGTGGAATGCTCTTCCAGAATCGGTCATTTCTGCATCATCACTACCCATATTTAAAATAAGTTTGGATAACTCACTTAATCACCTGCACTTCGTTACCTGGCAATACATCTCCATCTCACTCCTGGAATACACTCTGGATTAATTTCCTGTCACGTTTTCGTGTTGTGAAACTACACTGATCGCAGGAGTACAGCGAAACAAACCATAAGCATCTTTTTAACGTTAATAACCCAATGCTATTTTATTTTTAGATAACCCCGCAAAACCGCTTTATGGGGCACGTAAAGCGTTGTTTCCCAACCAGTATAAGTGCACTGTTAATTGTTCGTATATATGGGCGGCATCATAATGAGTTTATTTATTAAACCCATGGATTGTTTACTTAGTCCATGTGTAGATGGGAACGGTAGTAAAGAATTACCCTACCTCCTTTAGTGGACCTGTCGTAACGCAAGTGTTACAAACTAGATAGTATGATCTTAGCTTCAGTAATCACGAAGTTCAGCCACCTCTCGATTGCAATTATGAAGTCCAAATGTATTGAGGCTTGAAAAGATCGTAACACAGACGATTTACTGAGAAGGACGTGCGCACAGTTATATAAGCATTGGAAAGCTGTGGATGCCAGCTTCGAGTTTTAACATACACGAATTGCTCATGAATTTCCATCGACTGTTGTGGGTCCGAGTGACAATCGTCCTTTGGATGAATATATGGCCTACTGCACGGGGCCGTTTCGGACTGTTGCACAGAATACCTACTATATGACCTTTCTGCTGCCACCTGTGGCGGATTGTCTGTTACTTATTCGGACTACTGGGGAGTTGCACTGCCTTCCAGTTCAGAAATGCAAAGAGCTATGCTTGAAACAAAACATTGTTGATCCGCAATTCCCCTGGCAAATGGTGGCGTGGACTCTATCGCCTTCAGTGATAATTCTGATGGCAGTTTCTTGCGGAACTTGTGACAAGGTCACAGAAATTTTTCAGCCAGTTATTTTGGAGCTGAAAAGTCATTTCAGCCCCTTTGAAACGCACTATTTTAGTTGGGTGATACATATAAATTGATACTAAGTTGACAATTTCATCATAGAGATAGGGCTTTGCCGAGGTGGTAAAATACCTACTAGTCGATAGGACGTGCTTGCGACTCAGATGACGAATGGATTCCTCTAACACCACAAACATTAAATGATCTTGCATCGTTCTTTCTGCGATAATCTGCTGGATTTTGCTTCCTTTGCCGATGCTCACTCCAATGTATATCAGGGAATATACTTACGTAGCACGATGAATCACGACGACGGTGAGCTGAGAAGATGGTGGTTTCCGCTTGGTCACCCGAATGAAATGTCACCTGAATGGATCTTGTTTCGCCATGGTGAGCCGAGTTCGTGTGGCAGACATTGCGTAACATTTTTGGTCGTTTGGCCTGGATTCCGATTTCCTGGCATATGGGGTCCCATTGTACTAGACCACCCAGTAGTTTACCTTCGATAGAGTTTGCCCTTGACAGACACGTCAGAGCCTATTCGCTTCATCGCGTTTTTCGTCCTCTTATTGTGCACGGCTTTGAATAGGGACATGCTTCCTTTATCTGACGGCATGGTAGGTAGTCTACTCAGAGGCACATTGTTATTCGTGTCCTTTCAACAAAATTTATAGTAGTTGCAGATGTGTTTGCTAAACTTTTCTTTGATCTGAATGTAGCGACTACGGATACACACTTGGTCGGGCTTCCAGTGGTGTTGGATAAAACCGAACGTAATGGAGTATCATGTGCCACAGACACACCCAAATGGAAAAATATTTTCAGCAAATTGGAGTTGCAGGTGGCGGTAGATTCTGAATGCCCGCCTGTTCGCTAATTCTCGTGGCTGGTGTATCTGTCTCTATGCTGCTAACTACACTCATTTTGGCTATTGTGCCCCGAGGCGGAACTTTAGTTTAGGTAGCGGGAGTCGAGTTCTGCTGCAGCTGTGCCCGTTATGCCCGACGCAGTAGTTCACTGGCAATTTCTACCAATTTTCCGTAAGCTCATCTAAATCAATCTAAATTGGTTAAATGAGCAACGAAATGTGCAGTATTTGCAAATCTGTTTCTTCGTTGACATTTGGTACCCTACCGCATGTTGTTAAAGGTGGATGGTTGCAATTCTACCAGTGCAAAGGCCGTTTACCTGCCTGTATAGTAGATAGCAGTTTGCCAGAACCACTTTAGATATTCAATGTTAATATATTTACCTTCACGGACAACTTTGCCTCATTAGTTAAGATGAGTCAGGAATTGGTCCAAAGTTTCTTTGTCTGAATTAGTTTTGTAGGCAAGTCGTTCGGCATCCATATTACCAAGGAATTTTTGAGTTCTGTTCCTGAGAGTCGACGGGATTTTTCCAAAAAGAAGTGGCGGCTTTCGATGCTCCGTTGAACTTGTCACTGAGTATTTCAACGTACTATAAACAAACGTTGTTAGGGGTAAGTTCGTTCAAGAGCTCCGAAGTGAGTGCCTCAACCATTTCTTTCAGGATGTGGTTGCCTGTAATTTCATGGGTTTATTCCGAAATGTTCAGGTGGAAAAACAACAAAATTTATAACTACTTAGTTACTGAGAATTTATGGACTCTCCGCCATTACTTTCTTCATGATAAGCTCTTCAATTGTGGGTTCAAGATCAAATACAGACGGTTTGTTTGATTTCCATAATCTGGTTGACAAGGTTAAATGCTTTTCTAAAGAGATGTAAGCGCTAAACTTATATATGTCTGATTTAGTGAATGCCAGCTGGTGTACATTAAAGCCACCAGCGATGAGAACGTGGCTGTAGCTAGGGCAGCTACCCTGTTGAAGGCGCGTAGCAAGCGGGAATCCATTTCCCTAACTGATTTTGGTGAGCGGTAAACAACAGCTAGGTAAGCTGTGTGTTGCGTCATAGTGGGAGACATTACCTAGGTAAGTCAATAACATAGCTTTCCGGATGATCCACTTTTGCACATTACAACTTACTGCGATAGTAGAAAGGAACCTCACCTCCTCTGCTGGGACGGTTGTTCCGAATGAGTGCTACCTCTGCTATCTCGACATCAACACCAACCAATTCCTGGTGCAAACAGGTATCAGTAATAAAAATTATGGCCGAGAATCCACACACTGAAGTACCCGGTTTGATAAGTATACTGAGGAGCACTTGGGCGTTAGTGTATATGCACGAAAGCTTCACGGATCTTAGTCAGTGTCGGAGATTACACAATTCATCTGTGGAATTTCGTGGACTGGCAAATAACGGAAGACCAAGAGCATTTTCGCTGTATACTTGCGACCGTTTCGGTGTCAAAATCATTGGCTATGTTGATGAACCAAAATCTAACTTTCAAAAGGTTAAATGGACTAAGGAGACACCGTTGGCGCACTGTTCTATCCCATTTCCCTTCGCTTTTGTTTAGCTGGGTCACATGTCTTTTCTAGAGGGCATGTCGGCTGCTGCCTAGGGCCGAAGCTCAGATGACAGCCTGCAAGGAAACACCTGCCAGTTCTTTAGTAGCCTTATGGTTATTTGTTTTGACTGTAAGACCAACAGTACGGTTGAGCCTCAAGTAGTTCTTTGATGTGGCATTCGTGAGACAGTGTTCATAGTATGTCATTCAAGGAGATGGTTTCACGAATGTGGCTTCGTTGTTCCTTATCATAAGTTGTTGTTTAATGATCATCGCATGCGTCAGTTTCAGTTACGCGGGGTAAGAAATTGGTTTTAGTTAACCTATTCTTCCTACGTTCTTCTAACCAGCGGTCCTTAGATAAAGCTCGCTCCTTGAGGTACCTAGAAAAACAGGAATCCAACAGTGCCTATATCAGAATTAACTTGACAACAACAGAACAGCTTCTACGTTGATGATAGAATTTAACGTAACGCGTATAATTTCCCCCCTCCCAATGTTTAGAGTTGAGGCATAAATTTAACTGCAGTCCCGTGGCGATGACACAGAGTAAGCAGTAACATCTAGAATAGAACATTTGTAAAATTTCTGACACTAATACAGCTGTGTCCGGCGTTGTTTACTTATTAATTAGGAGATAAATAAACCACCCAGAAATTTTGGTCCCGAAACCTGGAGGGACTAAGTGACAAAATACAACCATCGTAATATGCTTGTCCGTGAGGACATAGTTGCTCACCAACGAAATCTGGCTTGCAACATTATCAAAAACCAAAAAACCCCATATAAGCATGTTATTGCCATTAAGAAAGTGAAGCACTACACCATCACACAACCCGACCATCTGAATGACACACAGCGCTAAAGAAACTGTCAACGCTCTCTGATTGCAGTATGTCTCGACCTTGCACTGTGCCACGCCTGCATCCATAGCTCCAAATTCAACAATTACTAACATCCTTTTACTACCACAGCTATGTTGAAGTACCTGCTCTCAAAGCGCATCTACAGTTCGCCCAGAATGGAGTATATTCACTCCACGGCACTGAACATAGCGGCAGCTACGCTGGCCGAGCGATTAGTATATAGCTTCCAAAGGTGCTTGGACCGTGCCTGCAATGTGGAAATATGACATAGTCACCACAATTTGCAAAAGTTGAAATCCCTCGGAACCCGCAAACTATCACCCAGTGGTCCCACGCCCTTTACTCGCAAATGTGATGGAGGCACTCATCACTGAAGAATTAGTCGACCATCCAGAATGCCACATCACAGCACCCGAGCACCACAATTTCCGCAAAAAAGTACATGCCTAAAAAACCTACTGGATGTACGAAGTAGCTGGATGCAAGCGGATGATAAAGGAAAGGGACCGACCACATCTACCATAAGTTTTCCAAAGTCTTTGACCGACTGGGCCACCGCATTCTGCTTCAAAGTCTCAAACGCTATGAAACTGCCGTTTTTTCTAACTGGAAATAAATTGTATACGGATACCTAAGAAGTGGTAAAGAAAAAGAACATTTTGTAAAGCCTTTACGAAATGACGGCACACACCCGGATTTAAACTTCCGATTCATTAGAGAAAAAGGATTTGCTTATTTACCTATTTATAGGGGATAAAGCTTTATTCACCTTTGTATCTTTCCCGCGCTTTAACATAACAGACATATACCCATTTAGGTTAATTGCTTATCGTATGCCTCCAGTGAGATACGCTAAACATCGACCACGTTACCAGTGGTATGAAGTTATACACCGTTCAATGTCTTCATACAAATTCAATACCCTTTCCTTCCACAAGCATTGGCAGAGTTTACCTGATAATATTATTATGTATAATGCAACAGCACCTTTCTTTAGCTTCCTGTATACAAGTTGCATCTAATAAACGCATTCCATCAACTATCAATTTCTTCCAGCAAACTATTATCAAAATACTTGCCATTCATTCAATTTGTGTCAGGCAATTTGATGGGCGAAAATGGTTATATACATTAACCTGATATATGTAGGTATGTGGCAGTCTTGTTTGGACGAAATTATAAACACATTCGATCAAAAATTCACAAGGTAGCTTGAAATCAAATGCAGCAGCACGATACCTCGTCAGCGGAAATACAGACTCATGAGTAAAGTGACTCATTTGCTGGATATTTTTTACCTTTTTTGGGAGTAAAATGATTTTTCACTTGTTGCTTTATTGCGAATCATGATTGTTTTCGGAAGTTTGGTAGTAGCAGAGTAATATGCGCTATATATTTTTATAAGTTACCACTCAATTGAAGCAATCTGTAGGTAGTTTTCTCTAAATAGGTTTTATTAATTAATACAACTTGAATTAGTGCGGATATTTTTTCGTTCATCCAACTGTTTTGTGACAAGCGATTAGCCAAAATTGCATAGAGTATACGCGTTAATATCATCTCACATACTTGCGCTGAACAAAGCCCCATAAATAGGGGACAGCTGCAAGCAGTTTTTAGGAAAGATGTTATTATGGTAGACATGCAAAAGTTGATCGGGTACCAATCATTTTAAAAATCGCCTAAAAAGCTGAAAGCATGTTCGAATATTAAGAAACACCCCTATTCTAAATTTGCTACATGTATTCTGGAATTATTAGATAACAAATAGCAGGAAGGGAACCAAATGGACACAAAGCTTTAAGTTGATTAATTATCCCTATCCTCTTCAAGAAGCGCAGCTTTCTTCTCAATCGAGAAAGACAAATAAATTTGTTACCACGAAAATCCGTTGTTTAAACTAAGTGACTGAATTATTATCAATTGGGAATAGTGTCACTTGACAGAAGCTGATTATTCCAGCTTCAGAGACTGGACGTAGCATTATCACAAAAGTTATTAAGAAGCTACTTAAATCCTGTGCACTAATTACCTGTTTAATTTTGTCATGTTCTCCATGCTGGGCTTTTTGTTATATACGTTGGAAATCAATAAGTTTTCTTCTGCTGCAATTCTTGAACAAAATTTTCGATTATCTTCCTCATTACCACCATTACGATTTCCATTGGAATAACCAGTTCCCTGTGAATAAAATCCGATACCACTACGGAAATCTTTGTGGATGATACACAGTCAAGTTTATAGCCAAACAAAGCCGGCGCTAAGAAACAAAATTGAAATGTTATTTGGAAAACATCTTTTAATTCCGACAGCATAGTTGTTTTTAGTTACCTGAAGTGCACACTAAGTTTAAAGCGTTTTAATAAGGTTATAAGCATTATTATATGTATCTTTATATTGTGATGGATGAGTGATCAGGGTGTGCTGCCATAGATCACAATGGAACTTTTCTACGCCAATGTCTAGTAAACTGCAATGCGCAAAATTTGGAACTTTCCAGTCATTCTGTAAAACAGACTTCGTGCCAACCTCGGTATCGGAGCCGAATCATATCAATTGGAACTTTAAAAATCCTATAGTAACTCTTCGTAAGACGTTTAGTTTAAGCGTCGCAAAAATACAACTAATCAGTTGTAGGCTTCAGGTAATCTGAGACTTCCGTTGATACGGAAGTCAAGGTAGTTGTTAATGCAAAAATGTTCGTTCGTACGCCGTACTAATGAAAATGTGCTCCATTACGCTGCTGCATATTACGTGTGTCTTCTCTAAGTTGGAATCATGGGAAAAACGGAAATGTTCGTTTGCACTGCGTATCCAGCAATTCTACTCCGCTGTTGGAAGTGCCAACACTTCTGACTTCTGCGTCACTATCCCACCTACCATTCATATGATCGGTGATCTTTACTTGGGTCGCACCTGCTATAAAACTTGGATTTTGAAAGTAGATTATTCCATTAAAGCTCATTTCCGTAGTTCAACCATAAGTCGCGTTGATTTTACTGCTGTACGCACAGACGCCAAGGATTTTTGCTTTACTGTGCTGGATTCTACTTTTGCTTTGGAAATACAGTGTTATACGTGTTTTCTCTGTGTACATTTTGCATAAATACTTTGCTTTGGGATATTTTCAATCTACGAATTTTGTGCATATTCTCCGGCTACTGTCGGAGATCTCACTGATTGGCCAAAATGCCGTCTGCGTCCGCCATCTTGGATTTGTTCTACAGCAATGGAACAGGTGTTTGCCAAACCACCAGCTTGACCGACGGAGCTTGGATTCAGCATACCTAGTGCAGACGTTGCAACGAACGGCTTCCGCAGATCTGGTATTCACAATGTCACGTACTAGCAGCCCACGGAAAGCTAAGCCCAAAGCTTCCGAAATGAACGTTAGTTGTGGCCTAGATAGCTGTGTAAAACTTATGCGATTCGGAAAGGAATGCAGAAACTGTCGAAAATACTTACATACTCGATGTGCTCGCCTTAGTCTCAGCCAGATAAAATAGCTTAATAGTACGAGTGATTCTCTCTGGTTCTTCGCTGAGTGTACGTCGCTTCCACTCCTCAGATGTATAACTGTGTTGGCGCAGATGCGCCATAGGCTGACAAAGAATGCGAGCAAGCAGCAGCCGTGGAAGTTGTCCCACATGAACCAGACAAATTAGTGCTTCTAACACAATGCTCAACATCAAGCTCCAATTCATAACAGTGTAAGAGTAACGATCCAGATTTAGCCACCCCGAAACTAGCGGCTGCTCATAAAGATGCGTTCGTCACACATTCTTCAACAGAATCACCTGACACACTAAACAATGTTAGATGGCCGACAACGTATGCGTCATTTGTTGCTACCCATTTGACGGAGGCAGCTCTCATTACAACCCCGCATGCTGCCAAACGAATTATTACTGCCAACACCACGGGACAAAAGCTCCCATCATTAGTTAAACCGAAAAAGCAGCCACTGGTCCCTACAAAAGGGAGAACATGAAGAGCTCCCATAATTCTCTAACTGTTATATGCTCTAATGTGACTGAATCCGGGGCGAACTCCATAAAAGAAAAGCTACTAGACGACAAGAAACAGTGAGACTCACTGTGTTAACTAATAGGGTTCTAGCTAAACCAGTCAGCAAGATGCGTCTCGTCCGTCAATACGGTGAACCCCGGGTAATCCATGTAACACTTCAGTCACGTAATGATGTAGAAGCAGTTCTCTTGTCAGCCACTCGTCTCCGTACCACCACATGCACTGTTCGAATGTTGCCAGATGTTCCTCGGAGCGAACACCAGAAAGGCAAAAAAAATCCGAATGAATTCCGTAAACAACAAGATGCAAAATCTATCCTTGTTCACAGTGCCCGCGAGCTCCAGAAATTAAATGAGCTAGAGATCAAAGGGCACGACTGGGATGAATGGCGTCTTATTTATGAATTGCATGTACCCAAAAACGGTCGTCTTGTTCTTGAAGTACTCCCACTCGAAAATGTTGTCGCTAAGTGGACATCAAGGTTACCGCTATCACTTCACTACAAATGCTGTGGTTTCCGAGTGATGAAAGTATCATTGTACTCCGAAATGTTGGCAGAACATATGATCAAAATGTAGTACAGAAAACGAAAAATGCTACCATCCAAAATACGTATGAATGCCATAGGCACCGGGCCACAGATAGACAATGTAACACTGAGCAAACAACTTACCAATACAATTCTGTCACGGAAATAATGTTAAAACCCACCGACAGCTGAAGGACTACAAGATATTAATCCTTTTGTTGGCGCTGAGGGCTGTATACAACAACCTGAAGTGTCTCTATTGCCTGCGTAATCGGCCCTACAAAAAAGGCAGGCAGCGGACTCTGCAAGTATCGGCATAGGCCCTCACCAGAAACCAGCATTCACAAAAACTTTTCTGACCACTAATGCCTTCACTTGCTTGTATCCCAATACACAAGGTCTTACCATCAACCTAACCCAACTTCCTGTTCGTCAGGTTAGTTATGGTCACCGAAACATGGCTGAACACGGAGATCACGGATGCCGTGATTGCACTAGCCGGCATGACTTCCATACGAAACGATCGGCCTAGCAGAGGAGGGGGATTGCTCCTGTATTATTGATCCGACCTGCATGTTGATGTCATTTAGGACGCAGAAACGAAATCGTCGATTCGTTTCGGTGTCGTATGTACCTAAGACAGGGTGATGTGTGTTTTCATCAACAGTAGACCGCCCTCCAATGTTCACCTTGGAAATAGATAAATGCCTTGCTTCTGCAATGAAACGAGTCCCGGCACGACTATACAGTCACCTCCTTCTGGTGGGGACCTCAACCTGCACGCAAACAAAATCCCAGCATCCTACAGCGAACAATTCAAGGCGGATTTGCAAGAGGTGATTACCGATGTGCCCCTGAACAACCATGTCACCTCTCCAACGCGATCCGAACGGGTAACACATCCCTGATTTGGACCTTATGCTCTTTAAGGATGAGCTGATGGTCGACAACGTGACCACAGATGCCCTACTTGGTCGTAGCGATCACGCAATTTTGCTCTTTTATTACATCTGTTACTCGCAGTAGATCAGTGAGAACAAGGTGGTAGCCTATGTCGTTACACATTACGATATGCTGTCCAACTTCGTTCAAGAAACCGACTGTTCCTTCCTGGATGAGCAGTCGCACGATGTCGCATAGATGTTCGTCACCCAATTCACTGAGCTATTGGCAATTGCGTCCGAAGGCAAGATGCTTCGTCCGAAGCAAGTGAATTCGTTCCTGAGAAGTAGTACTAAAACGTTTATGTCCTTAAAGGTTTCAGTCTGGCACGCTTATAAAGTCTGCTCAAGTAATCAGAACTCTGGTGCTTACACAATTCAAGGAAACCACTGCGTCAAGTTGAGCCTCGAAGCCAAACTCCAGCACGAAGAAAACTTAGCGGCGAAATTCGGCACAAATCCCAAGTTGGTGTGTAGACATGAAAAGAAGCTCCGCAGAATGTAGCGCGAGATCCAGGCTTTATATGCAACAGAAGGTCTTGCGCAAACCGCACAAGATGCAGTCAACATTGTTCGTCAACACTGCATCCACACTTTCCGGACAGAATCATCGTTTCATCCCCGTTTTACACAGCTTTCATCGCCACCAGTGTTAAACCCCCTATAGTTCACAGCAGCCCATACGATGAAAACGCTCACGTTAATGCGCAAACACAGCTCACTCTGCTTGGAAGACATCAAACCGAAGACCTTGAAGACAGAGGTCATAAACCTTGCAGAACCATTTGCTCGATTCTTTAAGGTAGTCTCGACGAAATGCAAGTTTCCACATTGTGCAAACATGGACTAGCCACTCCTAGTTACAAAAGTGTTAACTATTTGGAGCCATCGAACTACCGTCAAATCACTCTCCTCCCAGTTTTATCTAAACTAATGGAACGTATAGTTGTAGAGTCACTCATATGATATCTTGAGAGCAACAACATCCCAGTGTCACAGCAACATGGATTTCGCAGAAATCGATCCTGAACTACAAACATGCTGCTAGCCCGAGCAAGCTGGACACAGTCGGTCTTTGCTAGAGCGGCAGTCGCCATTGTCGACCTAGACTTCTAGAAAGCGTTCGAACGTTAGGACCACCGCATCCTACTTCACAAGCTTCAAAGCTGTGGAATCGGTGAACCTATACTCGGTTGGATCGGCAACTTCCTCGCTCAACGTTAGCCGAATGTCAGAGTCCATAGCTAAATTTCCGTTCCAATTGACTTCCAGTGTGACATGTCCCAAAGATCGGTACTGGGGTCACGTTTATTCCTCACATTCGTTAACGATCTTGTCAGTGTATTGAAGTCGAATTTCTTACTAATTGCAGATGATGTCAAAATTTAGCATGGCATAAGGACATCGGATGATCACAAGGCACTACAGAGCGATCTCAACAGTGCTTATGCGTGCTCATCCGACAACCGGTTTGAGTTCAACGTGACCAAGTGCAAAGTCGTAAGCATACGCCATCAGCTTATCTATGAATATTGACTTGGAACCAGCATTTACAACGTGCTTCCCAAGATAACTACTTAAGTGTGATCGTGCAGGACGACCTTGGTTGCTCGAGACAAGCTGAAAGTGCACCAAAATGGCCTGTCAACATCTTGGACCCTTAGGAAGAGTTTTCGGCAATTTTGACAAATCAAATTTTCCGCAAATGCTGAACGCCTACGTGAGGCCTCACATGGAATATGCGATCCAGGCCTGGCGTAACTGACGCAAGCGCTACATCGATGCACTTGACGCTCTACAATGTAGAGCGACCAAACTCGTTAGAGAATGGTTTCATCTTTCCTACAAACGCAGAATGCAGTCCCTGAGATTTGCACATGGTTGAATAACGATGTCAGCGAAGAAACCTGATCATGGTTTATTTAATACTGACAAACCCAAAGCACCCAAGTCGCCATCTGTTACAGCTTGGCCGATATACCAAAATGCTAGGTCATCAGCTCAAAGTGGCTGCGCACTACAATCGACATGATTGTTGACGCATTTTTTCCCACCGTGTGTCCCTTGCCTGGAATGCCCTTCCGACTCAAGTTCTCCTTGCCCCTACATTAACGCTTTCTAAAAGCGCCTTGATGGAATGCTTTCAAAGTTGCATTATTGATATAGTTGGTTCCACTTGGAGGAAGAAATAATGCAAACCTAACCATGTGCTTAACGGCCTCCTCCGCAACCTGGCCATGAGGATACATACAAAAGTGTCCAAGTGATTAACTTGGATGTAGCTAAGCTGGATAAACATACCACATCCGTCAAATGAAGAAACAAACGAGTGAGCGTTGTCGTTTCTTTTTTTTATCACGCATTTCCTGAAATATAACAGCTCTGTCTACTATTTTGTTTGTGCACATCCTATTCCCACTTCACACTATCGTTATGCAGTAGTGCATTTAACTTGGTGGACGCTTGAAATGACGATTTACTTATTCGATGATCCCACAAATTTTAATTTTTATTCCAACCACCCTACGGGACTTGTCAAGCACATGCATTTTTACCCGTGATAAATCATTGTTCATTGTTCAGATCAACGTGTATCAGCATACATACAACGGATTTGTTGGATAGCTGTCGGTTTCTATGGTCCCCCTCGCTTGCTCCTACTGGACACATTCGAACCATGAATGTGATGGCATTATAAGGTACGAGAAAATGACATAAAGATAGAGTTGAAAAGTAAGCAAATAGAAAAGAGCCATGAAAATCTAGACGGAAAAATAATGCACACGAATATAATGTCATCGATGTTAACTTCACAGGGAGTCATGTGTTCTCCATGCATTTTGGTCGGTGGTTGCGACAGCGCTTGTTAAATGGAGACAGCACAACTGCATTATATATTTCGCGATGAAATAAAGTAAAATCTTGTTTACGTTTTAATAAGCTATTATGCTGAACAGAGGGAGTTGTGTTATGACCCTTGCTTGAAAGTGCAGACAGTCATATATTGTGTACCAGAAAAGCTCGTTCTGGAGTGGAAGGCAAATATTTGACAAGTAAAACTCAATGCACTTTGCTGATGGTAACTGTGGGCGATCCGTACATTTTGAAGCAACGGACCGTATAGCCATTGTATGCTGAGTGATGTCTCTGGCGGCAACGTGATAGCTGAATACTACAAATCACATTACAACAAAGCTACAATCGAGAGCACATATAAACAGTTTTACTAAAGGGGCATTAGAGTGCTTGGTATTCTTGTTCGGTTCAAGAAACCAGTTGATGAAGTAATAGTTTTGTATGCATATTGACGACTAAAACGACCGTTTACAATAGTGTTTCCGTTCCTATCTAGCAAGCATTCTTATTAATTATAATAAGTAATATGTTTACCCTCAAATAAAATTAAATAACACACCGGCATACACATATTAGAAGTTTGTCATAAACAAGTGTTAGTAATTTTCAAGAGGTTAGTTTGTTTTTATAACCAGGGATGCAAAAAATACTGTTTGACTTCCATGAAGTTTGTGACCGGTGCAGTCATCCAAACATGAACACGCTAAAATTAGGAATGCAAACGAATATTAGAAGCACGGATATTTGCAAATGAAGAAAATGGAGAAAAATTTGTCATATAAATGAACGTGCAGGGAATTTCATAAGCTACCCGTTCGGTTTAGTAGATATGTATGGATGGACAATTACTCCAACCTTGACATTACATCCATTACAGCATGAATTCGATCATGACATTTGGTTAAAATTTGATGGACGTATGAACCTGGGTGGTGGTAGATGGAATCGGTGTGCTTAGCTTTTGTACAACTTTGTTGGCAAAGAACCTGTCGTGGTTAACTGAGGATTGAAGATAAATTATGAGGAATGCTTAGTGTAGTGCAGTCTGTTAGAAGAGATGCAGCTTGAAGATATTCGGTTAAGTTCTTTAATGCTTTAACTAATGGACTGCTGTTGTCGTCAAAATTAGGAAAAGCACTTACCAAATTTGCCTTTAAGCTATTTTCTAATATTTCTACGCGCTCATGCATTGAAGAGTAGGTCACAGTCACCATTTCACATGACAATATACCGGAAATTTAGGGCAAATTGTGGATCAACAATCATAAATTCAGGGATGTTCTTCACCAAGGGAAACCGTTACCCATTTCGGTCATGTGCTTTGAAACCAGAATCCACTCCAAACTGATAGATTACTTAACCTTAGAAGTAGGTTACCGAGTCATGTCGCCTGTCTAGTCATCATGCGGGAGACTGGTCGCAATCATTGTATAGCAAACTCTGCTAGATGCAACAACCCTAATTCCCTTTTGAATTGACATGTCACAGTGATTTTCTTGAAGATGTTGGTCTTTGCTAATGAAATCGCACCTTCTGAAAAATATAGCCTAGCGGATTTTTTTCGTGATTACAGAAAAAGTGACAGTCGGTTACACAAATTTGGCTGAAAAGTTACAGGTTACTGTGAACAACCGTTGAAAGATTCTTCATTTTAATAGTACAACAAAAACGGATTCCGTTTTGAGTTCGCTTCTCCTTGTATACAAAGGGTAATTCTACAACCCCAAAGATTGTTTCCTCTACAAGTAGTATAGATTACTCATATGACGCTTTTGATTGGCTCCTCGATAGCTATTGAGTATATTCCATTATGCCGCCAAGAGGGCAGATTGTATGTAAAAGGTATTGATGTAAATATTTAGTTACTTGATCACAGCACTTTCCGAGTCAGGATTACAAACATGTGCTCGGATAATAACCAGACAGCCATTTTTTCTTAAACAAACTCGTCACAGGAGCGAATCCCATTGTTCTATCAGGAAACTAACCTATAATCTCTCACCACAATCAGCTTTCATTAATAGCTGACGGTATAGCGCTGGATGTTGGAGCCGTCTAGTTTCCGGTTCCTGTATTACAGTCAACGCTAATCAAATATAGGTGTCTGTGTATGGTTGTAAATGTGAAGATTGTTCACTTTCATTGGCAGGCTGCGTCACAAATAAGTATCAGCAAATAAAGCATTAAGAATGGAAGAGTAAAATTTTGGTCAGCCTAAACAGTTGTGCCGTGATGAAACCGTTGTCATGCACAAGATGCTGAACAGACCAATAAGATTAGTCACAGGAGTTGGATATGAGATCAATATCATGGCAATGTTCAGTGACATCTCGTGTGCTGGTGCTTGTGTCAGGCCCTCAGTACTACCGCAAATTTAATCGACCAGTGCTTATGAAGACCCAGTGGCAATTGCAAACATGGAGCGATTCAAAAGATCATGCCTTGGCTGAGGTTTTGTAGCCCGTCTATTCTCTATAATATGTAACCATAGGGGGTTAAGAAAGAGAATGTTACTGCGTTGCCACTCTACGTAAGTATGCACAACCCTGAAGTTGCGCTTGGCGGGAAGCATGTTTGGGTACGGGATAAGCGCCTGTTATCCGGATCATATGACTTTGTGCCCAGAAAAGTACAAAGTTTGCATATCATTAAGCACAAAATTATTCGATACCGCTAATCATGAAACTTTTACCCAAAAACCGTAAACAAAGGAGTATAACTTTCCTACCCCACGCGCTCTTCCCCATTACCCGCGGTTATCATTCCAATCGTCCTGATACATAACTGTTCTGTGCTCTTTCGAAATAGCTCGTAAGATCGCGTGCTCAACGATTTGCACTGGTTCAAACTTTGGGTCGAAACTAATTCCATCCGGGTTTCTTCAGGTTAACATTAGTAAACATTAGGGGCTTGGCAACCTATCGGGTGACAGTATCAAGTGTAGACCCTGTCTATTGCGCGAGGACTTTCTACACGGGAGAAGCGCCGAGCTCTTTTTAGTTTCGCCTGTGGACTGTAGGATTCCAAAGTGATTATCTAGCCGGAGCTACATTTATCGGATAGGGGAAAACTTAAAGAAGCATACAAAAACTTTAAAGCGCGTCGTGAAGCCGACGGGAAAGGTGTTTGTTTGGTGGGTCTATGGGTGATGAGCCGACGGTTTACTTCCTCCCTACCGGAGCATTTTCTAGCAGCATAACAAACCTGTGATCTTTATACCAGAGGTTGTCACATAGCTCTCAGTAACGTGCGTAAACTGTGTAGCAAGACATGCAAGCTGGATGCTTTAGTTGACAATTCCATTTCAGATGTGCTCGTCTTCACTGAAAGATCGCTGTCATCTGGCGTCATGGACGGTGAAGTAGACTTGCCAGGCTACGCACTACTAAGAGCTTACCGCTCTCCCGACTGCCGCAGTGGCCGGGTTGCGTTGTAGGACATTTCCGGCGTTTATGTTTTGAAAACAAACACGTTTTTTTCTTCAGACAAAAGTGTTGAAGCTATTACGGTTTCAGTTGATATTGCGGCTGTGAAGTTAAAACTAATTTTAGTGTACAGGGGCCCTGAAAGCATCTCAAGAACATTCATTAGTTGTCTTCGCACTCATTCAGCGAGCAGATGCTTTGCGATGGATGATTTCAATGTACCTGAAGTAAATAGCCTGAAATTCATATATGGAGTGACTGGAGGTTTGGCCGCTTGGCTTGCTTAGTTAGCATTGAAAGTGCGCTTGCACCAGTTCGTAAATCATCCCATTAGATTGATAAAGAATCAGACCCCGTCCATCTTGGATCTGGTCTTCGAAAAGTCAGGCGACTTTTTGGGTATTTGTTTATGGTCACCCTTAGGAGCCAGCGGCCATACCTGCATATTATTCAGCTGTGTGTTTATTAGATATTGCAAAGGGCTCCGCACATAAAGTCCAAACATCTGACATGCTGACTTTCAAAAATGTTATTTTAATGTAAAATGCTCCTCCCGCGTCATTTCATCTGGCGAGAATATACAGATAGCTTGGGATAGATTTAAATCCTACATCCCTGTCACTTCTCTGGCTTACATTGCATTGTTAGTCAGAAAGATTATGGATGCAAAGCCATCAAGGCTGGATTCAGTTGTGCTCAGTGGACCGGGAGGTGTTGACGCACTTAGTTGTTGATGCCCTCTGTTGACACTCTTAAACACTATCGTGAAGTGCGTAATCTTTGCGAAGTCACATATGAGCCGCTCTACCTCCGCTATAATCATGAAGCTGGCTAATTAAGCCACTATGAATAAAAAAACAGATGTACTCTAGTGTTAAGAGACGTAGTAGACTCTCAGACTATACCGGTGTAGCTCTGAGGCGACGGAGGTGCAGCACACACGGATCAGGACAAAGATTGCGTACACTTTGAGCAGTATGCTGATACACAATCCCAGAGGCCAAGCTGCCGCTTGTTGATTAAACATTGTGGGATACACAAGAAGCAATTCTAACTAATATCTAGGTGTCTGAGACTCTGGTCCTCCTTCTTTAAGAAAGATAAATCCTACTAGTGCTGCTGGTGGGAATGTGATGCAACCTAAGCTTGTATACGAACTAGCACGTGAACTTATTGGAATCATCACTAGTCAGTTTGTAATGTCGCTTGAGAGTAGTATTCTGCCTAATGCTTGAAAGCAGGCTGTTGTCTGCTGTGTCTTTACAAAGAGCGACAAGCATTTACCTACGAATTACAGACTTGTGCTTTTGACGAGTGTAGTGATCAAACTGTTAGGAAAGGTGGTTAAAGATGGACTTCGGAACCATTTGGAGACATCTGTTCTGATCAGTCCACTGCAACATGGATTTCGTAACGGTCATTCCTGCTTGACTCTTTTACCGATGGCACGCGCACAGCGGGCGAACTCTGTAGACATGGGCTAGTCTGTGGATTTTCTCTTCATAGATTTTGCTAAAGCTTTTGATACCGTTTCACATTCTCGCCTTTCATTAAAGCTGCACTCATATGGAATGTCTGAACAGGCACTTCGTTGGATGCCGGCTTTTTGGAAAGTCGAGCGATGCCAGTCAGAGTGGGTTCAAGTATGTCATTCCGAAGATCATTCCTCAGTGGGGTTCCACAGAGATCGGTCCTTGGACCACTGTTGTTCTCTCTGTGTGTAAATGTGTTATCCTAACTTCTAGACGTACTGTCGCGTATGCTTGCCAATGATTTGAAGTTCTGGTGCCCAGCGACCAATCTCGATGCTACCCAGTATTTACAACAGGTCGTTGATACACTTGGCAATTGCCTATTATTAATGCCAAGGATTAAGTGTTGCGCTTAGTTTCAGGCGTCCTCCCCAGACGCTATCCGCTTGGAGTGCATGAGATACCTCAGGTTTTCCAGCAGGTTGATCTGAACGTTGTTCTCTCATCTGACTTCACTTCCAGTGAACACTGGAAAAAGACCGCCAGCAAATGGTTCAGAATGCTGTGAATGATCCGCAGGTTGTTTGGAAATCTTACACCGGAACTGTTCACCAGAATGTTTCCGGATTTCGTTAGGTCGCACTTAGAATTTTGCTGCCAAGCTTGTCCACCGTGGTTGGTTCGTGATAGGTTCTCATTGCAGCGGATTTGGCAAAAAGTGGTTCAAAGACTACATCAACTGTTATATAGCGGATGACCCCTTAAGCTCGGTATGTTTTCTCCACACTATAGCCTACATCGTGGCTGCTTGATTCTGACTTATTGCATTCTGACAGGAAGATTATCCGTGATTTTATTGGCTATTTGATCCAACACTATTACTATCTCTCAATGGAAATTCGATGAAGTTGCCAAACCACGATCCCATGGGGTTTGACCAACGTTCGGCTGTCACCTAGAGTAGTTGATGCTTGGAATGCATTACAATTGTACGTGGTGTCATCAAAATAGTGAAGGAGTTTAAGCATAAACACGAGGCACTAGGGTTGCAGTTCAATATTTTCCTTATCACCTCTTAAATTTTTACCCTTAACCATTTTTACACTTATAACCTTTTATATTGTCGATTATTTGCGCAATTTGGTTCTTCGTATTTGAACTCCTTTTTACGTGGGCGGTGCAGCGTTGACTGATATTGATGGTTCAGTTTGCATTAATTGCTTGACCACGAAGTGTTTCATGCGTGTTTCTTTGGCTCTAACAGGTGGCCGAAATCTCTGTCCACATGTGCCCTGGATCAACGACGCTTTCACAAATAAACATAAGTAGGAATTTTCTACTGTCAAAGCCGCACTTGAACCAGGAGCTGACGAACGCTACTGGGTGCTTCCCAATTATTTAATCTAAATTGTTTAAATCTCCTTGCTGCTCTAGTGCTCAGTCTTGACATATTTCTTTCGAAGATCTATGCGTTATATTACACCCCTCCTGAGCTACCAGAAAATTTTCTCACGTTCGGTTGAACTTGAGAACTCTCAGACAACCCTGCAACTATCCCAGCAGCCTGCAGCACAACCAAGTTACGGGAACTTTCGTTTGCGCATTCATAAACATTGCCACAGCGGCACTTGTGGATGCTTGCCAGTGCCCCACATGCATCGCCGCGTAAAGCAAGCAGATCAGTATGCACAGCATCTTTGTGTGGGTGTGTACGCACAACCATGAGGCGACCGACTGCTGCATCTGGTAGTCTGTGCGGGACCGTGAGACAAGCACTTGTCTCGACTAACTGACTTAGGCGCCGGAACAACCAATCTAGGTTAAGAGGGTAGGCTAACTGGTGATACGGTGTTGCTCCTCCCAACCCTGAGACCCCATGACCGGTTTCGTCTTCCTTTAGACTCATCAGATGGAGATACCCTGAGCTGGGGTGGACCTCGAGGTATAGTGTTCAAAGGTTGACGCCCTGACCACTATGGCTCTTAGGTCCGCGAACAACGTTTGGCACAGCGGTATAGTGTTCCAAGTGGCATTTATTGTACTCGCTGTTGGGTGGGATTGCGATTTGCAATTTCTACGCAGACCTCGGTCCACAAGCACCTCGGTCATTTCGATCACAAGGACCGTAACCGAATTTGTGGTTCGGTGTTGGTCCCCCCCTACCCTGACACACCATCACGGGTTTCGTCCTCCTATGGGCTCATCAGTTGGAGATACCCTGAGCTGGGGTGGACCTCGAGGTATAGTGTTCAAAGGTTGACGCCCTGACCACTATGGCTCCTAGGTCCACGAGCAACGTTTGGCACAGCGGTAAAGTGTTCCAAGTGGCATTTGGTGTACTCGCTGTGTGGTTGGATTGCGACTCGCAATCTCTATTCAGACCTCGGTCCTAAGTGGACCTCGGTCATTACGATCACAAGGACCGTAACCGAATTGGTGATTCGGTGTTGCCCCTCCCAACCCTGAGACCCCATGACCGGTTTCGTCTTCCTTTAGACTCATCAGATGGAGATACCCTGAGCTGGGGTGGACCTCGAGGTATAGTGTTCAAAGGTTGACGCCCTGACCACTATGGCTCCTAGGTCCACGAGCAACGTTTGGCACAGCGGTAAAGTGTTCCAAGTGGCATTTGGTGTACTCGCTGTGTGGTTGGATTGCGACTCGCAATCTCTATTCAGACCTCGGTCCTAAGTGGACCTCGTTCATTTCGATCACAAGGACCGTAACCGAATTGGTGATTCGGTGTTGCTCCTCCCAACCCTGAGACCCCATTGACCGGTTTCGTCTTCCTTTAGACTCATCAGATGGAGATACCCTGAGCTGGGTGGACCTCGAGGTATAGTGTTCAAAGGTTGACGCCCTGACCACTATGGCTCCTAGGTCCACGAGCAACGTTTGGCACAGCGGTAAAGTGTTCCAAGTGGCATTTGGTGTACTCGCTGTGTGGTTGGATTGCGACTCGCAATCTCTATTCAGACCTCGGTATCTCCATCTGATGAGTCTAAAGGAAGACGAAACCGGTCATGGGGTCTCAGGGTTGGGAGGAGCAACACCGAACCACCAATTCGGTTACGGTCCTTGTGATCGAAATGACCGAGGTCCACTTAGGACCGAGGTCTGAATAGAGATTGCGAGTCGCAATCCAACCACACAGCGAGTACACCAAATGCCACTTGGAACACTTTACCGCTGTGCCAAACGTTGCTCGTGGACCTAGGAGCCATAGTGGTCAGGGCGTCAACCTTTGAACACTATACCTCGAGGTCCACCCCAGCTCAGGGTATCTCCATCTGATGAGTCTAAAGGAAGACGAAACCGGTCATGGGGTCTCAGGGTTGGGAGGAGCAACACCGTATCACCAATTCGGTTACGGTCCTTGTGATCGAAATGACCGAGGTCCACTTAGGACCGAGGTCTGAATAGAGATTGCGAGTCGCAATCCAACCACACAGCGAGTACACCAAATGCCACTTGGAACACTTTACCGCTGTGCCAAACGTTGCTCGTGGACCTAGGAGCCATAGTGGTCAGGGCGTCAACCTTTGAACACTATACCTCGAGGTCCACCCCAGCTCAGGGTATCTCCATCTGATGAATCCAAAGGAGGACGAAACCGTTCATGGGGTCCTAGGGTTGCGAGGAGCAACACCCAACCACCAATCCGGTTACGGTCCTTGTGATCGAAATGACCGAGGTCCAATTTTGAATGAGGTCTGAATAGAGATTGCGAGTCGCAATCCAACCACACAGCGAGTACACCAAATGCCACTTGGAACACTTTACCGCTGTGCCAAACGTTGCTCGCGGACCTAGGAGCCATAGTGGTCAGGGCGTCAACCTTTGAACACTATACCTCGAGGTCCACCCCAGCTCAGGGTATCTCCATCTGATGAGTCTAAAGGAAGACGAAACCGGTCATGGGGTCTCAGGGTTGGGAGGAGCAACACCGTATCACCAATTCGGTTACGGTCCTTGTGATCGAAATGACCGAGGTCCACTTAGGACCGAGGTCTGAATAGAGATTGCGAGTCGCAATCCAACCACACAGCGAGTACACCAAATGCCACTTGGAACACTTTACCGCTGTGCCAAACGTTGCTCGTGGACCTAGGAGCCATAGTGGTCAGGGCGTCAACCTTTGAACACTATACCTCGAGGTCCACCCCAGCTCAGGGTATCTCCATCTGATGAGTCTAAAGGAAGACGAAACCGGTCATGGGGTCTCAGGGTTGGGAGGAGCAACACCGTACCACCAATTCGGTTACGGTCCTTGTGATCGTAATGACCGAGGTCCACTTAGGAATGAGGATTGAATAGAGCTGCGAGTCGCAATGCAACCACACAGCGAGTACACCAAATGCCACTTGGAACACTTTACCGCTGTGCCAAACGTTGCTCGTGGACCTAGGAGCCATAGTGGTCAGGGCGTCAACCTTTGAACACTATACCTCGAGGTCCACCCCAGCTCAGGGTATCTCTATCTGATGAGTCTAAAGGTGCACGAAACCGGTCATGGGGTCTCAGGGTTGGGAGGAGCAACACCGAGATACCAATTCGGTTACGGTCCTTGTGATCGTAATGACCGAGGTCTACTTAGGACCGAGGTCTGAATAGAGATTGCGAGTCGCAATCCAACCACACAGCGAGTACACTAAATGCCAGGGTAGGCTAACCTTTACTCGTAACCTGGTGGGCGCGAGTGGCTGGCACGCAGAGGTTAATTGCGCAAGCGGAACGCGCAGGACGACAGCAAAATGTGATTTTCATGTTCTAACAACTGTACCCATTTCCCTATCAAATAATAGAAAATAAAGCTGCGATGAACCTCACTTAAAGCCAAAAAAGTTTAGACTTTTCGTCAACAGAATACACTGACTTTTGGTTCGGCTTAGGGTAAAACCGTCATATTAGATATGACGGTACCTGTACTGTCTTAAACGTATGATAGGCTGACAGAAGCGATTGAATAAATAATACTCAGAATATAGCTTCAAGGGAACAAGTTTGGCAGAGTGATTAACACTGACTTCTTCAAAAACTTCACTGCAAGCCAAATTTACAATACCAAGTATTGCACGAACAAAGTGACTCCTGTCAACTCTGCCACTGTTACAAAGCGCTCAAGCGTTCCTGGAAATCTAATCTCTAGCCAACTTATAACAACTTCCTCTCAGCCATTTTCTCCTATCAGAATTCAGCTAAACTCGAGAAAAATGCCAATGTCAGTGCAACTAGGCCGTGGTTGCCCCCAAGAGCAAACAAAAATCAGCGGCTGCATTTTCTACAACAATAGGCCAAATCAAGCGCCAGACGACGTTGCACTATTGGGTAGCTAATCGCTTGGACTCCAAAGTACGACGCGTGCTCTCTGCAAACCACTCAAAAATGGATTTAAATATCCATTATATGTACCGAACTTCTAGATGTTGCACCGAAGTTATTGAAAGGGAAATAGATTGGCTACCTAAAGCAATGAAACCTCACAAGTAACCTGCTCTGTATTCCTAGTAAGCCTACCAGCTGGACCAGGCTCAACCGTCACTCAACTTCCAAGCATTATGATGGAGCTAGGATCTTCCATTTTGTGTTAAGCGCTGTTGATGTGATGAAGGCAGTCTCGCACTGGACAGATGGTCTCCAGAACAAAACCTGTTTGGTTAGTGCTTTTCCAGACTTTCATGGGGCAAGCGCAAGTGGACGAAGCAGAGCTTAAAAGGGATTTGCCTATTCACTACAACCAGAACGGTTGTTGTCCGTAGTGTACCAAATAGGCGCAACAAAGCAAATGCTTATAACGACGAACGGTGGCGCTATAACGTGAGAAGCTTTTCTAAGCGACGTTGTAGCTGCATCTCTCACCAGATTGCCAAAATCAGTAAGCTACAAAGGGGGTTTCCAAGGAAAACCAAATCTGTGCTTCGAATTTGACAGACGGCACTTAGGCTACTGTAAAATTGGCAGTCACTTTAGAACAGCTTGTCAATAAACCTCCGGTTAAATTGGCTAATGGATCTGTCGTCTGACGTAAAGCACCACCACAGCAGGTAGACGAATTAGGGGCAGCATTCGAAATTTACAGCGGAAACAGTTCTGAACGAAGTTAGCATCTACCTATGGCGTACTATTTTAGCTGATTCAAGTAGTAGCAATTTATAACGCAACCTCAGTCAGCATTTCAGTCATAGATAGGGTAAGGAACAGGTAACTTGGTAGCCTCAGCCCAGTCGCGCGGACAGACACCAGGCTGAGCTAATTCATGAATTCGGCAAGGCATTTATCAACTAACCAATATCTCTATTATCTAAGATTTCGTGTGATGAAATGCTTAATTCTTCTAAGAGTGAATCACTTGTCTATCTCATCTACCTAAAGGACGCCTTTATCTAATGCGTAATTCCCAAAGGAATTAGTTTAGTTTCTGTAGCCTTCAACTTCCACTCACTTTCTCAGACTAACACCGACTGTATAAGTAGACTAAAATAGTGATCAGGTTGGCTACCGCTTCCTGTCGCGGATGTGTAGACCCCATGTTTAAACTCTGGCCACTCCTACCGCAGAGTCACGTTTAACACTGACATAACAACGTTACATTTCTAAAAATATTCCAGCAGAGTTTCGTTTGTTTGGTTGGCCTGCTTTAAGGCGTTGTCCGCAGAAGAATAACGTGATGAAAACGTTTACCGCCATGAATTGTGTTGTACAAACATTTCTCTGGATTACGGCGAGCTCTCTTCATCTTCCGCTAATGCATGCGGTGAACACCAGGGATGCCTCATTTCTGCTTTTATTTCATCACTGCGACCAAGGATGCCAAAATGAAGTTTCTGGAAAGTGTTCTAGAGTTTATTCTAGGCAAATACATGAATGACTTGGACTTTACTGATAATGTTTCCTTTCTGTGGGCCGACCCAGAATATGCAGGTCATTTTAAACAGCATAGGTTGGCAATTTCCCTACCAGTTGTACACTCATGTTGTCGGATTGGCATCAATCCATCCAGGAACTGATCATTGGAGACACGCACGTTGAACATGTGGATAGCTTCGTCTCTGTATCCGCCAAATACTCGAATGTTGCAAAACCTGTCTTAAGTTCTGCCATGTAAGTTAGGCCGCTTTTTAGACCCACGGTTACAAGAGAATATTAGAAAGACTTCGCTCCCAAGCGCCGTTTTCCATACCGTGCGCATAGTTTTGGTGTAATCTTCAAAGTGGCGTTATGTATATACATTGCTTGCGACGTGTTTACATATAGCGTAATTCCATCTGTAAAATCCATGGGACCAAATGGCAAACCGAAACTAATAATTAAGCCATTTGGTACTCGATGCTAAGCGTACGAAGCCACATCGATGGATTGCAACCTCTTATGAATACATTGGGTTAAATGACATGTTTGTAAAGCGGAACACTGCCGTTGTGTTCTGGCTACTCGAAGTCAGATTTTCTCTGAACGGGGATGGCCCTAAACCATCCTCTTAAAGATGCGAGTTACTACTTGCAGTCCATTTCGTTTGTACAATTTGGGGAGAACTGCTAAGCACAAATTGTGAAAGCAGGTTCTCTCTCTGTTTGCCGCAGACAATATCAGACACACTCAGGAATCATCGGCTCTGAATCGGCATGGTCTCTCAATGTTGTTCACTGCAACAATGCAGTATTGACCCTCCTTCTTCGGTAATTCTGTCGCTACGTATGATTGAGGTGCATAGCAGCGATACTTCAGCTCTGTCATCATGTTGCGCAAAAATATATTAGTGATACGGATGATACCAAGTAAACTAGAATCATGTCAGTCTTTTAGTTCGGTTCACTTAGTGAAAAGGGTTTGAGCATTGGTGCAAAAGCAGGCTAGCTCCTTGATGTCTAGTAGCTAACAGAGAGCTAGAAGAATTGATTGTGAGTAACTGTCGAACGATGTGATGTCGACCGTTACTCCTATTTTTGCTGGAATGCTGACACATCGTCTTCAGTTTGATTTGACAATGGTGCATCCAATTACTCATCTGGACCTAATTAAAAGTTGATGGAAACAGCGGCCAACTAGGACTTTCGTAATCGCTCTTATGATCGCATATTCAGAATACCACCTGTCTTCTCTCTGCAATGCGCTAGTAATACTTGACCGAAGTTCAAATAGAAGGCCCTTGCGATTGTTCCAATAACGTTACTAAGTATCGTTATATTTGCTCTGATTGAGCCGTGCGTTTCCGTATTTTTGCATTGCATTCCGTGTAATTCGGTGAGACGAATGCTCTTTTGTAGGATAGCATATAAGCGGTATCAAATCAAAAAGTTTCACGTGGGAACCACCACTGTTCCAAGTGGCAGTTTTCGCGCTCCTGGATGTCGTTGGATAAAAGTTGCTTCCCGCCGTGGATGAATGTTGTGTTCAGGCAATCATGTCCTCTACGTGCTTCCGAGTCATTTCTTCTTCACATCTACACGCTCCAAAGTACATTTGGATAGATACATATCCCACAAGATGTATGCTGCAGAGAGTAGGGCGTTTGTTTATTCATCTTGACTTCTAAAATCAGTATAATAAACACGGTTTGTGTAATGTGATGAATTCTGCCAGATATGTCATTTGTGCGTTAAGGTTCATTCTGACCGCGCTGTGTTTGTGAAGATATTCTACTAACTTTGGGAAGCTTGCATCATTCAAATGTCTTGCTGCGACTAGATATTTTACCCCCAGACTTTGAATTAATTCATTATTTTCATCTGATTTTATGCCTTAATTCATCAGAACGATTACACAAGTAGGTCCAGGTGGAAGGCTCTCTTGCCGACCGCCAGCCTGGACTAATCTGTACTAAATAGTAGACAGGAGCAGTGTCGCCCAGTGGTAGCAATACGTATATGACTAGATATAGTGTACACGACATCTTCACTCTAAGATCCGATGGTGAAATTTACTGAATCCTCCAATAATGACTCAATGACTAAGGTTTTCGTGCCAATTTATTTCAAATATTCCAGTCCAGTCACTTTCCCTTCATCCAACACAACATGCGGATTTGAATCAAATGTAGACTACTCATTGTTGGAAAGTCTTTATTCCATATGTGTTCGACCAGTTTCCCCGAATGGATCTTCTCGTCGCAAGAACACAGCTAAACTTTCCCATACCATCCGGCAATCTTCAAACATTAGTGTTGTCCAAAATTTCCTCCCGCATGGTCACATGTCATGAGGTAATCTGAGCATTTGCTTTAGATAATAAACAAACTTACATGCTATACATATTTTACCGCAAGTATTTTAACGTGCATAGCAAAACTGAGATATCGACTGCACTAAATCAGTCAAGTCTGGCTCAAAGGCACTGGATTGATTTGCAAGACATCAAGGTGAGAATCCCTTAGTCTGGTTCTCACACGGTTCTCGTTAAATTGCAAAGCTGAGAATCTATGCTCATAAAAGTGTGACGAGCCAAACAAGCTGAAGCTTTGTTAGCAAATATTTGAATTTCCTGGATTACGTTTTTATCTAGCTGGAGGTAAAATCTGATGAGATAGAGCTCTTGTAGTCAATCAATACTTAAATTTTAGTGGCTTATAAAATGTCTTGTGTACGGAAAATTCCATGCGTGAATTGATTATTTCATCAGAAATCCGCAGGCCTGGTAAAATTTTTAGGTGGGCCGCATTTGGCCCCCCTGCTGGAGTGTGGACCTCCCAGACATACAGCATACCAAATCCCGATCTCTTTCAGACATAGGGTCTGTGTTTGTTAAATATGATTTTCCTTGGAAGTAATTACACCTATGCGGAAGCGGTTTACATACACCCTCAAGGACCTTTTAGTTAACCATACATTAGTGCCCGAAGCATGTTATTCCTACAGTCCCGAGCTATGTTAATCTGTACAACGGTCACATACCGAGTGGTCCAGTGCAACTCAGGGTCGGTTGTCTGCAAAAACCAGACAGCGATTCGTCCATGATGTTTCGCGCGGTCTCAGGTAGTCCAGAAAGCCTAATTCCGAAACTACACACCCCAGGTAAACCGACAAGTAAGGGCTTGAAACGAGATGATTTTTGATAAACTTAGCACCCCACACCCGAAACTGCACCACTACAAGCCCAGTTGAAAATCTGTTGCGAACCCTCATCTTGGCCGAAAACGTCTATCTCATTCTCCCTAAGACTGCCCAGAATGCAACATGGACGTGTCATTCTTGATCACCACTGACGTAGGTGTTCCCTAAGTGTAAGTTCTGTCCCAATTAAACCACGGACGCCGACGTGACTTTCATGCTGTTGTGCAAGCGCAGACCTGAGTTCAGCAGTCAAGAGCTGCTTCGTGTTGTTAACTTGTTCAGTCAGAGTCAGAGACCACCTCAAATGATGGTACATGATCCTTTAACGGAGATAGCTGGATGCATTTTTCTGTTAAGGAGCGATCTGGACACAGTAGTTCATGTCAAGGTCAACAGTTACAAGAATTCTCCCAAATGGAAAACCAGTGTAAACTGGCACGGTGTTACGTGTGAATGACCACATTCACAAAGCACATGTATATGATGTTTATCCGTTATTATTCAAAGAGGACGTCACTGTTTATTGCGTGAGATTTACTATTTTGTCTATCCCATTAAATGACGCAAAATTAGTGGGGGTAATGTTTACTCAATCATCATATTAACTGCAGATCACTCAGTGCAAGCCCAGCTGGAATGCTCGGAGAGATGCACGAATACTTAAAAAGGCTACGTTTTCATGTATGACTGTGATGAGAGGTGTTTAACTAACGAGTGTTAGACGTGTTTCTCAGTTGTGAATTTAGTTAAGAACGACCGAGTGTTCATTTGAATAAACGCGTTGTTTTGGAAGTTTCATCTTCGCATAGAGAAAACTATTCTAGAGGATTCAAAGCTCCTTCATAGCAATTATTGCCAAAATATTCACTTTGCTGTCAAAGTCTCTCAGTTCCTGGCAAAACTCTCTCTCTTAGTGGCGCTTTTCGTTTTCAAAATTTCTCGGGAGGGAAGGATTAACAAAGTAGAAGTAACGGACATTTTTCGAAAGCGGTTGCAGAGAGCATCAATGTATCTAGTTCCAATTGGCTAGCTAGCCGAACAACCTCCTCTTGGTGCCAGCTGGGTGGTTCGGGTTTAACCCGTTCCAGCAAATAGTTCGGCGGCAGTGTTCCAGGACGTGGTGGGTTTTCGCCCGGCAAGCGATCTCCCTATAAAAAGCCACAAATGTCTGCGTATCAACACTGTGACGTGGCGGATGTGACTCGCCACAAAATAAAGTCACTGGGCCGTAAACATCCGGAAAATGGTATCCAACTCACGGACATCAATCGCTTTTACTCACATTCCTACCGATAACAAAGTCAAAAATTCCGCGGCAATCCAAAAATACAAGCGACATTCATAGACAATTAAACACATATATACACCCATACACTTACATTCACTGTTATGCCAAACATGTACTCTTTGTACACTTTGATCACACTATGTTAGCTAAACATGATCATGCCTGTACAGGTGTGCCTCGCATTGTCGAGAATAAAAGTTTATTTATTTATTTATTTAATTAGCAGTTTTGCCTATTTTTCTAGAGGGAAGGGTTCGTGAAACAGCCGAACTAAAACACTTTGCTGTAAATCGTCAGAAGCGATCAGTAACACCTGATAAGTTTCGCTCAGTAGTTAACCCATCAGAATTGCGAGGCTTGCATTAACACTTTTATTTATTTGATAATCTGTGTTCTACTTACCTAACTGGTGAAGGTTAATCCATGCATAGAAAGTATTCAAAAGGAATATTTTGATGAAAACCGTTAATTTTTCTAAGCAGTAGGACAATTCACTGTGCTCCATGTCCAAATGGGCAGTTGACACCCGAGAAGATATTTTTGAGCAGTTTGCGCATTAAATCATTCGGTGAACCGACTAGTTAGCACATGTTACCGCATATTAACCTTTGTCACCTCGACTTCACAAACCAACATTATATGGATATTTCGATACTGTCAAGTACACATACTTATATTGAATACAGTATATGATCTACTAGTTTTCACTTCCTTAACAAGAATTCTGTTTGCAGATACTAATTCCTGTTACAAATTTCGCTCGTGGTTACACACCACTTTGACCAAGTCCTTAGATTTGATTACAAAACACTTTCTATTGATGTAGATCAAAGGACAAAACTTGCGAAAGGGCACAACCTCCACACCAGTTGCTTGTAAGTTCAAGGCTACGGTATTCTCCTTGAAAGAAACGAGATGGCTCACTTTTTATAATTTATCACTTCCATGCATATACGCATTGTGCATCGACGGATCTTTAAAGTCGAACAATGTAAAAACTATTCATGTCAAAAAATTTGACAAAGATTACCGTAATAAACTGCAAACAATTATCATAAATAGAACTGCCGTCCAGATGGATACACTGGCTACCCACATAGTGCCGGATGTCCCAGTTATAATTAGAATCCACCGCGTAAAATTCAGTACTTACATGGAGGCAAGATATGAATCCCTTTGGTACGTTGTGTCAATGCGATATATTGGTGGACGACATCCGGTTTCGGATTTGCCTGTCACAGTGGCCAGCCACAGGACGCTGGCACCTACAGAGGGACCATTGGTGGCTTGCGCTGCACCACCCACAGCTCCAACCACACACCCCATAGCCAATGTAAACCCGAAGGAATAAGACCGGGACGCATGTGGATGGGAGCCAGGTTTCATTAACGGAGCTGGCCCACACTCCTTCACAGGCAAATACAAGCACGCTGTATTTTGGGGAATCAAGTGCACCCAAGGCGGTGGCTGGACCGTAGTCCGCTCCACACTGAGTGCATGGAATCACTCTTTGATCCTAACACGGCCACTTAGGAAGGTCACAGACGGTCGCATAATTCTGTGCTCTGTGGTAATCCTGGATTATTTCGTTCATTTTTTGTGCTACATTCTCGGAAATACGCCCATTCGTTTCGGCTCGCCGAGTTCTATCGAACGGGATTTATATTTGCGCAGTAAGTCCTCCGTCTCGCTATTTCATCCCAACCGGCGTCTTCGGCAATTCGTACATTAAGAACCACGCTTGAAAGCTTGTTTTTTCAAGGTAATCTCAGTGAATTTTAGAAACCATTCTACAGAGCTTTTCTAAAGCTATCAGGTGACGTAAAGCTTAGTACTGTGCACCACCATACACCATAGATACTGGCTATTTTGTCCTTTCATCTATATTCCTTCGTGCACCCTACCACACGAAGTGTTTGTGATTCCATACACGCTTGCGCCAGGACCCATCACCACCAAACTCGGACAGCGACGGTTACCGCTAGCCGGACTAGTCAATTCACGCAGCCCCCAACGGTGCGACCGGCGTGATTTAAAGTGCATACGAGTCACTAAGCCATGGGAAGGCGAAGTTTATCAGCGGGTCCACGCGTGAACAAAGCAACGAAGGTCAATCATGGCTCAAGTAAGCGTAGAACTGTCATCACAAAAATCACGTGCTCTTTGTGTGCAAATTCTTACGACGAAGTGGACGTGAACTCAGAACTTGGCGGAAACTGCAGCGTAATAACAAATAGTTTGTGGTTCAGTGATGCGTGTTCAGATAGCCCAATAGCCAAGATTATCCGAACTCTCAACGTGAGGTGTGAAATGTTGGCTGTTGCGTCTTCCGAACAGAAGGAATTGGTCAAGGCTTTTGGAGGGAAAATCGCTGAACTCGACACGATGTAGAGATCTCACTCCGAACCAACAACAACGAAGATGATCTATACATATTGATGCTTGTTCGGATGACGCAACAGCCAACATTTCACACCTCGCGTTGAGAGTTCGGATAATCTTGGCTATTGGGCTATCTGAACACGCATCACAGAACCACAAACTATTTGTTATTACGCTGCGGTTTCCGCCAAGTTCTGAGTTCACGTCCACTTCGTCGTAAGAATTTGCACACAAAGAGCACGTGATTTTTGTGATGACAGTTCTCCGCTTACTTGAGCCATGATTGACCTTCGTTGTTTTGTTCACGCGTGGACCCGCTGATAAACTTCGCCTTCCCATGGCTTAGTGACTCGTATGCACTTTAAATCACGCCGGTCGCACCGTTGTGAGCTGCGTGAATTGACTAGTCCGGCTAGCGGTAACCGTCGCTGTCCGGGTTTGGTGGTGATGGGTCCTGGCGCAAGCGTGTATGGAATCACAAACACTTCGTGTGGTAGGGTGCACGAAGGAATATAGATGAAAGGACAAAATAGCCAGTATCTATGGTGTATGGTGGTGCACAGTACTAAGCTATATGTCACCTGATAGCTTTAGAAAAGCTCTGTAGAATGGTTTCTTAAATTCACTGAGATTACCTTGAAAAAACAAGCTTTCAAGCGTGGTTCTTAATGTACGAATTGCCGAAGACGCCGGTTGGGATGAAATAGCGAGACGGAGGACTTACTGCGCAAATATAAATCCCGTTCAATAGAACTGGGCGAGCCGAAACGAATGGGCGTATTTCCGAGAATGTAGCACAAAAATGAACGGAATAAGCCAGGATTACCACAGAGCAGAGAATTATGCGACCGTCTGTGACCTTCCTAAGTGGCCGTGTTAGGATCAAAGAGGGGGATTCCATGCACTCAGTGTGTGGAGGCGGACTACGTTTCCCGCCCACCCCGCCTTGTGTGCCTTGATTCCCCAAAATACAGCGTGCTTGTATTTGCCTGTGAAAGGGTGTGGGGCCAGGCTCCGTTAATGAAAACTGGCTTTCCCATCCCCAATGCGTCCCCGGTTTTTATTCCTTCGGGTTTACCATTGGCTTATGGGTGGGTTGTTGTTTGGAGCTGTTGGGGGTGGTTGCAAGTGCAAGCCACCCATTTGTCCCTCTGTAGGTGCAAGGCATCCTGTGGCTGGCCACTGTGACAGGCCAAATCCGAAACCTGATGTCCGTCCCACCAATATAATCGCATTGACACAACGTACCAAAGGGGATTCATATCTTGCCTCCATGTAAGTACTGAATTTTACGCGGTGGATTCTAATTATAACTGGGACAGCCGGCACTATGTGGGTAGCCAGTGTATCCATCTGGACGGCAGTTCTATTTATGATAATTGTTTGCAGTTTATTCCGGTAATCTTAGTCAAATTTTATGACATGAATAGTTTTTACATTGTTCGACATTAAAGATCCGTCGATGCACAATGCGTATATGCATGGAAGTGATAAATTATAAAAAGTGAGCCATCTCGTTTCTTTCAAGGAGAATACCGTAGCCTTGAACTTACAAGTAACTGGTGTGGAGGTTGTGCCCTTTCGCAAGTTTTGTCCTTTGTTCTACATCAATAGAAAGTGTTTTGTAATCAAATCTAAAGACTTGGTCAAAGTGGTGTGTAACCACGAGCGAAATTTGTAACACGAATTTGTATCTGCAAACAGAATTCTTGTTAAGGAAGTGAAAACTAGTAGATCAAATACTGTATTCAATATAAGTATGTGTACTTGACAGTATCGAAATATCCATATAATGTTGGTTTGTGAAGTCGAGGTGACAAAGGTTAATATGCGGTAACATGTGCTAACTAGTCGGTTCACCGAATGATTTAATGCGCAAACTGCTCAAAAATATCTTCTCGGGTGTCAACTGCCCATTTGGACATAGAGCACAGTGAATTGTCCTACTGCTTAGATAACTTAATGGTTTTCATCAAAATATTCCCTTTGAATACTTTCTATGCATGGATTAACCTTCACGAGTTAGGTAAGTAGAACACAGATTATCAAATAAATAAAAGTGTTAATGCAAGCCTCGCAATTCTGATGGGTTAACTATTGAGCGAATAATATCAGGTGTTACTGATCGCTTCTGACGATTTACAGCAAAATGTTTTAGTTCTGCTGTTTCACGAACCCTTCCCTCTAGAAAAATAGGCCAAACTGCTAATTGGAACTAGATACAATTGATACTCCCTGCAAACCACTTTTCGAAAAAAAATGTCCCGTTTACTTTCTACTTTTGTTAATCCCTTCCCTCCCGAAGAAAATTTTGGAAAAACGTAAAGAGAGGAGAGTTTTTGCCAGGAACTGGGAGACTTTGACAGCAAAAGTGGAATATTTTTGGCAATAATTGCTATGAAGGAGCTTTGAATCCTCTAGAAATAGTTTTTCTCTATGCGATGATGAAACTTCCAAAACAACGCGTTTATTCAAATGAACACTCGGTCGTTTTGAACTAAATTCACAACTGAGAAACACGTCTAACACTCGTTAGTTAAACACCTCTCATCACAGTCATACATGAAAACGTAGCCTTTTTAAGTATTCGTGCATCTCTCCGAGCATTCCAGCTGGGCTTGCACTGAGTGATCTGCAGTTAATATGATGATTGAGTAAACATTACCCCCACTAATTTTGCAACATTTAATGGGATAGACAAAATAGTAAATCTCACGGAATAAACAGTGACGTCCCCTTTGAATAATTACGGATAAGCATCATATACATGTGTTTTGTGAATGTGGTCATTCACACGTAACACCGTGCCAGTTTACACTGGTTTTCTATTTGGGAGAATTCTTGTAACTGTTGACCTTGACATGAACTACTGTGTCCAGATCGCTCCTTAACAGAAAAATGCATCCAGCTATCTCCGTTAAAGGATCATGTACCATCATTTGAGGTGGTCTCTGACTCTGACTGAACAAGTTAACAAAACGAAGCAGCTCTTGACTGCTGAACTCAGGTCTGCGCTCGCAGAACAGCATGAAAGTCACGTCGACGTCCGTGGTTTAATTGGGACAGAACTTACACTTAGGGAACACCAACGTCAATGGTGATTAAGAATGACACGTCCATATTGCATTCTGGGCAGTCTTAGGGAGAATGAGGTAGACGTTTTCGGCCAAGATGATGGTTCGCAACAGATTTTCAACTGGGATTGTAGTGGTGCAGTTTCGGGTGTGGGGTGCTGTTTATCAAAAACCATCTCGTTTCAAGCCCTTAAGTGTCGGTTTACCTGGGATGTGTAGTTTCGGAATTAGGCTTTCTGGACTACCTGAGACCGCTCGAAACATCATAGACGAATCGCTGTCTGGTTTTTGCAGACAACCGACCCTGAGTTGCACTGGACCACTCGGTATGGGACCGTTGTACAGATTAACATAGCTCGGGACTGTAGGAATAACATGCCTCGGGCACTAATGTAGGGTTAACTAAAAGGTTCTTGAGGGTGTATGTAAACAGCTTCCGCATAGGTGTAATTACTTCCAAGGAAAACAATATTTAACAATCACAGACCCTATGTCTGAAAGAGATCGGGATTTGGTATGCTGTATGCCTGGGAGGTCCACACTCCAGCAGGGGGGCTAAATGCGGCCCACCTAAAAATTTTACCAGGCCTGCGGATTTCTGATGAAATAATCAATTCAAGCTTGGAATTTTCCGTACACAAGACATTTTATAAGCCACTAAAATTTAAGTATTGATTGACTACAAGAGCTCTATCTCATCAGATTTTACCTCCAGCTAGATAAAAACGTAATCCAGGAAATTCAAATATTTGCTAACAAAGCTTCAGCTTGTTTGGCTCGTCACACTTTTATGAGCATAGATTCTCAGCTTTGCAATTTAACGAGAACCGTGTGAGAACCAGACTAAGGGATTCTCACCTTGATGTCTTGCAAATCAATCCATTGCCTTTGAGCCAGACTTGGCTGATTTAGTGCAGTCGATATCTCAGTTTTGCTATGCACGTTAAAATACTTGCAGTAAAATATGTATAGCATGTAAGTTTGTTTATTATCTAAAGCAAATGCTTAGGTTACCTCATGACATGTGACCATACGGGCGGAAATTTTGGACAACACTAATGTTTGAAGATTGCCGGATGGTATGGGAAAGTTTAGCTGTGTTCTTGCGACGAGAATATCCATTCGGGGAAACTGGTCGAACACATATGGAATAAAGACTTTCCAACAATGAGTAGTCTACATTTGATTCAAATCCGCATGTTGTGTTGGATGAAGGGAAGGTGACTGGACTGGAATATTTGAAATAAATTGGCACGAAAACCTTTGTCATTGAGTCATTATTGGAGGATTCAGTAAATTTCACCATCGGATCTTAGGGTGAGGATGTCGTGTACACTATATCTAGTCATAAACGTATTGCTACCACTGGGCGACACTGCTCCTGTCTACTATTTAGTACAGATTAATCCAAGCTGGCGGTCGGCAAGAGAGCCTTCCGCCTGGACCTGCTTGTGTAATCGTTCTGATGAATTAAGGCATAAAATCAGATGAAAATAATGAATTAATTCAAAGTCTTGGGGTAAAATATCTAGTCGCAGCAAGACATTTGAATGATACAAGCTTCCCAAAGTTAGTAGAATATCTTCACAAACACAGCGCGGTCAGAATGAACCTTAACGCACAAATGACATATCTGGCAGAATTCATCACATTACACAAACCGTGTTTATTATACTGATTTTAGAAGTCAAGATGAATAAACAAACGCTCTACTCTCTGCAGCATACATCTTGTGGGGTACGTATCTATCCAGATGTACTTTGGAGCGTGTAGATGTGAAGAAGAAATGACTCGGAAGCACGTAGAGGACATGATTGCCTGAACACGACATTCATCCACGGCGGGAAGCAACTTTTATCCAACGACATCCAGGAGAGCGAAAACTGCCACTTGGAACAGTGGTGGTTCCCACGTGAAACTTTTTGATTTGATACCGCTTATATGCTATCCTACAAAAGAGCATTCGTCTCACCGAAATACACGGAATGCAATGCAAAAATACGGAAACGCACGGCTCAATCAGAGAAAATATAACGATACTTAGTAACGTTATTGGAACAATCGGAAGGGCCTTCTATTTGAACTTCGGTCAAGTATTATTAGCGCATTGCAGAGAGAAGACAGGTGGTATTCTGAATATGCTATCATAAGAGCGATTACGCAAAGTCCTAGTTGGCCGCTGTTTCCATCAACTTTTAATTAGGTCCAGATGAGTAATTGGATGCACCATTGTCAAATCAAACTGAAGACGATGTGTCAGCATTCCAGCAAAAATAGGAGTAACGGTCGACATCACATCGTTCGGCAGTTACTTACAATCAATTCTTCTAGCTCTCTGTTAGCTACTAGACATCAAGGAGCTAGCCTGTTGCACCAATGCTCAAATCCTTTTCACCAAGTGAACCGAACTAAAAGACTGACATGATTCCAGTTTACTTGATATCATCCGTATCACTAATATATTATTGCGCAACATGATGACTGAGCTGAAGTATCGCTGCTATGCACCTCACTCATCCGTAGCGACAGAATTACCGAAGAAGGAGGGTCAATACTGCATTGTTGCTGTGAACAACATTGAGAGACCATGGCGATTCAGAGCCGATGATTCCTGAGTGTGTCTGATATTGTCTGCGGCAAACAGAGATGAGAACCTGCTTTCCCAATTTGTGCTTTTAGGCAGTTCTCCCCAAATTGTACAAACGAAAGTGGCTGCAAGTAGTAACTCGCATCTTTTAAGAAGGATGGTTTAGGGCCATCCCCGTTTCAGAGAAAATCTGACTGTCGAGTAGCAAGAACCCAAGGCAGTGTTCCGCTTTACAAACATGTGCATTAACCCAATGTATTCCATAAGAGGTTTTGCAATCCATCTATGTGGCATCGTACGCTTAGCATCGAGTACCAAATGGCTTAATTATTAGTTTCGGTTTGCCATTTGGTCCCATGGATTTTACAGATGGAATTACACTATATGTAAACACGTCGCAAGCAATGTATATAGATAACGCCACTTTGAAGATTACACCAAAACTATGCGCACGGTATGGAAAATGACGCTTGGGAGCGAAGTCCTTCTAATATTCTCATGTAACCGTGGGTCTAAAAAGCGGCCTAACTTACATGGCAGAACTTAAGACAGGTTTTGCAACATTCGAGTATTTGGCAGATACAGAGACGAAGCTATCCACATGTTCAACGTGGGTGTCTCCAATGATCAGTTCCTGGATGGATTGATGCCAATCCGACAACATGAGTGTACAACTAGTAGGGAAATTGCCAACCTATGCTGTTTAAAATGACCTGCATATTCTGGGTCGGCCCACAGAAAGGAAACATTATCAGTAAAGTCCAAGTCATCCATGTATTTGCCTAGAATAAACTCTAGAACACTTTCCAGAAACTTCATTTTGGCATCCTTGGTCGCAGTGATGAAACAAAAGCAGAAATGAGGCATCCCTGGTGTTCACCGCATGCATCAGCGGAAGATGAAGAGAGCTCGCCGTAATCCAGAGAAATGTTTGTACAACACAACTGATGGCGGTAAACGTTTTCATCACGTTATTATTCTGCGGACAACGCCTTAAAGCAGGTCAACCAATCATACGAAACTCTGCTGGAATACTTTTAGGAATGTAAAGTTGTTATGTCAGTGGTAAACGTGACTCTACGGTAGGAGTGGCCAGAGTTTAAACCTGGGGTCTACACATCCGCGACAGGAAGCGGTAGCCAACCTGATCACTATTTTAGTCTACTTATACAGTCGGTGTTAATCTGAGAAAGTGAGTGGAAGTTGAAGGCCACAGAAACTAAACTAATTCCTTTGGGAATTACGCATTAGATAAAGGCGTCCTTTAGGTAGATGAGATTGACAAGTGATTCACTCTTAGAAGAATTAAGCATTTCATCACACAAAATCTTAGATAATAGAGATATTGGTTAGTTGATAAATGCCTTGCCGAATTCATGAATTAGCTCAGCCTGGTGTCTGTCCGCGCGACTGGGCTGAGGCTACCAAGTTACCTGTTCCTTACCCTATCTATGACTGAAATGCTGACTGAGGTTGCGTCATAAATTGCTACTACTTGAATCAGCTAAAATAGTACGTCATAGGTAGATCCTAACTTCGTTCAGAACTGTTTCCGCTGTGAATTTCGAATGCTGCCCCTAATTCGTCTACCTGAGATTGAGACTGTGAGACTGTATTTAAGAGCAAGTAGAAAGATTTCTGTACAACTCTATCGAATTACGAAAAATCAAAATTTACTTGTGAATTATCAGCAGTTGTGTCTGGTCCGTTAATCGTTTATCCGTGTTCGGTTAGAAATTTGTACTAGTGTCATTATTTCCAGACCTACAATGTCTTCTTTTGGCACTGTATATGCATCGTTTCACAAAAGCACAGGTTTCCAAAATAATCGTCGATACGGGTTTTAAAACACTTCACAGAATCGGCCTTTATTAATCCTTCTGGTAGTGTATTCCATAAGTTGGTGGTGCTTGTGGTGGTGCTTTACGTCAGACGACAGATCCATTAGCCAATTTAACCGGAGGTTTATTGGCAAGCTGTTCTAAAGTGACTGCCAATTTTACAGTAGCCTAAGTGCCGTCTGTCAAATTCGAAGCACAGATTTGGTTATCCTTGGAAACCCCATTTGTAGCTTACTGATTTTGGCAATCTGGTGAGAGCTGCAGCTACACCGTCGCTTAGAAAAGCTTCTCACGTTATAGCGCCACCGTTCCTCGTTATAAGCACTTGCTTTGTTGCGCCTATTGGGTACACTACGGACAACAACCGTTCTGGTTGTAGTGAATAGACAAATCCCTTTTAAGCTCTGCTTCGTCCACTTGCGCTTGCCCCATGAAAGTCTGGAAAAGCGCTAACCAAACAGGCTTTGTTCTGGAGACTATCTATCTTCATCACATTAACAGCGCTTAACACAAAATGGAAGATCCTAGCTCCATCATAATGCTTGGAAGTTGAGTGACGGTTGAGCTTGGTCCAGCTGGTAGGCTTACTAGGAATACAGAGCAGGTTACTTGTGAGGTTTCATTGCTTTAGGTAGCCAATCTATTTCCCTTTCAATAACTTCGGTGCAAAATCTAGAAGTTGGGTACATATAATGGATATTTAAATCCATTTTTGAGTGGTTTGCAGAGAGCACGCGTCGTACTTTGGAGTCCAAGCGATTAGCTACCCAATATTGCAACGTCGTCTGGCACTTGATTTTGCCCATTGTTGTAGAAAATGCAGCCGCTGATTTTTGTTTGCTCTTGGGGGCAACCACGGCCCAGTTGCACTGACATTGGCATTTTTCTCGAGTTTAGCTGAATTCTGATAGGAGAAAATGGCTGAGAGGAAGTTGTTATAAGTTGGCTAGAGATTAGGTTTCCAGGAACGCTTGAGCGCTTTGTAACAGTGGCAGAGTTGACAGGAGTCACTTTGTTCGTGCAATACTTGGTATTGTAAATTTGGCTTGCAGTGAAGTTTTTGAAGAAGTCAGTGTTAATCACTCTGCTAAACTTGTTCACCTGAAGCTATATTCTGAGCATTATTTATTCAATCGCTTCTGTCAGCCTATCATACGTTTAAGACAGTACAGGTACCGTCATATCTAATATGACGGTTTTACCCTAAGCCGAACCAAAAGTCAGTGTATTCTGTTGACGAAAAGTCTAAACTTTTTTGGCTTTATTTTCTAGTATTTGATAGGGAAATGGGTACAGTTGTTACGACATGAAAATCACATTTTGCTGTCGTCCTGCGCGTTCCGCATGCGCAATTAACCTCTGCGTGCCAGCCACTCGCGCCCACCAGGTTACGAGTAAAGGTTAGCCTACCCACTTAACCTAGATTGGTTGTTCCGGCGCCTAAGTCAGTTAGTTGAGACAAGTGCTTGTCCCACGGTCCCGCGCAGACCACCAGATTCAGTAGTCGGTCGCCCCGTGGTTGTGCGCACACACCCACACAACGATGCTGTGGATCCTCATCTGTTTGCTTTGCGCGGAGATGCATGTGGGGCTCTGGCAAGCATTCACTAGTGTCGCTGACGCAATGTTCATGAATGCGCAAGACGAAAGCTCCCGTAACATTGTTATGCTGCAGGCTGCTGGGATTGTTGCAGGGTTGTCTGAGAGTTCTCAAGTTCAACCGAACGTGAAGAAAATTTTTCTGGTAGCTCAGGAGGGGTGTAATATAACGCATAGATCTTCGAAAGAAATATGTCAAGACTGAGCACTAGAGCAGCAAGGAGATTTAAACAATTTAGATTAAATAATTGGGAAGCACCCAGTAGCGTTCGTCAACTTCTGGTTCAAGTGCGGCTGGGACAGTAGAAAATTCCTGCGTATGTTTATTTTTGAAAGCGTCGTTGATCCAGGGCACATGTGGACAGAGATTTCGGCCACCTGTTAGAGCCAAAGAAACACGCATGAAACACTTCGTGGTCAAGCAATTAATGCCAAAATGACCATCAATATCAGTCCACGCTGCACCGCCCACGTAAAAAGGAGTCAAATACGAAGAACCAAATTGCGCAAATAATCGACAATATAAAGGTTATAAGTGTAAAAATGGTTAAGGGTAAAATTTAAGAGGTGATAAGGAAAATATTGGAACTGCAACCCAAGTGCCTCGTGTTTATGCTTAAACTCCTTCACTATTTTGATGACACCACGTACAATTGTAATGCATTCCAAGCATCAACTACTCTAGGTGACAGCCGAACGTTGGTCAAACCCCATGGGATCGTGGTTTGGCAACTTCATCGAATTTCCATTGAGAGATAGTAATAGTGTTGGAGCAAATAGCCAATAAAATCACGGATAATCTTCCCTGTCCGAATGCAATAAGTCAGAATCAAGCAGCCACGATGTAGGCTATAGTGTGGAGAAAACATACCGAGCTTAAGGGGTCATTCGCTATATAACAGTTGATGTAGTCTTTGAACCATTTTTTGCCAAACCCGCTGCAATGAGAACCTATCACGAACCAACCACGGTGGACAAGCTTGGCAGCAAAATTCTAAGTGCGACCTAACGAAATCCGGAAACATTCTGGTGAACAGTTCCGGTGTAATATTTCCAAACGACCTGCGGATCATTCACAGCATTCTGAACCATTTGCTGGCGGTCTTTTTCCAGTGTTCACTGGAAGTGAAGTCAGATGAGAGAACAACGTTCAGATCAACCTGCTGGAAAACCTGAGGTATCTCATGCACTCCAAGCGGATAGCGTCTGGGGAGGACGCCTGAAACTAGGCGCAACACTTAACCCTTGGCATTAATAATAGGCAATTGCCAAGTGTATCAACGACCTGTTGTAAATACTGGGTAGCATCGAGATTGGTCGCTGGGCACCAGAACTTCAAGTCATTGGCAAGCATACGCGACAGTACGTCTAGAAGTTAGGATAACACATTTACACACAGAGAGAACAACAGTGGTCCAAGGACCGATCTCTGTGGAACCCCACTGAGGAATGATCTTCGGAATGACATACTTGAACCCACTCTGATTGGCATCGCTCGACTTTCCAAAAAGCCGGCATCCAACGAAGTGCCTGTTCAGACATTCCATATGAGTGCAGCTTTAATGAAAGGCGAGAATGTGAAACGGTATCAAAAGCTTTAGCAAAATCTATGAAGAGAAAATCCACAGACTAGCCCATGTCTACAGAGTTCGCCCGCTGTGCGCGTGCCATCGGTAAAAGAGTCAAGCAGGAATGACCGTTACGAAATCCATGTTGCAGTGGACTGATCAGAACAGATGTCTCCAAATGGTTCCGAAGTCCATCTTTAACCACCTTTCCTAACAGTTTGATCACTACACTCGTCAAACGCACAAGTCTGTAATTCGTAGGTAAATGCTTGTCGCTCTTTGTAAAGACACGGCAGACAACAGCCTGCTTTCAATCATTAGGCAGAGTACTACTCTCAAGCGACATTACAAACTGACTAGTGATGATTCCAATAAGTGCACGTGCTAGTTCGTATACAAGCTTAGGTTGCATCACATTCCTACCAGCAGCACTAGTAGGGTTTATCTTTCTTAAAGAAGGAGGACCAGAGTCTCAGACACCTAGATATTAGTTAGAATTGCTTCTTGTGTATCCCACAATGTTTAATCAACAAGCGGCAGCTTGGCCTCTGGGATTGTGTATCAGCATACTGCTCAAAGTGTACGCAATCTTTGTCCTGATCCGTGTGTGCTGCACCTCCGTCGCCTCGGAGCTACACCGGTATAGTCTGAGAGTCTACTACGTCTCTTAACACTAGAGTACAACTGTTTTTTATTCATAGTGGCTTAATTAGCCAGCTTCATGATATAGCGGAGTAGAGCGGCTCGTATGTGACTTTCGCAAAGATTACGCACTTCACGATAGTGTTTAAGAGTGTCAACAGAGGGCATCAACAACTAAGTGCGTCAACACCTCCCCGGTCCACTGAGCACAACTGAATCCAGCCTTGATGGCTTTGCATTCATAATCTTTCTGACTAACAATGCAATGTAAGCCAGAGAAGTGACAGGGATGTAGGATTTAAATGTATCCCAAGCCATCTGTATATTCTCGCCAGATGAAATGACGCGGGAGGAGCATTTTACATTAAATTACATTTTTGAAAGTCAGCATGTCAGATGTTTGGACTTTATGTGCGGAGCCCTTTGCAATATCTAATAAACACACAGCAGAATAATATGCAGGTATGGCCGCTGGCTGCTAAGGGTGACCATAAACAAATATCCAAAAAGTCGCCTGACTTTTCGAAGACGAGATCCAAGATGGACGGGGTCTGATTCTTTATCAATCTAATGGGATGATTTACGAACTGGTGCAAGCGCACTTTCAATGCTAACTAAGCAAGCCAAGCGGCCAAACCTCCAGTCACTCCATATATGAATTTCAGGCTATTTACTTCAGGCACATTGAAATCATCCATCGCCAAGCATCTGCTCGCTGAATGAGTGCGAAGACAATTAATGAATGTTCTTGTGATGCTTTCAGGGCCCCTGTACACTAAAATTAGTTTTAACTTCACAGCCGCAATATCAACTGAAACCGTAATAGCTTCAACACTTTTAGCTGAAGAGAAAAACATGTTTGTTTTTAAAACATTAACGCTGGAAATGACCTACAACTAAACCTGGCCTCTGTGACAGTCGGGATGGCAGTCGGCTCACAGTAGTGCGTAGCCTGGCAAGTGTTACCCACGGCCCATGGCACCAGAGGACATCGATGTTTCAGGGAAAACAAGCACATCAGAATAGGAATTGTCAACTAAAGCACCCAGCTCGCTTGTCTTGCCACACAGACTAGGCACGTTAAAGAGAACTATATGACAACCTCAAGTATGCAGAGCCCAGGGTGTTAGGCTACTAGAAAGGGCTCCGGTAGGGAGGAAGTAAACCGTCGACTCACAACCCATAAACCCACTAAACAAACACCTTTCCCGTCAGCTTCACGACGCGCTTTAAGGATTTTTTTAATGCTTCCTTAAGTTTTCCCCTATCCGCTAAATGTAACTTCGGCTGGATAATCGCTTTGGGATCCTACAGTTCAAAAGCGAAACTAAAAAGAGCTCGGCGCTTATCCGGTGTGGGCAGTCCTCGCGAAATAGATGGGGTCTACATTTGATACTGTCACCCCACAGGTTACCTAGCCCCTAAAGTTTACTAATGTTAACCTAAAGATACTCGGATAGAATTAGTTTCGACACAAAGTTTGAACCAGTGCAGGTCGTTAAGCATGCGATCTTTCGAATTATTTCGAAGGAACACAGACACATTTATGTATGAGTAGAATTAGAATGACAACCGCGGGTAATGGAGAAGAGCGTGTGGGGCAGGAAAGGAATACTTGTTTGCTCACGCTTTTGAGTTAAAAGTTTCATGATTAGCGGAATCGAATAATTTTGTGCTTAATGACATGCATATGTGGTGCTTTCATTGGACACAGTCATATGATCCCGATAATAGACGCTTCTCCCTTCCCCAAACATGGTTCCACCCACGCGCAACTTTACGGTTGTGCATACTTACATAGAGTGGCAACGCAGTAAGATTCTTTTTCTTAACCTCCTATGAGTACTTATTATAGGGAATAGATATGTTGCAAAAGCGCAGCTAAGGCCTGATATTTTCTGAATCGCTCCATGTTTGCAACTGCCACTGGGTCTTCACAGACACTGGTCGATTAAAGTTGCAGTAGTACTGAGCGCCTGACATAAGCAAAGCATAAGAGATGTCACTCAACATTGCCGTGATATTGATCTTAAATCCAACTCCTGTGACTAAGCATTTTGGTCTATTCAGCAACTTGTGTGTGACAATGCTGGTCTCATCGCGGAACAAGTGTTTAGGCTTAGCAAGTTTTTACTATTTATTCTTAATGCTTTATATGCTGATACTTAATTGTGCCGCAGCTTGCCAACGACAGCGAACAATCTCCACATTTACAACCACACACCGACACCTATATTTAATTAGTGTTGACTGTAATACTGGAACCAGGAACTAGACGCCTCCAACATCCAGCGATATACCGTTAGCTATTAATGAAAGCTGCTTGTGGTGAGAAATTATAGGTTGGTTTCCTGATAGAGCAATGGGATTCGCTCCACTGACTAGTTTATTTAGGAAAAATGGCCGTCTTGTTATTATCCGAGCACTTGTTTGTAATCCTGACTCGAAAAGTGTGGCGATCAAATCATTAAATATTTACATCAATACATTTTACATACAATCAGCCCTCGTGGCGGCATAATGGAACATAGTCAATAGCTGTCTAGGAGCCACTCAAAAGCGTCACAGGAGTATTCTATGCTACTTGTAGACGGAACAATCTGTGGGGTTTTAGAATTGCGCTTTGTCTACAAGGAGAAGCAAACTCAAAGCAGAATCTGTTTGAGTTGTTGTACTCATAAAATGGAGAAACTTTCAACGGTTGTTCACAGTAACCTGTAACGTTTCAGCCAAAGTTATGTAACCGGCTGATACTATTTCTGTAATTACGTAAAAATTCGCTCGGCTATATTTTTCAGAAGTTGCAATTTCATTAAGAACGACCAGCATCTTCAAGTAGACCACCGTGACGTGTCAATTCAAAAGGGAATTAGGGCTGTTGCATCGAGCATAGTCTGCTATATAATGTTTGCGACCAATCTTCCGCATGATTACTAGAAGGGCGACATTAATCAGTAACCTACTTCCAGGATCAAGTGATCGATCAGTTAAGAGTGGATTATGGTTTCAAAAGACATAACCGAAACTGTTAACAGTTTCCGTTGGTGAAGAACATTCCTGAATTTATGATTGTCGATACATTATTTGCCCCAAAAATTCCGGTAAAGTTTTATGTGATATGGTGACTGTGACCTACTCTTCAATGCAAGAGCGCGTGGAGATACTAGAAAGTAGCTTATAAGCAACATTCATAAGTGCTTTTTCTAATTTTGATGACGATAGCAGTCCAGTGGTAAAGCATTAAAAATTTATCCGAATAACTTCAAGCTGAATATCTCCAAATGGACTGCACTACAGTAATCATTACTCATAATTAATTTTCGGTTCTCAGTTAAACACGCTAGGTTCTTCGCTAACAAAGTTGTACAAGTGCTAAGCACACCGATTCCATCTGCAACCACAGATGTTCATACGTCCATCAAATTTTAACCAAATGTCATGACTGATTTCATGCTGTAATGGTTGCAACGTCAACATTGGCGTAATTGTCTATCCAAAAATATCTACTGGGCCAAACTGTTAACTTATGAAATTCCCTGCACGTTCATTTATATGACAGCGTTTTCTCGATTTTCTTCACATGGAAATATTCATGAGTTATAATTGGTTTTTATTCTTAATTTCATTTTGTTAATGACTGGATGACTACACCGATCACAAACCCCATAGAAGTCAGACTCTATTTATCTTCATCACTGGTAATAAAAACAAATTAACCTCTTGAGCATTACTAATAATTATGACAAACTTCTGAAATGTGTATGCTGGTACCTTATTCAAATTTCTTGTGAAGGTAATCGTTCGTACTTATTATAATTAATAAGAATGATTGCAAGATAGGAACAGAAACACCATTGCAAACGGTCGTTTTAGTCGTCAAAATGCGTGAGCACTATTACTTCAACAACTGGTTTCTTGAACCGAACAAGAATACCACGCTCTCTAATGCTCTTTTAGTAAACCTGTTTGTATGTGCTCTCGGCTGTAGCTTTGTTGTAATGTGATTTATATTAATCAGCTATCAGATTGCGGCCAGAAACGTCATACAATGACTGTAGAATTGGTTTGCTTTGAAATGTACGGATCGCTTACAGTTACCATCAGGAAGGTGCATTGAGTTTTGCGTGTCTACTATTTGCCCTCCACTCCAGAACGAGCTATCCTGGTACAACATATATGCCTGTCTGCAGTTTTAAGCAAGGGTCATAACACAACTCGCGCTGTACAACATAATATTTTATTTAAACCTAAACAAGATTTTACCTTTATTTCATCGCGAAATCTATAATGCAATTGGGCTGTCTCCTTTTAACAAGCGCTGTCGAAACCACCGCCCAAATAGCACGGAGAACACATGACTGCCTGTGGAGTTAACATCCACGACGTTATATTCGTGTGCATCAGTTTTCCGTCTAGATTTTCATGGCTGTTTTCTATTTGCTCACTTTTCAACTCTATTTTTATGTCATTTTCTCGAAGCTTCTAATACCAAACCATTCATGGTTCAAATGTGTCCAGTAGAAGCAAGCGATGAAAACCATAGAAACCGGCAGCTACTCAACACATCCGTTGTATGTATGTTATTACACGTTGATTTGAACAATGAACAATGAACAGTGATTTATCACGGGTAGAAAAGCATGTGCTTGAAAAATCCCGTAGAGTGACTGGAGTAAAAATTAAAATTTGCAGGATCATTGAATAAGTAAATCGTCATTTCAAGTGTCCAAAAAGTTAAATCACTAATGCATCACGATAGTCTGAAGTGAGGATGGAATGTGCACAAGCAAAATAGTAGAGAGAGCTGTTATAGTTCAGTAAGTGCGGGAGAATTAAGAAAGTAAACGACAACGCTCACTCGTTTGTTTCTTCATTTGACGGATGTGGTATGTTAATCAAGTTTAGCTACATCCAGGTTAATCATCTGGACACTTCTGCATGTATTCTCACGGCCACTTTGCGGAGATGGCCGTTAAGCACATGGTTAGGTTTGCGTTATTTCTTCCTCCACCTGGAACGGACTGTATCAAGTAATGCAAGTTGGAAAGCTTTTCATCAAGACGCTTTTGGAAAGCATTAATGTAGGTGCAAGGAGAACGTGAGTCGGAAGGGCATTCCAGGCAAGGGACACACGGTGGGAAAAAAACGTTGCGTCGACAATCATGTCGACTGTGATGCTTAGCCACTTTGAGCTGATGGCCTCGCAGTTTCATATATCGGCTCCGCTGTAAAAGATTGCGTCTTGGATGATTTGGGTTTGTCAGTATTAAGTCAACTATGACCAGGTTTCTTCGCTGACATCGTTATTCACCGTTGTACAATCTCAGGGCTGCAGCCTGCATTTGTAGGAAAGATGAAACCATCCTCTAACTATTTTTGTCGCTCTACGTTGGGGAGCTTCAAGTGTATCGATGTCGCGCTTGCGCCAGGTACGCCAGGCCTGGATCCCATATTCCACTTGAGGCTTCACGTAGGCGTTCAGCATTTGAGGAAAATTTGATATGTCAAAATTGCCGAAAGCCCTTCGTAAGGGTCTAAGATGTTGACTGGCTATTTTTGTGCACTTTCAGCTTGTCTCGAGCAACCAAGGTCGTCCTGCACGATCACCCTTAAGTAGTTTTCTTGGGAAGCACGTTGTAACTGCTGGTCCCAAGTCAATATTCATAGATAAGCTGATGGCGTATGCTTATGACTTTGCACTTGGTCACGTTGAACTGGAACCGATTGTCGGATGACCACGCATAAACCCGGTTGAGATAGGTCTGCAATGCCGTGTGATCATCCGATGTCCTGATATCATGCCAAATTTTGACATCATCTGCAATTAGTAAGAAATTCGACTGCAATACACTGACAAGATCCTTAATGAATGTGAAGAATAAACGTGACCCCAGTACCGATCCTTGGGACACGTCACACTAGAAGTCAATTGGAACGGAAATTGAGCTGTGGAGTTTGACCTTCGGCTAACGTTGAGCGAAGAAGCTGCCGATCCAACCGAGTATTGGTTCACCGATTCCAAAGCTTCGAAGCTTGTGAAGAAGGATGCAGTTGTCCAAACGTTCGAACGCTTTAGAGAAGTCTAGGTTGACGACGGCGACTCCCGCTCTAGCAAAGACCGACTGCATCCAGCTTGCTGGAGCTAGCAGCAAGTTTGTAGTGCAGGATAAATTTCGGCGGAATCCATGTTGCTGCGACACTGGGATGTTGTTGCTCTCAATATATCCCATGAGTGACTCTGCAAACATACGTTCCATTAGTTTAGATAAAACGGGGAGGAGAGTGATTTGATGGTAGTTCGAGAGCTCCGAAATATTACCACTTTTGTAAATAGGAGAGACTAGTCCATGTTTCCACATTGTGGAAACCTGCATTTCGTCGATACAACCTTGAAAGAATCGATTCTTTCAAGGTTGGCCTCTGTCTTCAATGTCTTCGGTTTGATGTCGTCCAAACAGGGTGAGCAGTGCATGCGCATTAACATTAGCGTTTTCATCGTATGGGTTGCAGTGAACGATAAGTGTCACCCTGGTGGCGGTGGAAGCTGTGAAAAAGCGGATGAAGCGATGATTCTGTCCGGAAAGTATGGATGAAGTGTTGGCGAACCACGTTGAATGTATCTTGTGCGGTTTGCGCAAGACCATCTATTGCATGTAAAGCCTGGATCTCACGCTGCACTCTGCGGAGCTTGTTTTCATGTCGCTACACCAACTTGGGATTTGTGCCGACTTTCACCGCTAAGTTCTCTTCGTGCTGGAGTTTGACTTCGAGACTCAACTTGACGCAGTGTTTTCCTTGAGTTGTGTAAGCGCCAGAGTTCCGATTACATGAACAGACTTTGTAAGCGAGCCAGACTGAATCCCTTAAGGCCATGCATATTTTAGTACTTTTCTTCAGGAACGAATTCACTTGCTTCGGATGAAGGATCCTGCTTTCTGACGCAATTGCTAATAGCTCAGTGAATTGGGTGACGAACACCCAGGCGACATCGTGCGACTGCTTATCAAGGAAGGGACAGTCGGTTTCTTGAACGAAGTTGGACAGCATATCGTAATGTGTAACGACATAGATTTCCACCTTGTTCTCACTGATCTACTGCGAGTTACAGATGTAACAAAAGAGCAACATCGCGTGATCGCTACGGCCAAGTGGTGCATCCATGGTCACAGTGTCGACCATTAGTTCCTGTTTAAAGAGCACAAGGTCCAAAGCAGTGGATGTGTTACCCGTTCGGAATCGTGTGGGTGAGGTGACATGGTTGTTCAGAAGCACATCGGCAATCAGCTCTTGCAAATCCGCCTTGAAATGTTCGCTGTACGATGCTGGGATCTCAATTGCGTGCAGGTTGAAGTCCCCACCAGAAGGAGGTGACTGTATGGTCGTGCCTGGACTCGTTTCATCGCAGAAGCTAGGCATTTATCCATTTCCAAGGTGGCCATTGGAGGACGGTATACTATTGATGCAAACACACATCACCCCGTTTTAGGTGCATTCGACACCAAAACGAATCGACGATTTCATTTCTGCGTCCTCAATGATATCAACATGCAGGTCGGATCAATAATGCAGGAGCAATCCCCGTCCTCTGCTAGGTCGCTCGTTTCGTATGGAATTCACGCCGGCTAGAGCAATCACGGCATCAGTGATCTTCGTGTTCAGCCATGTTTCGGTGACCATAGCTAACCTGATGAACAGGAAGTTCGGTTAGCTTGATGGAAAGACCTTGTGCATTGGTAGACAGGCAAGTGAAGGCATCAGTGGTCAGAAACGTTTTTGCGAATGCTGGTTTCCGGTAAGGGTCTATGCCGATCCTTGCAGAGTCCGCTGCGTGCCGTTTTTGTAGGACCGATGACGCAGGCACTAGGACATTTAAGGTTGTTGTATACAGCTCTCAGCGCCAACAAAAGGGTGACTATTTTGTCGTCCTTCTGCTGTCGGCGTGTGTTGACATTGTTTCCGTTCTGATATACACAGTGACAGGATTGTATTTGTAAGTTGTTTGCTCAAGGTTACGTTGTCTATCTGTGACCCGGTGCCTATCGCATTCATAAGTATTTCGGATAGTAGTAATTTCGTTTTCTGTACCACATTTTGATCACATGTTCTACCAGCATTTCGGAGTACAATGATACTTTCATCACTCGGAGACCACATCATTTGTAGTTAGGTGATAGCGGTAAACTTGATGTCGAATGAGCGACAACATTTTCGAGTGAGAGTACTTCAAGAATAAAACGCCTGTTTTTGGGTAAAATCACTTCACAAATAAGACGCCATTCATCCGAGTCATGCCCTTTGGTCTCTAACTCACTTACTTTCTGGAGCTCGCGGGCACTGTGAACAAGGATAGATTTTGCATCTTGCTGTTTACGGAAGTCATTCGGATTTTGTTTGCGTTTCTGGTGTTCGCTCCAGGGAATATCTGGAAAAATTTCTTCAGTGCATGTGGGGGTACGGAGGCGAGTGGCTGACAAGAGAGCGGCCTCTGCATCATTACCTGACTGTAGTGTTACATGGATTAACCGGGGTTCACCGTATTGACGGACGAGACGCATCATACTGACTGGTTTAGCTATAACCCTATTAGTTAACACAGTGAGTCTCACTGTTTCTTGTCGTCTAGTATCTTTTCTTTTATGGAGTTCGCCCCGGATTCAGTCACATTAGAGCATATAACAGTTAGAGAATTATGGGAGCTCTTCATGTTCTCCCCTTTGTAGGGACCAGTGGCTGCTTTTTCGGTTTAACTAATGATGGGAGCTTTTGTCCCGTGGTGGTATTGGCAGTAGTAATTCGTTTGGCAGCATGCGGGGTTGTAATGAGAGCTGCCTCCGTCAAATGGGTAGCAACAATTGACGCATACGTTGTCGGCCATCTAACATTGTTTAGTGTGTCAGGTGATTCTGTTGAAGGAGGTGTGACGAACGCATCTTTATGAGCAGCCGCTAGTTTCGGGGTGGCTAAATCTGGATCGTTACTCTTGCACTGTTATGAATTGGAGCTTGGGGTTGAGCATGGAGTTCGAAGCCCTTATCTCTCTGGTTCATGTGGGACAGCTTTCACGGTTGCGGCCTGCTGTACAATCTTCGTCAGCCTATCGCACTTCTGCGCCAACACAGTTATACATTTGATGAGTGGAAGGGACAGTCACTCACTGCAGAACCGGAGAGAATCAGTCGTACTATTAAGCTTTTCTATCTGGCTAAGACTAAAGCGAGCATGTCGAGAATGTAAGTGTTTTCGGCAGTTTCTGCATTCCATTCCAAATCGCATAAGTTTTACACAGCTATCTAGGCCACAAATAACGTTCATTTCGGGAGCTTTGGGCTTAGCTTTCCGTGGGCTGCTAGTACGTGACGTTGTGAATACCAGATCTGCGGAAGCCGTTCGTTGCAACGTTTGCACTAGGTTTGCTGAATCCAAGCTCCGTCGGTCAAGCTGGTGGTTTGGCAAACACCTGTTCCATTGCTGTAGAACAAATCCAAGATGGCGGACACAGACGGCATTTTGGCCAATCAGTGAGATCTCCGACAGTAGCCGGAGAATATCAACAAAATTCGTAGATTGAAAATATCCCAAAGCAAAGTATTTATGCAAAATGTACACAGAGAAAACACGTATAACACTGTATTTCCAAAGCAAAAGTGGAATCCAGCACAGTAAAGCAAAAATCCTTGGCGTCTGTGCGTACAGCAGTAAAATCAACGCGACTTATGGTTGAACTACGGAAATGAGCTTTAATGGAATAATCTACTTTCAAAATCCAAGTTTTATAGCAGGTGCGACCCAAGTAAAGATCACCGATCATATGAATGGTAGGTGGGATAGTGACGCAGAAGTCAGAAGTGTTGACACTTCCAACAGCGGAGTAGAATTGCTGGATACGCAGCGCAAAGGAACATTTCCGTTGTCCCCATGATTCCAACTTAGAGAAGACACACGTAATATGCAGCAGTGTAATGGAACACATTTTCATTGGTACGGCTTCCGAACGAACATTTGTGCATTAACAACTACCTTGACTTCCGTATCAACGGAAGTCTCAGATTACCTGAAGCCTACAACTGATTAGTTGTATTTTTGCGACGCTTAAACTAAACGTCTTACGAAGAGTTACTATAGGATTTTTAAAGTTCCAATTGATATGATTCGGCTCCGATACCGAGGTTGGCACCAAGTCTGTTTTACAGAATGACTGGAAAGTTCCAAACTTTGCGCATTGCAGTTTACTGGACATTCGCATAGAAAAGTTCCATTGTGATCTATGGCAGCACACCCTGATCACTCATCCATCACAATATAAAGATACAGATAATAATGTTTATAACCTTATTAAAATTCTTTAAATCAGGTGTGCACTTCACGTAACCAAAAGCAAAAATACTGTTGGAATTATAAGTTCTTCAAATAAAAATTCAATTTCCTTTGTTTGTGACGCCTTTGTTTGGCTTTAAACTTGACTGTGTATCAACCACAAAGGTTTCCGTAGTGGTGTTGGTTTTTATTCACAGAGAACTAATTATTCCAATGGAAATCGGAATGGTGGTAAAAAGGAAGATAATCGAAAATTTTGATCCAATATTGCAGCAGAAGACAACTTATTGATTTCCAACATATATAACAAAAGGCACAACATGAAGAACATGACAAAATTAAACTGGTGATTAGTACACGGGTTTTAAATAGCTTCTTAAAAACCTTCGTGATTATGCTACGTCCAGTCTCTGAAGCTGGTATAATCAGCTTCAGTCAAGTGGCTCTATTCCCAATTGATTCAGTCACCTAGTTTAAATAACGGATATTCGTTGTAACAAACTTATTTGTCATTCTCGAATTAGAAGAAAGTTGCGCTTCTTGAAGAGGATCGGCATAATTAACCAACTGAAAGCTTAAGTGTCCATTTGGTTCCCTTCCTGCTATTCGTTATCTAATAATTCCAGAATACATGTAGCAAATTTAGAATAGTGGTGTTTCTTAATATTCGAACATGCTTTCAGCTTTTTAGGCGATTTTTAAAATGATTGGTAACCGATCAACTTGTGTATGTCTTCCATAATAACACCTTTCCTGAAAACTGGTTGCAGCTGTCACCTATTTATGAGGCTTCGTTCAGCGCAAGTATGTGAGATGATATTAACGCGTATACTCTATGCAATTTTGGCTAACCGCTTATCACAAACCAGTTGGATAAACGAACAAATATCCGCACTAATTCAACTTATTTTAATTAATAAAACCAATGCAGAGGGAACTACCTACAGATTGCTGCAATTGAGTGGTAAATTATAAAAATATATAGCGCATATTACTCTCCTTCCAACAAACTTCCGAAAACAATCATGATCCTCAATAAAGCAACAAGTGAAAAATCATTTTAATCTCAAAAAAGGTAAAAAATATCCAGCAAAAGAGTCACTTTACTCATGAGTCTGTATTTTCGCTGACGAGGTATCGTGCTGCTGCATTTGATTTCAAGCTACCTTGTGAAGTTTTCGATCGAATGTGTTTATAAATTCGTCCAAACAATACTGCCACATACCTACATATATCAGGTTAATGTATATAACCATTTTCGCCCATCAAATTGCCTGACACAAATTGAATGAATGGCAAGTATTTTGATAATAGTACGCTGGAAGAAATTGGTAGCTGATGGGATGCGTTTATTAGATGTAACTGGTGTTGAGGAATCTAAAGAAAGGTGCTGTTGCATTGTACATAATAATATTATCAGGTAAACTCTGCACATGCTTGTGGAAGGAAATGGTATGGAATTTGTGTGAAGACATTGAACGGTGTACAACGTTATACCACTGGTAATATAGTCAATGTTTAGCGTATCTCACTGGAGGCATACGATAAGCAATCAATCTTAATGGGTATATGTCTGTTCTGTTAAAGTTCGGGAAAGATCCAAAGGTGAAAAAAGATTTATCCCCTATAAATAGGTCAATAAGCAAATACTTTTTCTCTAATGTATCGGAAGCTTAAATCCGAGTATATACAGTCATTTCGTAAAAGCTTTACAAAATGTTCTTTTACTTTACCACTTCTTAAGTATCCGTGTACAGTTTGGTTGCAGTTAGAGAAAATCGCTCATAAATATCCCGGAGTATCACAGTTAAGGTCAGTAAAAGATAACGGATTGTGTCAGAAACCATAGTGCTCCAGTCTCATAACATTGCGCATTGCTGTATGGTCTGTTAAATCACCTGTGATGGCTTTTGATAATAAAGTTAGCAACATTGTCAAATGGCAATTTGCAGTGGTTTCTCTAATGAGAACTGATGGTGACTTAGATATTACAGTTAAGCCCTATCACTGTCATTTTGAAGAAAAACCACCTGTTCTGAAATACTACATTTTTGTCATGCTTGCTTGCATGAAGGATTTTACATTTCATGGCTCTCATTACACATGAAGACGGATACAGTCCACTGGAAGACATATTTTCCTACATCTTTCAAATAGGCAGAGCAACATGTGAGCGAAATAGCAACAAGCCAATCCCACTGCTTTTCAGGCTGCCTGTATTTCCAAAACTTTGTTGCTTTAAATTTTGCACTAAATTACGCATAAGTAAATTGTAGTCCGAATTGAGGGTATGAGCAACAGCTCAGTGTCGATGAAGACAATTCCATGAAATTCATAGCATGCATGCCTGACACTCGTTACATTACCGGAGTTTCGTGAATGCTACGTACCATTTCAATCGGTTACGCTCGATGCTACCTGCGTCAGCGTTCCGCTTCATGCCATGTTTGAATGAATAATAAAATGAGCCAAATTCAAAGAGTTATTTTTATTCTATCGCAGTTTATGATCAGCTGACTCGACACATTCGAAGAAAACACTGACGTCGACGCATGTATTCATGGCAGACAAGGGATTTTCGAGCAGCGAATTTCGGTCGACATCCTGTTGTTGATTATTTGAGTGGGATCGACTGCTTGGCTTCAAAAGCATTGCGTTGCACAGCCGAGTTGCTACTGGATGCCTTTATCTAAGTGCCGAAACGAAGTTGACTACATAGGAATTTTTGGAAACATTCTGTACCATAGTTCAAAACAAACGGTTTATTTTTGTAAACTTCATTCCTAAGCCTGTCCACAAAGACGTAAGACCTGCTTCATTCACAGACCTAGACCGTACGTGTTATGGTGTTTGATTCTCTTAAAGCATAATTGCACAGTATAAAATTCCACAATGTGAGGATTCATTAGTGCAAATTCCGAAATTTGGATGGGCTGCGCAAGACTTGTGGAACTGATAAAACTGTCATTCTATTGAGTGAGAAAAAAGTAGATATTCCTGAGCGACTGGACGCTTTCGTGCAAAATACGCGTATTCAGCTGGATTTGTGATTAAGCTGGATAGAGTTTGCTAATTCTTTTAAAAACAACTGGTTTGTCTCAACAGAGAGAAATACCTCTACAGGCAGAATGTCAGCAATTAAAAAAACTGAACAACTACCTGCAGTCAAGCGAACTATCAGGCATCTATCGTGTGTAACTTTGAGACCGGCGAACACATATTTAGCATTCGGTCCTCTCATCTGGGTTAGAGAGTGTACAACGCCATGTAAGAACTTTTCTATATAAATATATGGATATATGGATATATATGAGCTATCAGCCTGCGAAGTTTACAGACATGTACGTGCAAGATACATTAATTAAAGCCCTGTAAACTGTTTCTGCTATCCTGCAGTTTAAGTTCGAAATTCACAGCTGACCCCTGCATATTTTATGTCTTCGCGTGCGTACGTAATTGTCCTGTATATTGTTCAGAGAATATATATTTCCTATGCATTTTTGCGAACCACATTAATCACCATTTTTCATTTCTCTGCTTGTCCATATCTTGACAGTTATATAAATCTCCCACTTCGTTAATCCGTTTAGCAAGCTCAATTGGTTATTATTGGACGTTCATCTTGCGTTTCAGTTTTAGTAGCATCACTTTCAAGCACATATTTGATTAGATTTAATCCCCGTGAATTTTTAGTTAGTTGCGCTTAAGGAATATTTAGTTGAAAAGAATTTTGTAGTATTTTTTAATTTTCTTAAGTGTATTTCTTCCTATCGCGCCTTTCCAACGCTGTTTTAAACAGCTATGTAGTTGTTCTGCTTGGCCAGACCCCGTCGTCGTAAATGGATGTTTAATTTACGGTTTGAGCAAGGCAATTCCGTTTCCAAAGACGTCTGCATCGTACTGCATCCCACGACCGCTAACACGCTTGTAGCACTTAGCGTTTTCATTCAGTTTACTTGACTTGAATGTATTTTGGTATTTTCTATCAAAACCTTTTCAAAGCTATGTAAATCTGTGTGGCGTAATACATACGTCTTTCGTGGCTCCTTTTGATGTTCGTTTTCCGGTCGTAGGGCGAAGACCTAGGTTTTCAAGTACCAATATCTGACGACTGCGTTTTGGACAAAATTGCGGCCTCAATCAAAGTAATCGTCTTCGATGTATTAAGATGAATAACATTGGAATAATGCTTCAAAATGCAGGAAGAGATTCGGCAGGAACTTGATGCTCAAGCTAATAACTTATTAGGTCGGTTGTTGTTGTTGTTGTTGATGCTGTTGTTATCGTCGTCGTCGTCGTTTTTGTTGTTGTTGTTGTTGTTGTTGTTGTTAGGAAAACGGTGCAATTGGTCATGCATGATACGAGAATCTCATGTTATCGAAAATGCAAGGGAATTCAGCTTTGATGAGGTGATGATAAGCCAGATGCAGATATTCAGTGAGCAAGCCTCCCTGTCCAGCAACTGGTAAAATTGTTTAAAATTAAGCAGACGCGACGCTCATGACATTGGCGCCCCTACTGGTATCGTGAACCGCGAATTTGGACCACTCAAACTGGTCACGATGATCGTTGCTTAGTACAGTATTATTCTTTTTGTTTGCAGTCTCCAATATCTTGCTGATGCAGATATTTGAAAGCGCATCCTCCACAAACTTGAGCAGCAACCACCGTGGACCTTGCAAGAGATCACAGCCGAACACCAACTGTTGTTAAATCTGTAGCATGAGGCAAAGCCGAATGAAACTGCTGATAACAGAACAGAATCCTAGATGGGTCGTACGGCTATCCGTGGTAAAAGCAATAAATAAAGCTCCCGACCGCATGTCGAAAACAGAATTCTAGGCATTTTGCGGAAAACTGCAAGGACAATAGGCGTCAGTTTCACAAGTGCAAGTGGGTTGGCCATGAAGAAACAGCGTTTTCTTGTGCACAGCCCTAGACTCTCGCTTACCTTAAGTTTGCGCACTAAATCCCAGCTTTTAAAGACCACTTTTTACGGCCGAACGACCAAGGTACTTCTTGCCACTTTTCGCACAGAATTTGCTGGCTAGGGAGAATTTAACAGTAACAAGCAATGATATTCCATTAAGGATGGAGCTAGTTACGGCGTCCTGGTTAAAGCTTGGTTCACCACCATGCATGTACACTAACTTAACGGCTCAGAATGCATTCGGTAAAATGCTGACGTTGGGCGAGAATATGGTATGTGAAGTCAAATTCAATGATCTTTCTGGTTACATACACCAAGTTTAACGTAATTGAAGCCCATTGAATTGTGCAGCTGTACTGGCTCGATATACCACTGAATCATCATTTTTGCTGAAAGATAGTTTATGTTGCATCATACGACAGCTCCGAGTCATCCAGGCCAAAGCATCTCTGAACACTTTCCATCGAAGTACGCTTGTATGTTCCAGTCGAAAATTAGTCACTGCAGGAAAATACAGTCAAAACATATTTTGCTTTCCAATGCAGTAGCAGTGTTTCGAACCAAGCGTCTGGTTACGTATGCGTAATAAGCTCTTGTTGATCATTAGCTTGCTCGGTTGCAACTGACTGGAGTGATCGAGCGTACCAATTTCCCCCATAAGCTGCCCCTATTTTGTTCTAAATAACCAGAACAGCAGGATTCGCTTGTGCGCAGATTTTTCAACAGGCCATAGTTTGACAATTTAATCCATCAGTCCCCGCTACCACTACCTGGTGACGTTTCAGCAAAGCTGAAGTGATGCGAAAGTTTTGCTGCACCATCATACAGACGCATAGTTTAGCCAGAACTTGAAGCTGCAAATAGCAAGCTTCTGACAATCAGCACACATTATGGTCTCTATTAGTAAAATCATTTTAAATTTTGAGTAATAACGCACCCGCAATTTTTCAGCAAGTCATCGATACCATGCTAACTGGTGTAACTTGAGCTGCAGCCTACCTAGTTAACGTCATCATAATGGGCGGAAGGCAAGAGGAATTACTTTAGCGTTTGCATGGCGTCAGCGTAAGAAGCAAAAATTATGGATTCCGTTTACGAGTGGACAAGTGCCAATTTTTCTTGAAATTCTTCAGGTTCCTAGGTTTCGTGATTAACGAGAACGGCCGAGGACCTGATGGTGAAAAGTTCGAGGTAACAAACCAATTAGCTGCACCGACTGATGTCATAAACCTACCATCGTCCCTTAGAATGGTGTCACTAAAGTAAATTTCAACGTGAATGCAGCGTTTACGTCATCTTCTTAATCATCCCTTGATGAAGCACGTCGGGTGGAAATGGTCCGTACAATGTCAACAGGCGTTTGAGAAACTCCAACCTTTGCTACATTCAGACCTACTGTTTACATAATATCATCTGATCGTGGAAATTATCGTGACCACCGATACTTTACTCCATTGAATGGCAGTGGCATATGCTGTACGGGAGCTGACCGCTTTTAAGAACTAGAGTCACGTTACGAACATAGCTTTGGCCATCATCTTTGCTGTTCAGCAATTCCACAAATTTATATCCGGTCAACAGTTCACGCTTGTGACTGAGCCCAAACCGCTTCTGTCAATTATTAGATCCAATAAATGTATTCCGGTTCATAGAGTCACTCGACTTTCGAGATGAGCGACGTTACGCTTAAGATATGATTTCATCATGCGTTATTTGTCAACTGATTCTATTGTGCAAGAGTACAACCTGTCCAGATTGCCCCACAACGATAGGCGTGAGCCGGAAGACTCAGACATTGCTTCAGTCGCATGCGTAGCAAACCTCAGCTACATGATGCATGACGCCGTAGGTAAATTACCGGTAAAAGGGTTGATGACCAAGCAAGCCACGCGTTGCTGCGATAAGTATTAAAGTATGCAAATAGGGCTGACCAAAGAATTGTTCGAAAGAAGTTCTGGCGCATTTTTCCACTGCGCAACTCCTTGTCGGAAGTTGATTTCTGCCTGTATTTTGCAGTCCGCGTTGTCATTGCATAAGGACGCAGAAAAGACTGCTAAGCAGCTTCAAAGTAGCCATCCAGGAATCGCCCACTTGAAGCCGCTTGCGCTCAGGTAAGTCCTGTGGTCAGTGATGGATAGGCAACTTGAAGACATTGCTCGATCCTGCTCTAACTACAACAGTGCCTTCAAACTACTGGTAAATCGACTTTGCAGTTTTGACCGAACCCAAATCGTCCTTATCGCGTGTGCAAGAGGCCTTCTTAAGATAACTCAAAGGAGTCTCTTTCCTCCTTGTTGTCGACGCCTAGAGTAAGTGGAAGAAACTTATTGTAATGCAAAAACATCTAAAAACTGCATAATTTTTGCGATGAGACATATATTCAATCAGCAAGGGCTAACAGAAGCAATCGTGTCAGATGACGGTTCACAATTTACCTTTTGCCAATTCACTGTGATTTGCGCACCAAATGTGACCAAGCATGTGAGAACTGCACCGTACAATCCGCTACCAAATAGCCAAACGGAAAGATTTCTCGAGACAAGGTGAGCAGCAGATTTTAAATAAAGATGGTGGAGAACGCTGGATGAGTGCTTGGAACGATCTCTGTTGTATTATCTTGTAAACTCGATTCCAAAGTCTCCAGATAAGAAGCCGCTGGATAAAATCTTAATGGGTAGAAGATAAGGAACGGCGCTAGATTTGCTGCCTCCCAAGAGCCAATCACTGTAATCAAAGAATTCGGTAATGGAACAGCAATAAAACAGATGGTATGCAGAACATAAAAGATTATTCAAAGTAGGTGAATCCTCGCTTACAACTTCTAAGCAGAAACAGCTGATGATTTGGCTACCTGGATGAGTCGTGTGATAGCGGGTCATGAAGATTTACGATGTTCACTATAGCACAAGTTTATGGAGGTGCCTTGTTAATCAACTGAGGAACTGGTATATACGTGATGCTGCTGTATGTGAAACAAACACCAGCTCACCGTTGGGACGAACCTAACATTCTACAAGGCTAGGGTACTGTCCGTTCTTCCATACGGCAGCGCAACCTGGACGATTTATTGGGAACGCCTTCATCAACATTGCTTCGTATTCTGCGTATCAGCTTGGGTGACCGAGTTGCAGAGACGGAGATGCTCAAACGTAGTGGCATATATGCCGTCAACTTCATACTTCTGCTGAAGTACCTGAGATGACTCGGACATGTTCGCCGCATGGGTCCGACCCTAAGACCGCAACCGCTGCTTTATGGCTAAGTGGCTGCAGGGAAACGGCAAGTGGGAAAACTGAAGTCAAGTTAACAAAACATGATCAATATGAGGCTCTCGCGAACTAATATTGGTTTCACATGTTGGTACAGAATGGTAGTGGGTCGGCGCCTATACCGAGGGAATATCACGAGCACGGTCGCCCAGGTTTTGGAGAAAGTACTACTGAATGCGAAAAAGAAAATTCGGTTAGGAAGCGACATGTGCTGGTGGTGTATAGCCAATCGACATCGAGTGCATTTTGCTTTAGCAAATTTGGTCGCGAATGCCTGAGCAAAGCTGGTTTAGCGAGACGCCAGCGTCGCCAGATTGGGCCAATGTCTAACAGAAGACGAGTAAGCTAAGTATTTAAACATCATCTGCAGCGTGTTTGGTAAGTACACTGCCTCCAAGTCCATTCCGTTTACGAACCCAGACCAATGATGTGGTTGATATGGCGCGTGTGCTACCTCATCGTTGCATTTGGTCTGCACGCGTGCCTGCGTGTTGATTTTGTTGAATTGTAATTGTTGGTAGTTGCTTGAAATCACCGGGGTGGTTGCGTTTGATGTGAAGGTTGGCAAGGTGCCCACCTGTCTACCATCCGCCAACTTGGAGTATACTGGCTCCAGGAGACCGTCAAACATGCTGGAAGACGGGATGCAAGGGGTACTCATAAACTACTAAGGCTCAAAGCGCGGTTCCATGCATCCAATGTGGTGCGCGCGACGGCCTAACCACCACAGTGTGTACTGCTACATTGACTGGAATTTGCTGTGGTGCATTTCTGAATTGTATGGGCCCGTTCCTTGGGTTTAACTTGCTTCACATTCATCGTCGAACTTATGAGTTTCCAATGGATTTGTGATGTGCAGATGAAGCTTCGCGTGATGCACCGCAAGCCACCCATGTTATCTTCGTAGACGCAGGCGTACTGTGGCTGTCTCCATAGAGGCCACAGTGACTGGCAAATCCAGGTTAGGATGTCACCAACCACGTCCATAGTGAATCCTTGAAATACTCAAAACATTAGGAAACCCAGGTAATGGAATGGGTTAGAGTAAAGATGAATACCAATGACCGGCATGCGGCCAGAACCCTATCTGCTGCCACAGTTTATGCCTTTTTATTAATACCGCTTGACCCAAGGTTCAACCAGAAACAACGCAGAAGTGCTTTAATATTCTGGATTCCTTAAAACTCTAGAGCAGGAGGCTATCGCCATACTAAGCATAAAATTGTCTGTCAGAATTCCAGAAAAAAATTCGTTTGTTAAAATGGATGATGAGTTGGTTATTTACACTGAAGCAGACAAATCATGTAATACTCGATAGTTACTGACCGCTCCTCACCACTTGGGAAGCAAACAAGAAACACCTTATGAAGAATAACTAATTGAAGAACACATGGAATGCACAGGAACTACAAAAGAATTTGCTGTCCGACACCTTTTAACATAACGAAATTAATTTATCGTGGGAAACATCCAAGAATGTATAATGATGTATGCTGTATTAAGAAGGCCTTACTCAATTACGCTTTTGAAATGTGAAAGAAATAGAAACCATTGACTTCTTTTAAATAATATTTGCACTTTTACGGGGAAACTGCGCTCTGAATTATTTTGGTAATTTATAAATTTCATCAGTTTTCTATTATGTTAGTGACCGTTTAATATTTTCGAAACAGGATTTGGGTTGAAGTAACCGTTTTGGTGCACCATTCCCAAGTGATATATACGTACGGTAGGAAAGTGTATAGAATGTTTGTATGCTGACCACATTTCCATGTTTGCCTCATTTATCCATTTCATCAAAATGCGCTCCTAGAGGAAAGCCACCACTACTTCGTCGATCTATCGACTAACCTTTGGCTGTTAAATATACAAAGTAACTTGAACATCGCCAGTTCTTCCCAGCAAAACCCATACCTTTAATTTTTTACTTTGGTGAATATAAATAAAATGGAATATGTAATTGGGACGTTCGTAAATAGTGACTCAGTGTCAAAAACTTGCCTTATCTGAACATTTACTTTGATGCTTTTATTGCTTCACGAAATTGAACATTTTTCATGTTGTAAACCCGTTACCCCTTGCGCATTGTTTCAAGTAACTCCAATATCCATGTAGCTACTGAAGGAAATCTTAAGATGTCATGTCAGTTATTCTACGCAGAGGGATCTCTTGTTTTGAATTTCAGATATTCCATAAGGCCGAGGAGATTATGAACTCAGACGCAAAGGAAAACTTTGTAGTTGGAGTAAACAAAATAACAGCGATGGTAAATAAAGGATGTGAGATTACGCAGTCGGAGTCATATTAAAAATAACAAATTTAACGCATGCAACAAAATGCGGAATTCCAAATAGATAAAAACCGGTTGAAGGCTATGTAATATTGCGGATTTGACAGATAAGTTCACAAAGTGACGTAAATTTGCCATTGCCGGAAATGTACTCTCCAAGTGCGATTTTCTGAGTTGTCTGAACTGCGGATCCATAGTGCTTCATTGGTTACGAAAAAGGTCTATCTTTAGCACCCAATGCTATGCACAATGAACCAAAATTAATTAACTTTTTGACCTTTTTGAATATACGTGGAACCAATCGAGAAGTCCTGCTTTCTGAGAGATTTGTGAATAATCGGTTAATTTATTTGTTAGGCTAATCATATAAACTAACCGACTGTGCACAAATTGTTTGCTTCCACATATTCATTATTCCGTTATATTTATAGTTGCAAGTTATACATAAATTCGTCAGATACGATAAAGTTTCTCCCAGAAGCGAATGACTTAAATAATTCCGGTATTATGTGCACACCGCTTGAATAATTAGAGTGAATTGTGTTCGAGTGCCTCTAACTTCAGAGCATTGTTTAAGCAGCCCTATCATTCGAACATGCCGACAAACATTCATATCATTAACCCATATAGGTGTTATCCTTTTCACTTATATCAAACAAGCTCGAATTGAGCTAATAACAAGTAATGGAAGAACTACTGTATGGGTTTCACTTATGTGTGCCTGAGTGATTACTGCGCGGGCCTGAAAACGATTGTAAAGAGAAGTACAGAAGGGCCAACTACTATAAAACAACTGGACTCACAGTACTGAGGAATGTGATCCACAGGTGATGAGAGATACAGAGTTTTCTGCGAGTTTATACCGTCCTAGTCTCCTATTGCGTGCATGTTGATGATTGCCTGACGTCGCTCCGTTAATGAGTGGATTGGGTGATCATGGCTAAGGTACAGTTTAATTGATGTGGTGATGTCCCAAACGTTATCTGGCCACCTACACCCATTAAAGTGCACGCTAGCAAACTGTCAGTGGTTCAGCTGTTGCAGTTCTCATCCCCATCTAGCAGGGTGCCGTGGTCGGGTTTAAATTGGGTACTCCTGGTTAATGATTAGGAGAAAATCATCTAACATCCCTAAGCCAGTTTGAATTATAAGGTGACATCCTGAGAAACATTTTAATGCCAGTGATGTCATGGTTGTTATTTTGCGCAGCACAGTAACGTTGCACTAAAATAAAGCGGATGACGCTGGTGGTATGCGAAGTAATTTGGCCATGCGTGCCAATACGTGCATACATATTGCAGTTGGCGTTTAAGTCATTTGTAGTTTGCAATGGCCTCGATTGTTGGAGAAATATGCACTGCAAAATTTATTTGATGCTACAAAGAATGGTGGTGCCGTTGACAATGACTTATTAAAGTTATCGACTCTATAGTATGGAAGGTGCAAAATAATTAATCACTCAGTAGTGCGCAGCATTTTATGTGCAAGCTGAGTTGGATTTAGTTACAGCAACTATGAGCACTGACAACCTGTGTTCGGGAATAACTCGAAATTTTGCTCAAATATTCGCTTACTCACTTCGTGGATTTATGCATATTTTGCCAGTCTTCAAATTAACAGTTCCTTTTTATATTGGAAAATCATTTTAAACTGACTACTGCACTTTTGTCCATTCTTTACATTGGCTTTGTGATTTCGTTTGCCTGCGATATATTTTCAAACAAAAAGATGTTCGATTTTACTAATCCGTAGTAACCTTTCCTGGATATTGCTTGAACTTTGCCTAAGTATAAAGTTGCTCAGAATGACAGAAATAATTGCAAGCAAGCAATGAATGAAAATATTCTGGTTAACTAGCAGTCGAAAATACACAACTGCCATTGATCCAGTCCATCAAACTTGGACTACAACTATACCATAGGGGATCTTACTCTTGTTGCGCAGCCAAATAAACACACCAATGACACCATTTTATTGCTACAAGGAAACTGGTAACATTTTGACCTTGAAGACGATATTATTCAAGGTCCTGATTATCTCTATTACATCCGACAATTCCGGAATCCTCCAGAATCGTGGAGTGGGTGTCATCACTTGCAACCAAGTTGCCCAGCTCGGAGAAGTCCACAACAACTGAACTTACAATCATGGTGTTCATTCACTCAACAGCCATCATCATTGGCCATTTGGAACAATCGAACAATGGTGTATTACGGGTAAATAAGCGGATCCCTAACAAGTTCCGTAGGATGGGAAAGAAGCGAGCCAACGGATGGTGCGTAGAACGCGAACTGATAAAATGAAAATTGTTATGGTGAACTCACCAGTGTTCGCAGATGCATGATGGAAGGAGCCAAACTCAATGGTGTAGGTTAGTGCAGGTAAGGCAACGTTAGTCATCTTAAATCCCCTGTCGATATATAAAGGCTATATCTCAAACTGTAGGTAAGTTACGACAGCGTCAAAGCATATTCTAAATACAGATAAATTGGAAGTGGAAAAAAAGTAATTGGGAGAGCGTTCCATGGCTGGCATGCTCAAAGGGAGTAAACATTTCACCGATATTCTAGACGACTGTATTGCGTGGCCAAATTGAATTGGTCACCTCCGGAATCTCTGTTATGACGGAGTTGTAGCAGACGGCGGCAGACATGTTTGGGGTTCCCCAAAAGCTAGTAGGCCGTTCTTAAGTCGCCACGTAGATGTCGATATCGTCAGATGTAAAATATTATGGTCGTTAGCTTAATTTAATATGGAAGGTGGAACAATGCTTCGTGGATCGTCGCTGTGGAGTCTGGAGCGCTGCAAGTTCTTACCCGTGCCAGGGCTGCCAGGCCTGGATTACATGTTCCACATGGGGCCGCACGTATATGTTGTGTAACTGCGAAAAAACAGAGGGATCAATCCGCCCGAGTACACACCGCAGCACCTTAAAGTGTTGGTTTTCAGTGTTTGACGTCTTCTCGGATTGTCTAGCGCACCCTAAATTAGCCTGGCATTATAAGCTAAGGTCGTGATCCTGGGTGCCTACTAGCAGCGGGTGGTCTCCAAGTTTGTATAGCATGTTCGGCTGGTGACGAATGTGGACCATCTTACACTTAGACGAATTAAACTAGAGTAGCTTGTGGAGGGACCATCATACGCCCAGTCCAGCTATCGCTGAAGTGCGTCATTATCTCCTTTGTCTGCGACCGTCTGCCACATAAGAATAGCGTCAGCGGACAACAAAAATCCGAGGCAATCAAGCGCTGACTTTTCTTAATAAGTGCGAGAAACAGACGCGGCTGTAGAACTGATCAATGTGGTACGCCAACTTTTATACTAATTGAATCAGATAACGCACTTCGAACTCTAACCTGCAGCTGCCGATACTGCAGGAAATTCCTGATGTGCACAAAGGCTTGATCCCCGGTTTCATAGCGTTTGAGACTTTGAAGCAGAATGCGGTGGCCCAGTCGGTCGAAGACTTTGGAAAAGTTGTGGTAGATGTGGTCGATCCCTTTCCTTTATCATCCGCTTGCATCCAGCTACTTCGTACATCCAATAGTTTGGTTACGCACCTACCTTTTTTGCAGAAAATTCGGTGCTCGGGTGCTGTGATGTGGCATTCTGGATGGTGACTAATTCTTCATTGATGATTGCCTCCATCATATTTGCAAGTAAAGAGCGGGGGACCGTGGGGTGTTAATTTGCGGGTTCCGAGGGATTTCAACTTTTGCAAATTGTGGTGACTATGTCATATTTCCACATTGTCGTCACGGTCCAAGCACCTTTGGAGGCTATATACTAATCGCTCCGCCAGCGTAGTTGCCGCTACGTTCAGTTCCATGGCGTGAATATACTCGATTCTGGGCGAACTGTAGATGCGCTTTGAGAGCGGTTACTTCAACATAGCTGTGGTAGTAAAAGGATGTTAGTAATTGTTGAATTTGGAGCTATGGATGCAGGCGTGATACAGTGGAAGGTCGAGACGTACTGCAATCCTAGAGCGTTGACAGTTTCTTTAGGGCTGTGTGTCATTCAGATGGTCGGGTTGTTTGGTGGTGTGGTGCTTCACTTTCTTAATGGCATTAACATGCTTATATATGTGTTTTTGGTTTCCGACAAACTTATAAGCCAAATTTTGTTGGTGAGCAACTTTGTCCTCACGGACAAGCATATTACAATGGTTGCGTTGTGTCACTTAGTCCCTCTAGGTTTCGGGACCAAAATTTCTGGGTGGTTTATTTATCTCCTAATTAATAAGTAAACAGCGCCGGACACAGCTGTATCAGTGTCAAAAACTTTGCAGATGATCTGTTCTAGATGTTACTACTCACTCTGTGTCATTGCCAGGGGACTGCAGTTAAATTTATGTCCCAACTCCAAACATTACGGGAAGCCAAATTATGCGCGTTATGTTAAACTCTATCACCAAGGTAGAAGCCGTTCTGTTGTCGTCAGGTTAACTCTGAAATGGACACTGCTGGATTCCTGTTTTTCTAGATATCTCAAGGAGCAAGCTTTATCTAAGTGACCGCTGGTTAGAAGACCGTAGGAAGAATAGGTTAATCAGAACCATTCTCTTACCCCGCGTTGATGAAACTGACGCATGCGATGAGCATTAAACAACAACTTATGATAGGGAACAATGAAGCCACATTCGTGAAACCATCTCCTTGAATGACATCCTAGCGAACACTATCTTACGACTGCCATATCAAAGAACTACTTGAGGCTCAACCGTACTGTAGATCCTACAGTCAAAACAAATAACCATACGGCTACTAAAGAACTGGCAGATGTTTCCTTGCAGGCTGCCATCTGAGCTTCGGCCCTAGGCAGCTGACGGCATGCCCTCCAGAAAAGACATGTGATCCAACTAAACAAAAGCGAAGGGAAATGGGACAGAACAGTGCACCAACGGTATCCATTTAAGATTTTGTTGAAATGAATGAACCGTCTTCTTAAGCTATACGTAGAAAGTGGGATTTTGGTTCATCAACATAGCCAATGATTTTGACACCGAAACGGTCGCCAATTATATGGCGAAAATACTCTTAGTCTTCGATTATTTGCTAGTCCACGAAATCCCACAGATGAATTGTGTAATCTCTGACACTGACTAAGATCCGAGAATCTTTCGTGCAAATACACTAAAGCCCAAGTGCTCCTCAATATACTTATCAAACCGGGAACTTAAGTGTGTGAATTCTCGGCCATAAGTTTAAATACTGAGACCTGTTTGCACCAGGAATTGGTTGGTGTTGATGTCGAGATAGCAGAGGTAGCACTCATTCGGAACAAGCGTCCCAGCATAGAAGGTGAGGTTCCTTTCTACTAGCACAATAACTTTTTAATGTGCAGAAGTAGATCATCCGGAAAGCTATGTTACTGACTTACCCAGGTAATGTCTCCCACTAAGAGGCAACAAGCAGCTTACCTAGCTGTCGTTTACCACTCACTAAAATCAGCCAAGGGAATGGATTCCAGCTTGCTACGCGCCTTCAACAGGGTAGCTGCCCTAGCTGCAGCTACGTTCTCATCGCTGGTGGCTTTAAAGTACACCAGCTGGCATTCACTAAATCAGATATGTATAAGTTTTGCGCTTACACTTCTTTAGAAAAACATATAACCTTGTCAACCAGATTAAGGAAATCAAACAAACAGTCCGTATTTGTTCTTGAACCCACAAATGGAGAGCTTATCATAACGAACTTAATGGTGGAGAGTCCATTGGTTCTCGGTAACTAAGTAGTTATAAATGTAGTTGTTTTTCATGCCGAGTATCCACCTGAACATTTCGGAACAAACCCATGAAATTACAGGCAACCACATCTTGAAAGAAATTGTTGAGGCACTCACTTGGGAGCTCTTGAACAAACTTACCCCTAACAGCATCTGTTTAGAGCACGTTGAAATACTCAGTGACATGGTCAAGGGAGCATCGGAAACCAAGCCACTGCTTTCCGGAAAAATCTCGTCAGCTCTTAGGAACAGAACACAAAAATCCTTGACAATATGGACGCAGAACGACTTGACTACAATACTAATTCAGACAAAGAAACTTTGAGCCAATTCCCGACCCATCGTAACCAATGAGGCAAAGTTGTCTGTGAAAATAAATATATAAACATTGAGTATCTAAAGTGGTTCTGACAAAATGCTACATACTGTACAGGCCGGTAAACGGCCTTTGCACGGGTAGCATTGCAACCATCCACCTTTCACAACAAGCGGTAGGGTACCAAGCGTCAACGAAGAAACAGATTTGCAAATACAACAAATATTGTTACACATTTAACCAACTTATACTGATGTATATGAGTTTATGGAAAAGTGGCAGCAATTTCCAATGAAATGCTGCTGGCACAACAGGCGCAGCTGCAGCAGAACTCGACTCCCGCTACGTAAACTAAAGTTCCACCTAGGGACAGAATAGTCAAAACGAGCGTAGTTAGCAGCATAGAGACAGATACACCAACCACGAGAATTAGCGAACAGACGGGCATTCAGAATCTACCCCCACCTGCGACTCAAATTTGCAGAAAATATTTTTCCATTGGGGTGTCTGTGGCACATAAAACTCCACTGCGTTTGGCTTTATCCAACACCCCTAGAACCCCGGCCACCTGTGTATCCCTAGTAGCTGCATTCAAACCAAAGCAAAGTTTGGCAAGCACGTCTAAAACTACTCTAAATATTGTTGAAAGGACACGAATACCCGTGCGCCTATGAGTAGACTGTCTATCATGCCGTCAGGAAAAGGAAGCATGTCCTCATTCGAAGCCGTGCACAATAAGAGGACGCAAAACGCGATGAAGAGAATAGCTTCTGACTTGTCTGTGTCAAAGGCAAACTCTATCGAAGATAAACTACTGGACGGACTAATACAATGGGACCCCATATGCCAGGAAATCGGAATCCAGGCCAAACGACCAACATTGTTGCGCAACGTCCGCCACACAAACTCGGCTCACCATGGCGAAACAAGGTCCATTCAGGTGACATTTCAGTCGGGTGACCAAGTGGAAACCAGCATCTTATCAGCTCATCATGATTCGTCGTGCTCCGTAAGTATATTCCCTGACATACATTGTTGTGAGCATCGACAAAGGAAGCAAAAAACGAGAAGATTATCGCACGCAGAACAATGCAAGATCATTCAATGTTTATGATGTTAGAGGAATCCATTCCTCATCTGAGTCTCAAGCACGTCCTGTCGACTAGTAGGTATTTTATCGCGTGAGCAAAGCCCTATCTCTATGATGAAATTGTCAACTCAGTATCCGTTTCACCCAACTAAAATAGTGCTGTTCAATATCTTGGAACATATTTGGAACCGATCGGGAAGACATCATTTCAGAAAACTTGGTAAACGACCGGTTAATGTATTTATGAGGATACACTATCCTCATAAATACATTAACCGGTCGTTTACCAAGTTTTCTGAAATAGTGCTGTTCAAAGTGATGAAATTCCTGTTCGGCTCCAAAATAACTAGTTGAAAACTTCCTGTGACCTTGACACAAATTCCCCAAGAAACTGCCAACAGAATTATCGCTGAAGGCGATAGACTCCACGCCACTATTTGCTAGGGGAATTGGGAACCAACGATGTTTTGTTTCAAGCTTCGCTGTTTGCATTTCTGAACCGTAACGCAGTGCAACTCCCCAGTATTCCGAAGAAGTAACAGGCAATCCGCCACAATTCGCAGCAGGTGGGTCAAGTAGTAGGTATTCCGTGCAACAGTCCGAAACGGCCCCGTGCAGTATGCCAGACATTCATCCAAAGGACAATTTTCAGCCGGATCCACAACAGTCGATGGAAATTTATGAGCAATTTTCGTATGTTAAAACACGATGCTAGCATCCGCAGCTTTCCAATGCTTGTATACATGCGCGCACCTACTTCTCAGTAAATTGGCCGTGCTACGATCTCTTCAAGCCTAAATATATTTGGACTTCATAATGGCAATCGAGAGATGTCTGAACGACGTGCTTAATGAAGCTAAGATCAAACTACCTAGTTTGTACCACTTGCGCTACGACAGGACCACTAAAAGAGGTACGGTAATTCTTTAATATCGTTCCCATCTACACATCGACTAAGTAACAACCCATGGGTTCAATAAATAAACTCATTACGGTGCCGCCTATACATATGAACAATTAACAGTGAATTTATTCTGGTTAGGAAACAATGCTTTCCATGTCCCATTAAGTGTTTTGCAGGGTTATCGAAAAATAAAATAGCATTGGGTTATTTACGTTAAAAAGATGCTTATGGTTTGTTTCGCTGTAATCCTGCGATCCGTGTAGTTTCACAACACAAACATGTAACAGCAAATAAATCCAAATTGTATTACAGGAGTGAGATGGAGATGTATTGCCAGGTAATATAGTGTTGGTGATTAAGTGAGTCATCCAAACACATTTTAAATATGAGTAATGATGATGCAGAAATGACCGATTATGAAAGAGCATTCCACGGTTGACATGCGGATGGAAAAGAAATTCCGGTTGGAATCCAGGCGGCCACAACGTTCTGCTAGTTTTAGTGAGTGACTTCTAAGTTGTCATTACTGCTGTTGCAGTAAAGAGCAGCACACCCAATATGGATGGTGCAGAATCAACTGCACCATTATCAAGTCACCTCGTATGCTGCGGTAAACTCCGCTGAATGTTTCCAATCGTTGCAGCTTTACCTCGTATGGAAGACGGTGCGTTCCAATAACATACTTTGATGTTTGACGTTGAGGCTGCTTCGAAGCACTAAGGTAGAACCAAGCTTGAATTGCATATTCTACGTGAGGACGAACATACACACTAAGCATTTGTCAGTAAATAGAGCAATGTATTTGTCCGAACGCCCGTCGTAACAGACCCACATGTGGGTTAGCTGTTTTAGAGACTTTTCGGATTGCTTATAACAACACAAATCATCCTGAACCAGTACACCCAAATCAGGTTCGGTGGCAGCTCGTTACAGCACATGATTTCCGAGCCTGTGACAGTGGTTGCGCTGGTTTCCCTTGGAGACCACCTAGCATTTACTGAATTTGAACTGTAGGGAATTTTGGATGGACCACAAGTGTACCGTATCTTGATCACTCTGGAGCAATTGCAGGTCAGTATTCCCCTGAAGCTTGCAACAAATGTTAACGTCATCTTCAAACAGCAAGAAGTTAGATGTAATTGCCTGTGTGCGGTCATTAATAAATACCAAAAACAATCGGGCGCCTAGCCCCGAGCCTTGAGGCACACCACATTCAACTAGTATGGGGTCAGAGAAGGAGTTTAGAGCTCTGACCACCACTTGCAGCTGAAAGAAACAGTAGGCAAAGTACCTTAGAAGACGGTCAACGAAATCATAAAACTGTAACTTGGAAAGGTTTACCCGATGATTTGGACGGTCGAATGCTTTCGAGAAATCCAGGTATATCACAACAACATCCTCTCTAGCGTTTTAACAAACTGGGTCCAGGTACACCAGGATGTGAGTAGATTCGATGTGTGAGATAGATTTCGATGGAACCCGTGCTGCTCAAAAATAATAACGTCAGAATTTTCCAAGTAGTCCACCAGCGCATCAGCTATGATGGATTCCATCACTTTAGACATTACAGGGAGAAGGGAAGCTGGGCGGTAGTTTAAAGCCTCTGTCCTACTTCCACCTTTGTGAATGGGTGTTATTAGTCCAAGCTTCCACATGGCAGGAATTTGGTTCTTTTCTAAGCAGCTCTGAATGAACTGAGTCAGTGGATGTTACCAGTTAACTTGCTGCTGCTCCCAGTGCCTCTGGACTAATGGCATCGACACTTGGGGATTTAGGCCTGCGTAGAGCAGATAGCTTCTACAACACAGCTTCGGTAGTGAAGGAGACGTAGGTGAGTCCCGGCCCCGGGACGAGAAAAGCTGGATATTCTCCTGATGATAATGCCCTCTGGAAGGTGGATGCACATTGCATCCGCAGAGCGTTTGCTGCTTCCGTTGCCGTTCCTGTTTAGCTATCAGCCATCGTGATTCGCAGAACTCCTTGCCCCAACTTCCGCAGAATATTGAGTTTATTATACAATAGTTTGTGATTGGCTCTGAAGGTTCTTGCCATGTTGTGATGACGAGGGTTTTTGTTCTCTGAGCATTTGAGTGCAGTGGTTTCTTTGGGCTTCCTAATTATCCTACCAAACTGGCGTAGTGAATAATCTATACTCTCGGCATGTTGCTTTGCGTACTACCAGTAAGTTTCGAGTTCTGCTCCTTATGTAATTAACTGCTTCGGACCGTTATCAGATTTTGTCTCTAAAGCATCCGTAACCAGCCGATTGAATTTGTTCATGAATTAGAGCCAGGAAACACCCGGGGGATTTCCGGCAAGAAACGACCAGGTTATGGAAATGACGTGGTGGGTTAATCGACCGTACCATGTGATGGTAGGATGATGTGATGTGATGGTTTCCGTCGTCTCATGATCCGCATCTTGGTATTCTACGTAGCACATGAATTTGAAACTACTAAATGCGTGATCACTACGACCTAACGGGCGGTGCACAACCAAGGCCGCAATCAGATTTTCGCCGTAGGCATTCTCAGTTTGGTAGTTGGTTAAAGATTTGGTGTTGGGGATAGTACACAAAGGCTATAAGGTAAATTTCTTTGCGTGATATGTTTATTGGCCAATGTATACCGTCCAAAAATAGCGACTTTCTAAATTGACCAAGTACTAGGCTTAGCTATGAAGAACCAAGTGACACAAGCTTACAACCAAGTTTTTTGATAGTGACTTCAGCCAGCAGGCCCAAGGAACACCGGCCACATCCGCTGAACAGTACAAGGCGTCCCCACAAGAACCAATCGCCGATTCATTGCCATGCAACTATGCCACTTCTGGGCTGTAGATATCACGCAACAGTATTGTGCTGATACATGTGCTACGCTGAATAACTTAAAGAAGGTAGGTAGGAATCTCACATTATAACCAACTAGGCTATCCTGTCGGACCGCATTTATGCAACAAGTTGATCTTTCCCAACGGAATGGTCACTGAAGTGCCTAGAGGGACGTCCGGTCAACAGAGTAAACAGACTAATCATTGCGCATCAGAACCTAAAGTCCACCTTTCGATAAAGATGAGGTAGTTCTTAAAGAGCAGTAAACTTTATTGCATGGATTTGAGAGACTGTGCTTGGCTCGCCCGCATAGCCTCTCCGAGCAATGTTAACTGAGACGTCTGTACAACGTAGAGGAACCGCTGCGTCAAACTCGTCAGGGTGGATAGAGTAACGTAGCGACAGAACCTTTGATAAAATTTTGATCTAAACCAAAGTTGGTCTACAAACACGTAAACATGCTTCGCATCGTTTACAGAGGAACTCCTGCTCTCCACATGGCATGTACTTTAGCACAAGCTGCACATAAGCCGGTCAAATATCTTGGATAATAAACAGGCGGTAGGTTTAAAATTGTGCAAGCAACATAAATCAGGTTTACGTAGATCATGTCGCCAGCATGGCTAAACCATATTTCCCTTACAATCGCAGATTTACTGAAGTTATTGATCTCCATGTACGAGTACACCTCACCCGCTGCAGACGGCATTCTCCGAAAGGGGATGTAGGCGGTCGTCATGAGTTTAGTCAAAGGTTAGTAATATTCCTTCAGCAGTTTATTAAAGAGATGCATGCCCTCACAACGTAAAAGTACGGGTTATCACTCCAATCTACAAAAGTGTTAGCTTTGCAGAACCAGCGAATTATCGGTCGATAACAGTAATGCCGGTGATCTCCAAGATCATAGAGAGTTGTAAAATAATCACTCCCGATCAACAGGGCTTTCGACAGAATTAGGAGTTTACTACTAACCGGCTGATAAATCGTGATTGTTTAGTCAGAGCATTCTGATGCTTTAATAAATGTATATACAGCCTATCCTCTTTTCTCAAATCCATTCGACCGTCTGGATCATCGCCGTCCACGTCACGAGCTCTAGAATTATTAAATCGGTTATCGCGTTATGGGTTTGTTAAACAGGTTTTTCGCTTGGGTTGCTTATGTATACGGGTTTTCTCGTTTAAACTTACCATTAAAATTAAATTATGCCGTTATTCAGCTTGCCAAGCGAAAAGGTAAAAGGAATATTCTTTGCTCACCGGTGGAGAAACTATCAAGTAACCTCTAGTGCATCGGTATTTTTAGTGTTCTGGAAAATAATTTCACGTATAGCATGTCGGTTTTCGCATCATCTAAGTTGGCCGCAACCATGGGTTTTCCATACGATTCCCGCCTGTTTTCAATTACATCTTACTGGGAAGCCTTTGCAGTCCGTGCTAAAGAAATCATGCTGTAATTTGCATCAAGACTAAGCCCATAATTACAGGGGTTGGTCCGTCGTATTCTCTGTGTGTTTCGTTAAGTACGTTCGGCCGAGGCAAGACTGCTTCAGAATTAATTTGCCGGAAAACACATATAGCGCGTCAACACAGGTTGAAATTGCTCGTGATCATCCATCTAAAATCCGATAAACAATTCGAATCTTACTTGAGGGTTTCATTTCGTCCAAGTAGTTTAAAAAGCACCCATCACCACCTCCAGTGAACGGAAGATAATCCGACTCAAAATCTGGGTGTTAAACCACACACACACTAGCTCAACACTGCAACACCTGTTAGTTTCCTATGCAGTGTTCACGCGTTCCCCAGAGAGGCGAAGGCGTTATGTGCGTGACAGAGACCAGACAGTTGAACTACCCGCATCCAGAGGGAATATGGAAATTATTCCAATGATATGTTGAACGTTCACTAATGATTAACCTATACCACAGTGTCCGCACTTTATATATTTGAAGCAACTCGAATAAGCATGCAAATTTGCAACGCAGAAAATGAAGTTACAGGCAAATTACATCCAAGGAGGGAGCGAAATGAATTAGAGAAGAATATATTAGCAATTATAGGTAAACTACTGCAATGTCGATGTAACAAATTAAGTATTAACACAATACTATCACAATACTATACACGAACATAAAAACGTCATATTTCAAACTGGTCCTTTTGTATTTCATTATGAGTTGCTCTGCAATCTCAACTCGGATATCTGCTTATCTAAGAGAAAGATTTTAATCTCGTAAAAATGCCAATAGAAGAGTATAACACAGGGTTAAAAGAGATTTCTTTACAGTAATTAACACCAAAGAATTACAGGAAAGATAAATACAACACTAGGATGAAGACGGCAAAAATAAGGAACGATAGGACGACCTGAACAAATTTACTATGCTCGCCTGATGCTCAAATATATTTAGTCGGGTGACGTCGTGACAGGACTAGCAAACGTGCACAGCGAGGCAACTTGTGTAAACAGAAGTGGTAAAAAATTGACAGAATAAAAACTAGATAAGCACATAAATAAACGGCACATGAGTATGCCTAATATTCCGGTGAAACGATTTCTAGTCAATGCAATGGGAAATTCAAAAGTTTCACAAGCACGCTATAATTGCATAGCTCTGGTTGTGTTAGCCTGATCACGATGGCTTCAGCCGTCTATAAGAGACGTTTCCTTAACCCTTTCGGGTATCGCTTCGCTACGGCAAAACAGATCTTGAAGGCATCTTTGGTCAAAATCTGATGCCCACTTTGAAGCAAATGTTCCAAGATCGAGCTGCTAATAATTCTGAGCGTACCTGTCCCAAGTGACCCTAAACCATGCTTAACCATCGGTAACGACAGACGCCTGGACGTATGTCCGAGCTACTTGGAATCACAGGTGCAAGTATACTGGTAAAAAAGGTACGATTCGGACCACACTGACAGTTTGTCTTTAAGACGTTGAGCTATAAAGGGTGCGGTTTTCGCAAGTACGTGCGGGTGGGTGGCAGGGTAGGTCCGTGCTACGGCACTAGAAAGTCTCCCGTTTAGGAGATCGAAGGCAATATCTTCCTTGAACGGAACGGAAATAAACACCAGTTTCTTCAAAACCATTGCTAAGGGCTTAAAGCGCTCAAGGGTCATGGCGTGCTTTTGAAGATATGTTCAGGGTAACCATTTGATAGAAGTTTTTCCACAATTCGGCTCTTCTCAACCTTGAGTGATTCCGGACTACAAAAGCTGGTGGCCCAATAATACGAGCAAAGCACTAAGTTGTGTTTGTACTTCAGATGGTCGTAGATTGAAAGTGTTTGTTCTGTCCAACTCATGTAACTTTGCGTCTGACACTACGCTCAAGTGCTTCGTCCTCGCGCCTCCTCAACAAAATGTCCAGGAAAGCCAGCTTACCTTTATTTTCCATTTCGCTAGTGAACTTCATATAGGGATGTGCACTGTTGAACTGGTCGAGCACAAGGTTGACATCAGCGCGGGAATCACCTATGATGAAAGTTTCATTCATACACCTCCAATTCGAATTAAATGAGGCATGATCTCTTAGAAGGGATCACGCTCTATCTTTGCAAGAAAGATGTCCTCCAGCAAGGTTCCAATTTGTTGTCCCGTAGAAGCGCCATCGAGTTTTCTTTAATGGAATCCGTCGAACAAGAATTGGCTATTAAAGGTACACCGCACATTTAACTCCTTGAGCTTAGGCTCTGGAATGCAAGCATTTAGGCTCCTTTGCTTTATATTCTCGCAGATGAAGTTAACAGTTTCAACTATTTCGACGTTTGTGAAAATGGATTCTACATCACAATAAGGCATCAGTTTACCAGTTAACTCCAGGTATTTTACACTCAACCTATTCGAACGAATCCTTCAAAGAATGAATACATAGATGCTTACGTACAGTTTCCAATAATTGCACAAAACATTTCGCAAATAGTTGTTGTGCGAAAGCAGATATGTCAATCATTGTATGTAGAGGGACTTATGACTCCGTAGAGCCGAGGAAGTTGTGAGCCAACAGGAGTTAAATGTTGCAGTTGAACATCAGTTATCAAGCCCATCTGTTTTAATTCTTTCAAAATCTTTGTAGGTTTTGTTTGCTTCTCTGCCATCTTGTCGTTCGATACAGTATCACGCAAGAAATTACTCGAGTCCTGCAGGATAACTAGGAATTTTGATGTGTAATCTGGGTTGTACATTAGCATCCATCCCGATCTTTTGTTAGGTCTGGAAATGATGAGATGGGGATTTAACCTCAATCCTTTGATTGCTTCTCGACTCCTCGTGGACAGAATGCAGATGATCCTTTCTCACAGAGTAGACATTGTTGACAGAGTAGCATTAGTTGCTTTGAAATTTTCTCCGACCAGAGAAGAACTGTGTTAATTCACCTAGTTGATGCATTAAGTTTTCAGACTGCTTTTCTTTATGAAATTTTCCACTAACGGTTTAAATGAGACAGAATTTTGGTCCAAATGGATAATGCCACAAGCTAAAGTTGATTCAATGGTATCCCGGATAGATTATGCACACAACTCTCTGGATTGGGTGGTAATTTCTATTCTGGTTGCATTAGATGCAAGCTTCGTAGGAGCTATGTGTGCTTTTTTTCTTCACCCCTTTGCAAGTATTGCTTAAAATGTTGACCCAAGGTTGTATAAAGCTCTTCCATACTTGGTTAGTAAAGTGCACACAGCCATTCCAATTCAGATATTTGGGAATGAACAGCATCCAGCAGATTGTGAGCATGGCATTCAAGGGAATTTTCGTCGGGCGCACTTGACATCATCTGAGCGACTTCCAATCCCATATGACAGAGGCTCCTCCTATCGCAACTCCGCAAGCTGCCAAAAGAAGTCATACTACAAATACCACCACGGGATTAATGACCCAATCAGCTATCCAACCGGAAAAAGCAGACATTTGTCTTTATCAATAGGAGCAGATAAAACTATACCATAATTTTCCGTTTGTTATATGCTCTACTGAGACTGAATCCGGGGCGAACTCCATAAAAGAAAAGATACCAGACGACAAAAACAGTGAGACTCACTCTGTTAACTAATAGGGGTTCTAGCTAAACCAGTCAGTATGATGCGTCTCGTCCGTCAATACGGTGAACCCCGGTTAATCCATGTAACACTACAGTCAGGTAATGATGCAGAGGCCGCTCTCTTGTCAGCCACTCGCCTCCGTACCCCCACATGCACTGAAGAAATTTTTCCAGATATTCCCTGCAGCGAACACCAGAAACGCAAACAAAATCCGAATGACTTCCGTAAACAGCAAGATGCAAAATCTATCCTTGTTCACAGTGTTTGCGTGCTCCAGAAATTAAGTGAGTTAGAGACCAAAGGGCACGACTGGGATGAATGGCGTCTTATGTATGAAGTGGTTTTACTCAAAAACGTTATCCCTAAATGGACATCAATGTTCTCACTATCACCTAACTACAAATGGCGTTGTCCCTGAACGGTGAAAGTATCATTGAGTTCCGAACTGCTGGCGGAACATGTGATCAAAATGTGGTACAGTAAACCAAAAATGCTACAATCCGAAATACGTATAAATGCGATAGGCATCAGGTCACAGATGGACAAGGTAACGTTGCGCAAGCAACTTACGAATACAATTTTGTCACCATGTGTCTCAGCACTGCGACAGTACCAAAATATGGCGGCAGGGGAAGGAGGACAGGATGGCCACGCTCTTGCTGGCACTGAGAACTCTATACAACAAACGAAACAAGTCCTACGGCCTGCGAAATCGGTCGTACAAAATCGGCTGGCAGCCGACCCCACAAGGGTCGGCATAGACCGTCACATCGGAAATCCGCATTCACAAAGGCGCTTCTAACCAAAGATGCCCTCAACTAATTGTATGCCAATGTACAAGGTCTTCCCAGCAATCTAACCAAACTTCGTATTCGTCAGGTCCTAACGCCTTAGGTCCTAGTTATGGCTGAACACGAAAATCACGAATGCTGAGGTTGCTCTACCCGGCATGACTTCCATAAGAAACAACTAACCTAGCAGTGGTGGCGAAGTGCACCTGTGTTATCGATCCCGCATGAAAGTTGAGATTATTGAGGACCCAGAAACGCAATTCGTCGACGTTCTTTGGTGTCCCATGCACCTAAGACGAGGTGATGTGTTTACTAGAAATAGTTTACCGCCTTCTAATATACACCTTGGAAATGGATCAGTGCCCAGCGTCTGCGATGAAACCAGTCCTGATACGACCACAGAGTCACGCCCTTCTATGGGGGAATTCAAATTGCACGCAATCGAAATCCCAGCATTGCACAGGGAACAACTGAATGCTGACTTGCGAGAGGTAATTGCTGATGTATCTCTGTACAACCATGTTACCACTCCCATGCGATTCCGAACGGATAACACATCCTCTCTTTCGCACCTTGTGCTGACCAACCGGGAACTGATGGTCGACACTGTGACCATGGGTGCACCACTTGGCCGCAGCGATCACGCGCTATTCCTCTTTCGTTACATGTTTTATTCGGAGTACATCAGTGGGAACTACATGGAAACCTATGTCGTTAAACCTTAGGATATCTTGTCAAACCTCGTTTAAGAAACCGACTGGTCCTTCTTGGATGAGCAGCCGTCCGATGTCACTTAGGTCCTGTTTGTCACTCAATTCACTGAACTATTGAAAAATGCGTCAATAGGTATGTTCTTTCACCCGAAGCAACTGATCTCGTTCCTGAGGAGCAGTATTTTAAAATACGTGGCCTTAAGGGATCCAACTTGGCGCGCTAAAACGTCTGTCCATGTTACCTGACCTGTGGTGCTTACACAACTCAATGAAACCACTGCGTCCGGTTGATCCGCGAAGATAAACTTCAGCACCAACAGAATTTAGCGGCGGGATTCAGTACACATCCCAAATTGTTGTATGGACAGTCAACAAGCTCTGCTGAGTGCAACGTGGTATCCCAGTTTTACGTTCAACACATAGTCTGGCACGCACTACACAAGATGCGGCCACGGTGCTTCGCCAACGCTTCATCCACACTTTCCAGATTGAAACATCAGTTTACCCGATATTTCAACAGTTCTAATCGCCACCAGGAATTAACCACCTGTCGTCTACAGCGGGCAATGTGATGAAAAGGCTAATGTCAATGCGCGTTCACAGCTCACCTGGTGTGGACGACATAAAACCGAAGGCACTGAAGACAGCAGCCATGAACCTTGCGGAATCATCAGCTCGGTTCTTTCAACGTTGTCTCGACGAAATGTAAGCTTCCACAATGTGAAAACATGGACTAGTCACTCCTATTTACAAAGTGGTAACTGTGCGGAGCCCTCGATTTACCGTTCAATCACTCTCCCCACAGATTTATTCAGAGTAATGGAAAGTATAATGGCAGTGTCGCTCACCACCAAGGTGGACACCTGGATGATAATATCAGTATGCATCCTTTGGTGGAAAAGTAAAGAAAAAGCAGAACTGTTGCTCCAGCACGCGCTCGCGCATCATGTTGGTGACTTTCGCTGGGTCAAAAAGCAAACGCTAGAGATAAAGCAAAACAGTTTTACGATACGACGATGTGCGGGAGAATAAAATTCTGAATTCGAATGAATAGAAGCGAAAGAGGGCGTTTTGGAAAATTATTATGAATTGGATGAAATCGATCAGTTAGCAAATTAGAAGCAAAATCATTGCAGGCATCAATATGTCTAAAAATCGTCAAATCAACTAAAGGTTCTCTAGACAAGCGGCTGCATCTAGAAATGTGCTTTATAGATCGCACCAATATGATGTAGTCTTTCTGAAGCAATCCAGGTAAAATGACAGGAGAGCAGTATAGCCAATAGGGAATAATACAAGAGGTCACAAACCTGAATATTAAAGTACCAGGAACTAAAAGCACCTTAAGTCTGAGGGCGTAAAAAGAAAGTATTTTGACTTGCTGCAAAGCGTTACAGACCTGCGTGGAACAAGAAAGGTTCTGGAACAAAAATACGCCGAGATACTTGGCTTTTAAAGAGCTGGGTATGGGATTTGCATTCACAGTAACTGTGGGGAAGAAATCGATGAGGAACTGCAAATTGTCACCACGTAAAAAAGAAATGATTACATCCCTACATTTAAAAGCACTAGGCGTAAGAGATCTGGATGAAGACCATTCACCAGGTCTTCCGACCCACGTTGAATTGACGAGGAATCCTGGTTAGTGGGGGCCATACATCCCAACACAAGATCATCAACATATTTACACCCTCTAAACGTCGTTTGTATAGGGAGGTATTTGACATACAAGGAAAATAGAAAAGGTTTTAAGATCGCTCCATGTAGAGCACCACAGTGGACACGCAGGACAGAGGATTTCTTACCATTCAAATTGGTGAAGTGAGTACGATCTGTAAAATAGTCAGGTAACAGATTACACACACCATCGTGAACTCTATTTTCGGATAGTAGGTTTAGCAATATTGACCTATTCAGTCTTACAAAGGCATTCGAACAATCCAGGAAGAGAAGCCGTACGGATTTACATCTTTGATCTTATGCAGAGGCTATAAAGTGATCGATATATGCCAGTGAATCCAATGTGGAGCGCCGGGGTCTATACGCAAGCTGGTAGATATTGTCTTCAGGAGCGGCTGGAAAAATCCGGGGAAATAACGCTTTCGAAAACTTCTAGGAGCACGGATGCACTTGCGATTGGGCGATAATTTTGGAATCCAGTTTTTGGTACTGGAATGATACTGGCAGTTCTCCAAATGTCCGGTATCATACACATAGTGGGACCTTTGTTAAAGTGTTCTGTTAGAGGCAGTGTGAGAGAATCAGCACACTTCTTCAAAGCTAATGATAAGAGAACATCCGGAACAAGCTTTGGTTGCCTTTAATATTTTGAGTTCCTTTGCTTTGATAGAAGGGCTCGACGGGATTTGAGCTAATGAAGCAGGGCATGAAAGATGAGTTTAGTGAGGCGGAACTAAATTCCGAATTCAGTTTATCCACATGCACTTCACCTATCGGGCTGCAAACGCTCTTACCACAGAGCTATCTCAGAAACCTCCACAGATGGCGAGAGTTATGGTTGCCTATAACTGCTTCGATATGTGCTTGTTTTAGTCATTTTATCTCGGATTCAATTGCCGTGGTTAGGCTTTTGACAAGGGTAGCAAACTTGCAATTGTAGGCCTATTCTTTCATCCTTCGAAGTCGCATTAGTAGTTGTAAAGAAACGCTATCTGCTCTTAGAGAGATCCTTCCAACAGGGCAACACATGTCAAAGCAATAATTGTTGTAGTCCGTAAGGTAGTCACATTCAAGCGACAGATCCTCGTAGTTGAAGACCGCGGAATCAGTTAAAGATTACATCGTCTGGAGCCTCGTGATATATTGCAAGGAGCAATTTTGCCGTTTGATAATCTTGTAAGGACGTCTGGTCATTGTATATGACTGGACACAGTTTTAACATACAATGGTTTGAGCAGCTCAAAGGAGCCCGCTTTTGTATGGGAAAGCTAGAGAGCAACAACATAGTAGTTTCAAAGCAGCAAGGATTCCGCCGAAATCGGTCTAGCATAACAAACGTGTTTCTAACCCAAGCAAGCTGAATAGAGTCGGCCGATGCCAAATTGAGTCAACGTATTTTAACTGGACTTCTCCAAAGCGTTCTAAATTTTGGACCACTGCATTCGCCTTCACAAGCTTCAAAGCTATGGAATCGGTGACACCCTGCACGGTTGGATGGGCAAATTCCTCACTTAAAGTCAGCTGAATGTGAGTGTCCGCAGCTCCATTTCCTACCCAATTGACGTCCAGTGTTGGGTGCCCCAAAGATCGGTACTGGATCGGTAGTGGAATACGCGATCCAGTTCTGGTGCCACTGCCACAAGGCGCCATCAATACATTTGTAACTGCAAAACGTAGAGCAAACAAACCCGTTAGAATGTGTTTCCATCTCCTTACTAGCGCCGTAAACAGTCTCTTAGATTTCACAGTGCTGAATATGGACGTCTGCGAGGATACCTCATTGTGGGCTACTTAATACTGACGAACCACATTCATTCAAACCAAGATCTTTTGTAGCTGATCCAAGATATCAACTTGAGACGCCATAAGGTTAAACAGGTCACGCACTACAGTCGACTTGACTATCGACGAATCGTTTTCTCCCTCCGTGTATACCTTTCCTGGAATGCCATTCTGACTCACGTCATACTTGCTCCGCCCCCCTACGCAACCTATCGGTGAGGATACAAGCAACATTTCCTTGTGAGTAGCATGGATATACAAAAACTGGATTAATATAAGGCGTCTGTCAAATGAAGCAACACATGAGTTAACGACGTCGATTCCTTTTGTATTCTCGCGCACTTACTGAGCAAGAACAGCTCTCTATAATATGTTATGTTTTCACAATACATTCCCATTTCAAACTATCGTTATGTAGTAGTGCATTTAAATCGATAGACGAACTTAATGACGAGTAACATACATTGAGCCATTCAATTTTACTACTTACTCCAACTATCCTACGGGACTTGCCAAGCACATGTTTTTTCACCCGTGATAAAGCAATGTTCATTGTTCAATAAGCCTTAGTATATTGATTATGTTGCAAGCATTCCTGAATAAACAGAAGCTTCCTCATTGTTTCAGCATGTTTGATATTAAATATCAAAATACAGTCGAATTTGATAAGTGCGAAGGGTTCCTTGTAATGTAGCGTGGTCCCATCCAAGAGATTATTGCTTCATTTAATTCGTATTGAAGGTGTATGAGGGAAAACTTCATCATAAGTGATAACCGCACTGATGTCAACAGTGTGCTTGACCAGTTCAACGGTGCATATCTCTCTATGAAGTTCATTAGTGTATTGTAAATTGAAGATAAGCCGGCTTCCCTGGACATTTTGTTGAGGAGGCGTGAGGACGAAACACTTGAGCGTAGTGTCTTCTGCAAAGCTACATGGGTTGGACAGAACACACACTTTCAATCTACGACCATCTGAATTACAAACACAACTTAGTGCGTTGCTCATATTACTGGGCCACCAATATTTGTAGTCCGGAAACACTCGAGGGTGAGAAGAGCCGAATTGTGAAGAAAACTCTTTCAAATGGTTACCCTGAACCTCTCATCAAAATGCACGCTTTGACCCGTGAGTGCTTTAAGCCCTTAGCAATGGTTTCGAAGAAAGTGGTGTTTCTTTCGGTTCCTTTTAATGGATATATTGCCTTCGATCTCCCAAACGGGAGACTTTCTAGTGCTGTAGCCAGGACCTACCCGACCACCCACTCGCACGTACTTGCGAAGACGGCACCAATCATAGCTCAACGTCTTACAGCCAAACTCTCAGTGATTTCCGAATCGTAACTTTTTGACAGTTTACTTTCATCTGTGGTTCCAAGTACCTCGGACATACGTCCAGGCGTCTGTCGTTACCGATTTTTACGCATTATCCAGGGTCACTACGGAGAGACACGCTCAGAAGTATTCGCAGCTCGAGCTTGGAACATTAGCTTCAAAGTGAGCAACACATGTTGACCAAAGATGCCTTCAAGGTCTGTTATGCGGTAGCGAAGTGATAGCGGATAGGGTTAAGGAAACGCCTCTTATAGACGACTGAAGCCATCGTGATCAGGCTAACACAACCAGAGCCATGCATTTATGGCGTGCTTATGCAACCCTTGACTTTGCCATTGCCTTGACGAGAAATCGTTCCCAAGGAATATTAGGCATACTCATGTGCCGTTTATTTATGTTCTTATCTAGTTTTTATTTTGTTATTATGTTGCCTCTTTTGTTTACATAAGTTGCCTCGCTTTGCACGTTTGTTAGTCCTGTCACGACGTCACCAGATTAAATAGCTTTGAGCATCAAACGAGCATCGTAAATCTGTTCAGATCGTCCTATCTGTCCTCGTCTTTGCCTTCGTCAGCCTGCTGTTGCATTTATCTGTCCCGTACTTATATGATGTTAGTTATAGTAGAGTGATCTTTTTGCAACCCATTGTTCTAAATCTGTTTATTGCAATAGTGAACGCTAAATGATACTTCTGTTTATATTTGCTTCGGTGAGCTTACTTTTCGGCAGCTTCCCTGTTGATGCACGCCTCTCTTCTCAAATGCAATTGGTTGTTTAATATTACTTGTCTTTTTCCGATTAACCAGTGCATGATGACCGTTAGTTTTGGAGATTCAAGATTTGAACCTTCTTATGATATATCCCTTAATTGGGCGATCCTAGGGAGTACACTACCTAATTACCATTTGATTTCTGCACTCAATATCACCTGCGGTGCTCATGATGTTTTTTTCATCTTTACGAATATTAGTGGCCCCATTCATTTTGTGTAACAGCATGAGGCTACCGGTTGTCAAGTGTTTCTTTTCGTTTCAGCAGGGAGCCTGCTCTTCATCGAAACTATCGGATTAGTGTTGTGACCGAACGGATCTCGCTTGTTCATTACTCTAGGGTAGGTGCGTGGTGAACATTCAATTTAGTCCAGCTCGTTTGGTCTGTCAAAGACCACTGTCTTTCACTCTGTATTTCAAACGCTCGGAAATCCATTTCAATGAGGTTTCAACTGCTGCAGTTGAAAACAGGTTATATAAAACTGGAATCTGTAAATAGGTTTAAATATGCACAAAAGGCTTATATGCTATTTATTTGTTCAGAACGTAACAGATTCGTAGATATAAACGAAACACTTTTCAAACAAGGTATAAGTAATCTTCGTTCAGGTTACCCAAACAATTCAAAGATGAAAAGGTGTTATCGCAGCCTTTTTTCTAGCATTGCGAAACTTGATGTCTGATGGAAAATATATCGAAACAATAGGGATTTGCTAAATCTTGACACAGAAACTACATAGCAACTTTTGCTTTTGGGCACATCAAAAATCTTGCACGACAAAAGATCGAACGCGTCACCAAATGAGTTTGAGGTTATTTGAACTAGAATTGTTCTTAAACTTTTAGTCACTCTAAATACCTTAATTCTTAACCGGGACTTTGCACTGTATTCCATGCATTTGAATGAATCACCAACAAACAAAAAATAAAATTTAATTCCTAATTGGATTGTCTACTTGGTAACTGATTTATGTGGAACAAACCTATGTATTGTTACTCTATTTTCTGAGTACCACCATCCTCCTACAAATTAAGATCCCATAAAATAGCAACAACTTTACTGAATGCCAAATATGTACCTCTTCTTAATGGAACATTTGATAATCGAACAAATTTTCCTTATATATTATCATCAGTCCTGGCGACGCATTTTTCCAACTTCCTGTCTTACACGGGTAAAATTCAAGCAACATAAACTACTTTAGTTTATGATATTCTTCCTTGCAAATGGCTCCGTGATTCTTTGATTTGTTCCTATTGAAATTAAACGGTCTGATGAATACGCAGACTAATCCGGCATATTTAGCATCTTGCCGTCATCATGTATTGTTTAAGTGTGATGAGAATACGGAAGATAATTATTTAGTCAGCATTTCCTTGATTCATTCTATTAAATGGAACTCTTCGATTGCTAAAAATCCGTATTCCCCGCGATTCAGTCATAACAATAGTTGTCGATGCGGGTGGTACACAAAACATAGCAAGTTGCTAAGTGACTAAAATTAATTGCTTCTAGGTGTAATGCTGCCTGAATACCTAGGCAATCCTAACCATTTTTTGCTGCAGCTGCGCAGCTACTTGTTTGATGATCGGGACTTAAAAGTGTGCATATTTCCGTAATATATACAAAAGCAGCTATGTCTATAAGCCATTAGGCGTGGTAGGTGCATGTACGGTAGCGTAATACATTCCATGCTGCCATGGCGACGACCTGTCTATGACTACCACTTGTCTATGGCAACCAGCCAAAAACGTCCCTACTGTTTCTATTCATCAGTAATGTCCCTATGCATGAACCTGTTCAAGGTGACCAATTTTTTCGGTCCCTTAAGTGGTCACCTTAGACATGTTTGATTATGCCGTGTTTGTTGCTCTAAGTTTTAGCTGGAGACAGCTTAAGATGAGTAAAAGGTTGACACTATATATGACTGGAACTTTCAAGAGTACCCGAACATTGCATTTTCTCGCATCTACAAACGCAACTGAACTCACTTGTCTCACACCGGCTCAATCAATAAAGCACAAATCATTTTGCATAGGAAGTGACATATCACCCAGACAAGTTAACTTTCTAACATTAGTTTTGCATTCGTTTTTGCAGTAAAATTGACATTTACAAAGCAGTTAATTCTGCTTAGTAATTTGAAAAGCACAATTAGAAGACGAAGTGAGGCAAAGGCATGCATTTCCTATCGGATTGAATTCGCTTACGTTGTCCTCCTCGGACATTTTGAAAACTTTTACGTGGAACCAAGCATAAACCTTCTCAGCTAATCTCAGACACCCTGCATCTGCCCCTCTGGAGACCGCGCAAGCCAGACTTGATGGTTAAACTGGAAACCCACACAGCTTGTTGCCCGTGGTAGAAAACTCCTCAGTTTTCTGTCGGATTTTAAAGCAAAAATCGATCGTGCCAAGGTGAAAGAACTAGCAAAACTCGAAAAAGCATTGGTGAAAATCCAAAATGAGGAGCCATGTAATCGTGTCCTCAGTAAGAATGTGGTACGTCTGTCAATTATAAACCTTGATGCCCTACAGTTAGAAGCACTGTCTTTCGCGCTAGATTACAGAGTGCCTCCTAGACAATTGATCGGATTGTTCACTGAAGCTCAGTTTGAGCAATTTTTTGATCGGTTGTGGCAGATTAAACCAACTAGTACCGATAAGCTTCTATGGTTTAGAAACAAACTGACCGATGTCCCATATGAAGCAAAAAATTCGTCAATAAAAGTAAAGTGTGCGCTTACGAACAGGCACCTACAAGCGTTACGCGAATTGCGTGATATGAAGGTCGTTGTAATGAAGCCGGATAAGGGCTCAGGAGTTAAAGTTATGAACGAAGATGAATACTTTGTGAAGAGGAGCGTCATACTAAGGAAACTAGCAAATTCAAAAGACTGCAAAAGGCGAGGCATATGACTGCTATAGAATCCCGCATTATTCGCCAATTAGAAATGCTTCACCATCATCACGTGATCGACAGCGCTACTTATAACTGTTTAAAGCCGAGTGGATCAACCACACCGCAGTTATATGGGTTTCCCAAAACGCACAAACGAGGAGTGCCGCTCAGACTGATCCTCTCGATGACAAACGCATCCCAACATAAATTTGTTCGCTGGTAGGTTATTGTGCTTTCTCCGCTAAATGTTCAGTTTAATCTACATGGCCTCAAAGATTTTTTCGTGCTTGTCAAAAATCTCGATAAAATGAGCTTTCCCAATAACGTGAAGTGTTCTTTAGATGTGGAATCCTTGTTTACTAATGTTCCGCAACACCAGACCGTTGACTACATTTGCGAATTAGCAGAAAGTTCCGGATGTTCATTACCGATACCGTTTTAATTCTTAAGAGGTTCATTACTTCTATGCACTGCGAATGTCCATTTCCAATTCCGAAACATGCCGTATTGCCAATGTGATGAGGTAGCCTCGTGCAGCTCACTGGGTCCCATACCAGCGGATTACTTCATGCAGATGATAGAACGAAGCATATCCAAAAATAGCACAGGTAACCTATTACAAGCGTCGTATGGACCATATCCTGTTTTTCGGGATTTTGGAGCACCCGCCGTGTGTCTTGGATTGCGACACGCAATCTCATTAGTGGCGGCGGTTGACTTGGAAGTCAGCCTCTGCCAAAACGGTCACTGGGACCGTCACCGAAGTGGAGGGTTTCGGTGTGGCTCTCTCCTATCCCTGCACTCCACGACCGACGGTTTCGTCTTGGTTTAGACTCATCAGGTAGAGATAGCTGAGCTAGGAGTGGAACCCGAGACATAGTGCTTGGCGGCTATCGCCATGATCACTAGGCCATTGAGTTCCGCGAGCAGTGTTTGACACAGCGGTTATAAGTAGATTTTCGGGTTTTTTGGAGCACTCGCCGTGTGTCTTGGATTGCGACACGCAATCTCATTAGTGGCGGCGGTTGACTTGGAAGTCAGCCTCTGCCAAAACGGTCACTGGGACCGTCACCGAAGTGGAGGGTTTCGGTGTGGCTCTCTCCTATCCCTGCACTCCACGACCGACGGTTTCGTCTTGGTTTAGACTCATCAGGTAGAGATAGCTGAGCTAGGAGTGGAACCCGAGACATAGTGCTTGGCGGCTATCGCCATGATCACTAGGCCATTGAGTTCCGCGAGCAGTGTTTGACACAGCGGTTATAAGTAGATTTTCGGGTTTTTTGGAGCACCCGCCGTGTGTCTTGGATTGCGACACGCAATCTCATTAGTGGCGGCGGTTGACTTGGAAGTCAGCCTCTGCCAAAACGGTCACTGGGACCGTCACCGAAGTGGAGGGTTTCGGTGTGGCTCTCTCCTATCCCTGCACTCCACGACCGACGGTTTCGTCTTGGTTTAGACTCATCAGGTAGAGATAGCTGAGCTAGGAGTGGAACCCGAGACATAGTGCTTGGCGGCTATCGCCATGATCACTAGGCCATTGAGTTCCGCGAGCAGTGTTTGACACAGCGGTTATAAGTAGATTTTCGGGTTTTTTGGAGCACCCGCCGTGTGTCTTGGATTGCGACACGCAATCTCATTAGTGGCGGCGGTTGACTTGGAAGTCAGCCTCTGCCAAAACGGTCACTGGGACCGTCACCGAAGTGGAGGGTTTCGGTGTGGCTCTCTCCTATCCCTGCACTCCACGACCGACGGTTTCGTCTTGGTTTAGACTCATCAGGTAGAGATAGCTGAGCTAGGAGTGGAACCCGAGACATAGTGCTTGGCGGCTATCGCCATGATCACTAGGCCATTGAGTTCCGCGAGCAGTGTTTGACACAGCGGTTATAAGTAGATTTTCGGGTTTTTTGGAGCACCCGCCGTGTGTCTTGGATTGCGACACGCAATCTCATTAGTGGCGGCGGTTGACTTGGAAGTCAGCCTCTGCCAAAACGGTCACTGGGACCGTCACCGAAGTGGAGGGTTTCGGTGTGGCTCTCTCCTATCCCTGCACTCCACGACCGACGGTTTCGTCTTGGTTTAGACTCATCAGGTAGAGATAGCTGAGCTAGGAGTGGAACCCGAGACATAGTGCTTGGCGGCTATCGCCATGATCACTAGGCCATTGAGTTCCGCGAGCAGTGTTTGACACAGCGGTTATAAGTAGATTTTCGGGTTTTTTGGAGCACCCGCCGTGTGTCTTGGATTGCGACACGCAATCTCATTAGTGGCGGCGGTTGACTTGGAAGTCAGCCTCTGCCAAAACGGTCACTGGGACCGTCACCGAAGTGGAGGGTTTCGGTGTGGCTCTCTCCTATCCCTGCACTCCACGACCGACGGTTTCGTCTTGGTTTAGACTCTTCAGGTAGAGATAGCTGAGCTAGGAGTGGAACCCGAGACATAGTGCTTGGCGGCTATCGCCATGATCACTAGGCCATTGAGTTCCGCGAGCAGTGTTTGACACAGCGGTTATAAGTAGATTTTCGGGTTTTTTGGAGCACCCGCCGTGTGTCTTGGATTGCGACACGCAATCTCATTAGTGGCGGCGGTTGACTTGGAAGTCAGCCTCTGCCAAAACGGTCACTGGGACCGTCACCGAAGTGGAGGGTTTCGGTGTGGCTCTCTCCTATCCCTGCACTCCACGACCGACGGTTTCGTCTTGGTTTAGACTCATCAGGTAGAGATAGCTGAGCTAGGAGTGGAACCCGAGACATAGTGCTTGGCGGCTATCGCCATGATCACTAGGCCATTGAGTTCCGCGAGCAGTGTTTGACACAGCGGTTAGAAGTAGATTTTCGGGTTTTTTGGAGCACCCGCCGTGTGTCTTGGATTGCGACACGCAATCTCATTAGTGGCGGCGGTTGACTTGGAAGTCAGCCTCTGCCAAAACGGTCACTGGGACCGTCACCGAAGTGGAGGGTTTCGGGTTCCACTCCTAGCTCAGCTATCTCTACCTGATGAGTCTAAACCAAGACGAAACCGTCGGTCGTGGAGTGCAGGGATAGGAGAGAGCCACACCGAAACCCTCCACTTCGGTGACGGTCCCAGTGACCGTTTTGGCAGAGGCTGACTTCCAAGTCAACCGCCGCCACTAATGAGATTGCGTGTCGCAATCCAAGACACACGGCGGGTGCTCCAAAAAACCCGAAAATCTACTTATAACCGCTGTGTCAAACACTGCTCGCGGAACTCAATGGCCTAGTGATCATGGCGATAGCCGCCAAGCACTATGTCTCGGGTTCCACTCCTAGCTCAGCTATCTCTACCTGATGAGTCTAAACCAAGACGAAACCGTCGGTCGTGGAGTGCAGGGATAGGAGAGAGCCACACCGAAACCCTCCACTTCGGTGACGGTCCCAGTGACCGTTTTGGCAGAGGCTGACTTCCAAGTCAACCGCCGCCACTAATGAGATTGCGTGTCGCAATCCAAGACACACGGCGGGTGCTCCAAAAACCCGAAAATCTACTTATAACCGCTGTGTCAAACACTGCTCGCGGAACTCAATGGCCTAGTGATCATGGCGATAGCCGCCAAGCACTATGTCTCGGGTTCCACTCCTAGCTCAGCTATCTCTACCTGATGAGTCTAAACCAAGACGAAACCGTCGGTCGTGGAGTGCAGGGATAGGAGAGAGCCACACCGAAACCCTCCACTTCGGTGACGGTCCCAGTGACCGTTTTGGCAGAGGCTGACTTCCAAGTCAACCGCCGCCACTAATGAGATTGCGTGTCGCAATCCAAGACACACGGCGGGTGCTCCAAAAAAACCCGAAAATCTACTTATAACCGCTGTGTCAAACACTGCTCGCGGAACTCAATGGCCTAGTGATCATGGCGATAGCCGCCAAGCACTATGTCTCGGGTTCCACTCCTAGCTCAGCTATCTCTACCTGATGAGTCTAAACCAAGACGAAACCGTCGGTCGTGGAGTGCAGGGATAGGAGAGAGCCACACCGAAACCCTCCATATCTTGTTCTGTTTAACAGAAATCCGGATCACAATGCAAACCAGACATTTTAATTCCTCTTTTGTCAATTTGTGTGTTTCATGAAAAGTCGAACAACGGAACCGTTTTTCATATTTACATGTTCACAGCAGCCGCAGGGAGAACGGACTAATGAAATGGTCTGTCTACCGAGAAAAAAAGTGGTCGGGACAGTATCTGCATTTTACCAGGTTTACGACAATACGGCACAAACGAACGTTGTGAAGACCCTATTAGGTCGAGCCAGACGAAATCTTCGACCGATTTCTGGACCGATGCACTAGAACTGCTTACCAACATGCTAATTGCTAATGGCTACCCACAGAAATTTATCCTGAAGCACAGGCAAATCCGTGAGCTGAAAGTTGCTGTACCTACTGTACCTAAGAAAACGATATAATTAGAGCTGCATTCTTAGGGTGACATTGTTTCTTTGAGGACTACAAGAGTCTTATGTCCGCCGCGCAATGCACCTTCTGTGCTGTCGAAGTTGTAAGCATCGACCGAACTCGTAAGGTACCGTTGTTTCTACTAAAGCAAACTCAGCCTATTGAGGCCAACCCCCACTGCGTATACCAATTTGTATGTAATTGTGGAGCTAGTTACATAGGCAAAACCAATAGAACAATTAGTTCCCGGAAAAAGGTGCATGTACCAAAGTGAGTTCAATGTGTGATTATTCAGCAAGCAAGCCTAAATCAGGCTACGTGTGCACAGGCCGCCGGCATCTTCGAACAGCAGACACTTATTGACGTCAGGTCACCGAATGGAGGTCAACAAGGCGTTTAGGATCCTGCTTCGCCATACCAATTCCCGGCTGCTCCGGTTTTACGTGGTTATTGCCATTAAGCGGTTTAAGCCAGTGCTTTTTGTGAAAAACGCTTATCGGTTAGGTTCAGGTTGCCCTGATTGTAGGAGAAAGCCACCCGCTTTTTCTCTTTTGTTTGCTTATATGTAATTTTATGATTATTATATATTTTATGATTACCGATTATCGTTATCGGCACTGTTGAGAAGATACGAAATTCATGCATATCTCGAAGTTCGTCTTCTAACTGGGCTATCAACTTTCGGAATAAAATTGCGCATATTCTCATCCCAAGATTAAAACACACCAATTGCTGAAACTCGAAATTTTATTTACACCTGTGTAAGGGATCATGCGTACTAGAGATAAAATGTTTGAATTCTTTGTCTGCAAATCGGTAGCTATCTTCAGATTAAAACTTTTAAATTCACTCTGTCAACTATGCATTCTGTTAAACTTCTTGCTTACAAATGTGTTAGGATATGAGCAAATTTTACAATCGTTATAAATCCACATTTTTGCTAGACTCTGCGGGCTAATTACAAAAGGGAAGTATGCTAGTAAATTTACTATATAAACCATTCGGTCTTCCCGGAAATCCAGCAGAGTGCCCTCATTGCTGACGATAGATGTGAATTTTGGAAGTTTCTTTTTTATTCACCTTGAAACAATCCGCTAATTTCGACACCACATGAGGTGCGATAAATATTCGATTTTGCATACAACTGATCAGGGCGCAAAACCAGTGGGCAAATACCGCTATAATCTTAAGCACTGAGATCATGAACACTGTGTGCTAGCGCTAAACCACATTACTAATCATCCACCGATGAGAGTTCCTTTCCCAGCCCTTCAGTTTTTCTACGACAAAATATAGATGTTTGACAAGGTTGACGCAGATGGGTTGTATTTGAGCTTGTAGCTATGCAAAAATACCAAAGCTGGTGTGGATACCGTTTGTTCCACTTTGTTTGTAGGCAGGCGTTGTGTGTCTCTGCAGAATACAAGATTTGGATCACGAAATAAACATCGGACAGATAAAGCTGTGTTCAAGGTTCGTGCGTTAAGAATAACGGGGGAATACGCTGAGCATTAAGTGCATTCTGATTTGCTTATTTACGCTCAATTAAGTAAACTAAATCATTTTGTCTTATATTTTCAAAGTTCTCTATTTCCTTGTCAAATGCTCAGATATTTGCCTAATAGACCATTTTATTCGTTATCCTGATGGATATATTCCAGCCTGCAATATCCAAACTGTTACAATAACAATAGTGTATTACGGCAAAAAGCCGTAGGATGGCTAGAATGAGAACCACAAAATGGTGCTTATAAAAACTAAGGAGAAAATTGAAAATGGTTTTGGTGGACTCACCAGTGTTAACATATTGGCTTACTGAAAAGGCCTAACTCAGTCGCGTCGCAACTTTCATCTTATTCTATGGTCTGCCGAGATACAAGGCTATATCTCGTAATGTAGGTGGGTTAGGGCAACTTCAAAGCATTTTTAAACACAGATAAAGTGGAAGCGAAAGCAAGAGGGCGTTCCACTGCTGGCATACACGAAGAGATTGAAAGTTCCGTCGACAATCTAGGCGAATGTATTGCGTGACTAACTTGAACTGGTGGCCCCTCAAATTTGTTCGTGGCTCAGCTGTAGTAGTTGGCGGTAGACAACGTTGGGTTTCTTAGAATCCGGTAAGCACAAAAGGTCACCATGAAGGTGCTGGTACCAGCTGCTGTATAATTCTAGGGTCTTCAGTCTAAGTTGATATGGAAGGTTGAACAACCCGTCGACGTGATTCGCGGCTCGGCGCCGTGGAGTCTCGAACTATACGAGGTCTTAATTGTGCCACGGCTGCCAGACCATGATTAAGTATTCCACATCAAGCCGCACGTAGGTGTTAAGCAACTGCGAACCGATAGATGAATCAAACCATGCCAACGTGTTGGTTCTCATATTTGACGCCTTCCCAGATTGTTCTGAACAACCCAAATCAGCCTGGACTATTACCCCAAGGGCGCGCTCCGGGGTGACTGCTTGCAGGACATGATCTCCAAGCTTGTATGTGGTGTTCGGCTTGTGGCGAATATGAACTGCTTACACTTCACCGAATTGAGCTAGAGCATATTATGAAGTGACCACTGCAACGCTCTGTCTATGTCTCGCTGAAGTGCATCGTGATCTGCTGGGTCGGCTATCACCCACCACATCTTAACATCATCAACGAACAGTCTTAGGTAGTTAGACGCGTAGGCTCATTAATGAACACGAGAAAGAGATGCGGACCCAGAACTGATTCTTGTTGAACTCCATATTCGACATAAATCGGATCGCACAGCGCAATGCGTGCTATGACCTGCAGTTGCCGCTCCTACGAGAAATTCGTGACTCACCCAAGGACAGGATTACCAACACTATAACTTTCGGGCTTGTGAAGCAGACTGCGGTCGTCCAGTCGGTCAAATACTTTGGAGAAGTCGAGTTACATGACGTCTGTCTCACTACCTTCATCGGTGGCCTCCGAGCAACTGATGCGTGCAATCAGTAATTTGGTAGTGCATGAACGGTGCTGGCGGAAACTGTGTTTCTGGAGTGCTATGCTCTTGTGGCGTTTTAGCTGGTCACGTAAATACTCAGTGATTATTGCCTCCGTCATTTTTGGGAATAAAGGGATTAGGACAACTGCACGATAGTTGGCGAATTCTGAGCGATCATGGCATTTAGAAGTTGAAGTGAGTAAACCATATTTTTACATTGTAGGCAGCATAAGCTTATCAAAGCATGTTTGGAAGAAATGTGATAATGGCCCGGCCAAGATTGTTGCCGCTACATTCAGTGCCATCGAGTGAATATAATCGATTCCACGTGGAGGATTATTGAGCATCATTGTCAGGATGGGGTTATGTATTTGTAGCAGCTCTTTATTGTTAGAAATATACAAGCCAAATTTTGTTGATGAATAAATAGCAAGATGGAACAATGTTGTATTACGGGTAAAAAAAACTGTGCTTAACAAGTTCCGTGGGATGGAAATAATTGCGAAAATTAAATTGCACGATAAAGTGAAAAGCGTTTTGGTGGACTCACCATAAACTTATTTTGAATAATGGAGCATTTCGCGTATTCAAAGAGTAAAACAATTGGTTGGGATTTTGCTAAGACGCCTTTTGGTTGCGTTTTGTTGCCCCTTAACTAACCATTCATGCAATGACGAGCAAATGCGACAACGCATCGTCAACTCTTTTTTAAATATCGCCAGATTGGGAGCATAGACGACTTAATTAGAGAGGTCTTTCCATAGCTAGCACAAGCGGAGGAAAAGAAATTTTCATGGCATTCAAGCCGGCTTTACTGTATTGTCAGCTTCAGAGGATGACCTCTAATTTAGTGTTGTGATTTAATTCCAGCAGCGGACGGCAAATGTGGCTTGGATCCTTCAGAATCTGGCATAAATTTATGAGATCCTGCTGCAAAAGCCGATATAGACTGCTGTACATTCTTAGAGAGTTCGATGTAAACCGATAGGGAAGATAATGGAGGCCTATGACGTTCTTGGTTGCCCTTCGTTGAAGATTCCCGAGAGCAACGAGATCCAGTTTCTGCTACGGCTGCTAAGCCTGGGTAGCGTATTCCAATTGCAATCGCACGTAGGCGTTAAGCGTTTGAGGAAGAATTGATGGTTCAAACAAACTGAAGGCGCTGCGAAGCAGATGTTTGTTGCCGGTTCTCGTTAGTTTCTCTGCTTGTTTTTAAATCCCGAGATCTTCCCGTACTAGTTCACTCAGGTCACGCTTCTGAGAGACCTTCTCCAAGTTGTTGTCCCCAAGCTTGTAAACACGCACCGGTTGGTGATGCAGATGGATCATCTTGCACTTAGCTATGTTCAACTGAAGCAGGTTCCTCTTAGACTATTCATAAATGCAGCCTAGGTCAGGTTGGAGTGGATCGTGGAATTTATTGTTACAACAGTCCACCATATCTTGACTTCATTGGCAAAAAACAGTCAATTTGAGGAGATAACTATTGCCAGGTCATTGATAAACATCAGGAAGAAGCGCGGTCCCCGCACTTATCCCAGTTGGACACCGTTTTCTACCTCAATCGGTTTTGGTCTTAATTGCCGTAATCGCGAGCACAGGGAGGAAATTCACAGATAAGCATGTTAGAGTGGTTACGCTAGGTCACGTAATAGGGACTAGGACGAGCTCTGTAAGTGTGACAAGCTGAATTCCTTATTGAAATGCCCTTGAGATTTCTGCTTCTAATGAAAGACGTGGGATCGTTTGAGCGAACCACCTTCGTTCCTGATGTAGTTGCGGGTTGATTGCTGAAGCGTCCAGAAAAATAAAGCCGGATTGTTCTGAAGATGCTTTACACGCGACAGATGTATGGGTCTACTCATTGTTATACCCGTGTTAGTAAGGGTGTCAGAGATACCGAAATTACGGAAACAACTTCTCCCACCCTATCCCTTTTCAAAAAACGCCTTGACGAAACTCTGACACGACTGCACTATGTGATATAACGTGCGACCATCGGATGAGGGTATTAGTGAACAACGAACGTGGACGGAATCCACTTAAAATTTCTATTGGATTACTTGTTTATGTGCATCTCCAATCCCTTGGTGAGTCATGCATTTCACACGTACTTTCATCGATACGATTTTTTTAATTTTACGATGTTAATTCTCATCATCCTATGGGACCTGTCAAGCATTACTTTTATACCCGTCATAAACCATTGTTCCATTGTACTAATGACTACCTCAGGTATATGAAATATTAGGTGCTATGTGGCATTCTAGGTTCACAATTGCTTAGTGTGCTTAAGAGCTGCAGTTAGGGTTTGAAAAATTCAGCGCCGAGTGAACCTGATGATTGTGATGATTCAGTTCCTCCTGCGGTATAATTTGTTCAGAGGAACCAACAAATCTCTAGAACAATAGACCATCTGGTGAGCAATTACTTTCAATGATTCCTCATCATCTAGAGTCTCAAATGGGAATTTTATGTTATTTGAACCAACAAATATTGAATTAATTGACTCTAACGTTATTTAAAGCAGTTAGTTTCCTTCAACAATTTGAAAAGCACGGAAAGAAGACGAAGGCTGGTAGATGCATGCATTTCGTATTGTCTCCTCAGTACCATTAACAATTGTTAATGGTACTGAGGAGACAATACGAAATGCATGCATCTACCAGCCTTCGTCTTCCTTCCGTGCTTTTCTAACGTTATTGTCTTGAGCGCCTCCAAGTCTACTTGCTTAATGCGCATACAGCAGTTGCATAGATTGCGAAGTTAAACTATAGTTTCAAGTTATCCAAACAATTCGTATAAGAAGAGACAATTCAGTATAAAGCGTAAACAAATATAATAGACAAAACCCAACTTTCTAGCTAGTCATTAATATTTTTGCCAAACTTTCTTCCATTTTCAAACAACCAAGCCCATGCACTGAGAATCATTAATAGCTGTTCTTCGTTAGACTTGTAAAGCAAGAACTGGATTTGTTCACGTACGCGTTATATTTTCGTCATATTTCTTACAGAGCTTTATATTTTTCATTGTACCAATGATAACACCGTAACTATGATATATACGATTGGTCACGAGTGGCTTATGATAATGCCAAGACATCTTACGAAAAGAGAAATGTGATGTCATGTGTTGATTGAAGTCTTCCCGTAGCCAACCGACATGAGGAAATAAAACGTTCCTGCCACTTCACAACTGGTTTTATTGCTTGCCCAAACCAACCCATGATTTAGTAAAGTCGCACAAATGATATAATCGTAGTTACAGTTCCTAGGAGGTAGATGTATTAATATAGCTTCGTCTCAGAAACTGCTGCGTCCGTTGCGCAACCTTGTATTCTGGGCCATATGTTGATTTAGAAATTAAAACAAGGCCCTTATGAGTTTCGTTACTTTTAGTAAAGATATCCCATGCGCGGTAAGCTCTTGACCCACTATGGCTTCGAGGCGTAGACAGCAATACATTACAACAATACAGCTCCAACCTAACTGCTACGTTTGTTGGATGAATGATGGATTAAAACGCATGAACGCCGTCCGCAGGAGAATAATACGTTGGTTACCAATAGTAAAATTCAGACTGCAACCGAGACCATTACGAAATGTTACATCATGTTATAGCCCACGGAAAGTGAAGAGAAAGGCTTACTCTTCAAACGTATATATTCTGTTGGACTGTTGGTGAATATGTTCCACGTAACACCTAGACGGTTTTAACCGTTGAGGATTCCCGAATTGATATTCATGTAATTTATGAATGTTCTATAGGAATACTTCTTATTCTCCTTAGTGCTTTATTAACCGAAACATCGCCGCAATAATCAGTTGTCTTCGTATGCCTAAGTTCTACAATAAAGTAGAGGGTAGGTTCGCCTCAATTATTTACAAATTTGGAACATGGCGCTCAGTATCGGTCACTAGTGGCAATGTAATTAAAATCGCAAATGCAATTGCGACTATTGCTGGAGAGTCCCGCTGAACCCAGTGACAGGATTCACAGTTTTCTTGTTATTAGAGCGCGATGAAGAGGATAATTATTCGAGTATTCAAATGCACGGAAAATATAAAAAACGGTAATATCCGGTCTCCTGCTGAACGTTCACTTCTGGCTAAATCGTGAAGGTTGTTTGGTACGTGATCGGCGTTGATGAACATCTTGATACTTCGGTGAGCTAGTTGCAGCTTTATAAACGGCTGAAAAACCTTAGCGATAGCGAATTCCATTGCCATAGAATGCATCTGGAAGAAGGGTTGGACAATATTTTACGCGTTTTGAACAAGCGGCGCTCTTTATATTTTGTAGCATAATACGAATTTTCAAGGATTCAGAAATATTATCTCTAAAGATTATTAGAAATATCGGTTAAAATTAAGTTATTATTTCTGGCCTATTTAACTCACTATCATTATTAATAACGAAAATCTCGTTTATGTCTCCTTCCACCAGTATTTATCAGGGAATCATAAGGAGAGCACGTACACAGGAATGAACCCTTCAAATGTTTGAATTCTGTGTTTGCAGTAAGTAAGAAACATGCTGTAAGATAGTTCTTATCCAATAGACATCGCCAGGTCCGTAACCAAATATAACGTGTCTGTTGGAAATAACCAGGTGGTAATCTTCATCATCCTTGACAACATTCCAGCGTTCTTGTGAAAGCAGATTTATACACCTTATATTTGTGTCACTAGTTCTTCTCGAGAGCTGCAGGAAATCCGCCTGATACAGAGTCGATAATATTTATTCGGAAATTAATTGATCTGTACGTTTTGACTTACTCTGTGGACTTGACTGTTCACCGCGTGGATGTCAAGCCTACTGCGATGATAGCAAGCAATCACATGGCAACAAATCAAACGCCACAACTATTATCACATCGTCCATGGTACAAACTTCGCATGGGCTACAGCAGATTGCGAGAATAAGGTTGTACATTACTTATCCTGTGACAAATGTATGCTGTGCTCATTTGAGCGCACAATAAATCTATCCATCAAACCAGCGGAGCAGGTAAGGAAAGATATATATGTACCTTTCGCTGCTGTTATTGACAAAGCTCAAGCAACTATCCGTACTACCTGTCAAGTTGCTGTCTGAAGACTTCATGATTGGAAGGTGTGAGCGCCGGCTACGCCGTTGCGTCCAAATGAGCATTTTTACCAGCCCATAGTAAAAAAATGTACATGAAACCAGCAAGGTCGTTTATTAATCCGAAGTTGTAAATCCATGTAGCCGAAGCGGACCGAATGAAATCCTGTGGTTCTGCAATCATGCGAATCAATTTGCAGTTTCAACACTGCTAGCGTACCTAGACATCATCGCCGAGTGGAAGCATACAGATGCTGCTGAGGTTAGGTTGCCATGCTGCCGTGATTATCACACTACTGCGAAAAGGCATTTCACTGATCAATTAGGATCGACGGGGATCGATGGTCGGAGCAGTCTGGTGAAATCTTAAACCACTGCAAAACATTACCCAGCATTTTTCGTTCACCTCAACCGTCCATTTAAAATACCGTCCAACCTTGAGCCTAACCAGTTATCCTATCTGATCCTGCACTGTGTCCGTTAATTTAACACCAACTAAGCTTCTGCGTTATGTACAAAAGATAGCTCTTCGATTAAATTTCTGCGAATAAACTCATAAGCTACTGAAATATCATAACCTCCAATGCTTTAGTTTATAAATCGGTTTTCCATAGGCTTGTGTTGTGGCCCTCCTCGCTTGCGAACAAAAGTTGCAATATTGCAATCACTTGCTAATTACCGACTAGGCGCCTGTCATATTCGCATAAGATCTGACCAAAACAACACGGTTAATCAAGCTGTGTTCTCACCACCCGACTAACTCATCATGATCCCTTATCAAACAAAATTGGATAGGCGGTTGAACCTTTCAGAATTACCAGGATGCTTGTATTAACCTGCACAATTATTACGAGCATTGATTGATGGATATATTATTCAATTGTAAGACAGTTGCATTGTAATACAAACTTCATTTATGAACCTTAGGCAAGAACTGGCCGATTTCACTACAGTTTTCTTGGGTTTTCATTCAACTAATACGAATTGCTCAATCGAGATTCTCTCCCTTCGAAACTACGTGCTTCGAAAAATCGCGCCGTGAGGTTGAAATGCTACGTAGTGTGACATTGTACCAATTCATAGACGAATTATTAGCATCAAGCTAAGAGTGTACACCATCAGATGCGTGGATGTGTGTGCGCTATTTGCTCATTGTTCGCCCACCCCTTATTGACACCACGTGATTACCAAGTAAATATTAATGAATGGGCGATAACGGACGTTTATCTGCAAACAACGATCAAATCACAACAAGGACAGCCAAACTTATATACCGTAACTTGTTTGCGCCCAGCTACTGAATCGAATGTGTCAATATGCTCTACACCTCGAAGAATTGTACACATCGGGCGATTGGAAAAACATAGAAAGTTAGCACTAACAAATCAGATTGTTGTGATTGACGCACCAATCAACTTAGAGATCTAGTTTCCTGAGAATGCGCAGCTTACGCATTCGTACTGACATTCATCAGGCAATACACGCATAACCCAAAGCTAAAGCACGGTCTCATTACCCTGGAGAAGCCTCATTTCGGACGTCCGAAAAATTCTTTGTAGCTACCAAGATTGATACGGATATTGGACCTTAGAGGCATTAGTCTTCTGTTGTATTAGCTTTAGAAAGAAAGCACTGTGCAGTAAAATTGCAGTACAGCTGGGCAAAAAGAATCATCTGGCACTTACTATGAGAGTATTAACTGCTCTTTCGCAACAGTTATCAGACATCTGACCATGTTACTCCGCCGTGTCTGATAGAACAATTATGTTAACCCGTGCAAATTAACTGTTCTTTTTCCGTCATTGTAAAGCTCTACAAACTTATCATCATCTAGCACCCACAGCAGCAACCAGTGATGATCTTACAGTGGATTTGATAAAATTGGATGTGATCATTCGCATTAATGACGCATAACAGCATCAGGTTAACGGACGTATTAGTGTTGTGGTGGGGTAAAATTATTAAAGGATGTTAAAGTAAATGTAAGTGTGTTTTAGCAAGAATAGCCTGCCGAATGCATATATCCGGATCAGTCAGATGATGTACCACATTTGCATTGCAAAATATTTGGAGAATCACGTTTCGCCACCAGCGGCGTTCAGTACTGAAGCTGTAGCCATCTGACCTAAACAGTTTAGCATGAACTTAGACATTAAATCAAGAAAATACAAGTGATTGTATAAACAAACCGAGCCCTTATGTCCAACAGAACTCGACAATAATTTGTCCATTGGATTTCAAACGCAGCCGCAGCAACTTTGTAAAGGTAACATAAGGTAATTTCATTTGAATCGACCAATAACAGTCGACATTTCTAAAGACGTTCAAAGTGTGAGAGTCGACGGAAGCCCGTAAATGGACTCAAACTAGTCTTTGCTCTCCATAAAAACATTCTGATCAATTATGGTCTACCGCTTCATCGTAAGGTATTAACAATCAGTCAGCATCTCTTATCAAATTGAAGGTTTCGACAAACTAAGGATGACGGTGAGATGTGAACAATCAATAATCTTTTGCTGTTGGCTCGGTTTTATTTGAATTATACACCGGTTCCGCTGTGACATTGATTAACAGAAACGTGCTCTCAATTTTGCCTAATCTGGAACGGACTGTTACCGTTTTCAAAACCTATACAGGAGAAGTGATTGACCTACTTGGTTAGTGTCAGGTACTAGTTAAACATTAGGGTAGACCATACAACCTTGTACTTCATGTTGCGCCTCATGCTCCAGTCAATCTACTGAGTCGGGACTGGATAAAACAATTGCCCGAAATATTAAATACCATCCATGCCGTGGGGGAGGACACTGTGGACACCGTTCTTAAGTGATATCCAGACGTGTTCAGCGAACATCAGTTGGGAAAACCGAACAATTTCAAAACAATGATTCATATGGCGGACTGCAGTGCGCGGAAATTCTTTAAGTCCAGTACGCTGCATTACTCCTTACGGCCCAAGGTGGAGGAAGAGTTAAAATGGCTCCAGCGGGAAGGTATAATTGTACCAGTTCACCAAGCGGAACGGCTGGCACCGATAGTTCCTGTGCTTAAACCCGACGGCAGCGTACGGATTTGTGGCGATTAAAACTAACCAAAAATCGCGGTGAAATCATAGACCGGTACCCACTACCAAAAGTCGAGGATTTATATGCCACTTTATCCGGGCGGGGTCAAGTTTACTAGACTGGATTTGAGCCATGCTTTTTCCTATGTGGAATTAGATGAGGCCTCTAGTCATCTTACTGCGGCCAGTACACATTTAGGCTTATTTCAATACACCAGACTTCTTTACGGGATTAATTCAGCCCCGGCTATCTTCCAAAGTGTAATTGACAACATCGTCCGAGAAATAACGAACATCTGTGCGTACCTTAATGATCCACCAAGTACGGGTCGCACAGAAGATTAACATCTGCGCACTTTGCACCATGTGTCACATAGACTATCTGAGCACGGTTTACTTTTGAAACGCTCCAAATGCGCATTTATGGTTGATTCCGTTGACTAAATTTGTTATCGGTTGGATAAACATGGGTTACATGCACGAAAAACAAATTACAACCCATTATTTCTGCATCCCTGCACATCCGCGTTCATTAGTTGGGATGTTATCTCAGTATCGTCGGTTCCTACCCAACCTTGCTTCAGTTATAGCACCACTTCAAGATTTGCTAAAGAAAGACTCCAAGTGGTCATTGGAAGAGAGAGAGAGAGAGGAACAAGCATTAGAGAAAGCGAAATTTCTACTTGCTTCTTCACCCGTGTTAGTACATTACGAGCCAAACCAGCCTATCGTCTTACAGTGTGATGCCTCACCTTTTCGAGTCGGAGCAGTCCTAGGGCACAAGATTCATGACGGAACCATTCGCCCTATTGCTTTCGCGTCTCACACGTTACAGGCTGCTGAGAAGAATAATGCACAACTGGACAAAGAGGCACTGGCAGTGATTTTCGGGGTCAAACACTTCTATCAGTATTTGTGGGGCAATCGATTTCGAGATACAGACTGATCATAAAGCGTTAATCTCGCTTCCCGGCGAGGGACGAGGCATAGAGCAATTAAACGCACACCGAATGGTACGTTGGGCACTTCTACTTTCTGCTTACAACTATCAAATCCGATATATCGCTGGTTCACACAATAACGGCGCTGCTGCTCTCAGTAGACTGCCACAGATTGCTCAACAGGATGAACAAAGTTTAGCACCATGCGAGTTTGTTCGGTTGTTGCAACATTTAGGCAGGACACCAATATCCAGTGATATGGTTAGGAAAGTTACCGAGCGCGATCCGGTCTTATCGAAAGTGAAACATATGATGCTGCGGGGTTGGGGGGTCGCGTTCCTCTGACGATCTGCGTCCATTTAACAACTGTCGATTTGAGCTAAGCCTAAAGGAAGGATGTATCTTGCGGGGATCTCGTATCGTTGTTCCATCGACACTCAGATCAGCTTTACTGAGAGAGTTACACGATGCTCATCCAGGGATCGTCCGCATGGAAGCTCTGGCCAGGTCATACTGCTGGTGGGAAGCGATCGATAGAGATATCGAAGCGCTTCTGAATACTTGCGCTACATGCCATAAGTATCAAAGAGACAAACCAATCGGCCCCATTCACCCTTGGGAGTTGCCCGACAGTCCATGGGAACGTGTCTACGCTGACTATTTCGGTCAGATTGAAGGGAAAATGTTGCTACTCCTGGTGGATATGTACTAAAAGTGCATAGATGTACATGTCGTCGCTAACGCCACCATGGAAACTACAATCAATAAGTTACGTTGTAGTTTATCCATGCACGGCATACCGAAAACATTGGTCACAGACAACGGTCCGTAATTCACCAGTGTGGCGCTCAAACAATAGTTCCAAGGTAATGATATCCAACCTTGTGTAAGCTTGAGACACAGTCCCGTAGCACCCCAAGGACAAAGTCCAAGCGCCCACGGAGTGGGCGGTTATATCGAGTCGACAGAGATGCGATGGTGAGGCGATGGCCGTTATCGCGTGCCTATGTTTACACTTTAACTGGCAGTCCCCCATCTGATATGAGGTGAGGTGGACCAAGGACGCGGAACACTAATCACGACTGGTTTGAATGATCAAACAAGACATCATTGTGTGCATGTGTGGGCATTAACCAGCATTCGGTCGCACATGAGTATGGTCATCGAGCTGGACGTGTGAAGGGAAATGCAAGAATTTTGCTGCGAAGTAACACGAAAGCGGTAAACTTGCTGGAGCCCGTCGTATTACGTGACGTTGTGTTCTCACGGTGGTGCAGTTGTTTTGTGGTAGGCAGATAAATGTTTCGCATAGTCAATTACGGTACAATTAGGCCAAAATACCTAAGTGACATCAATTTCGATTTCCTGAATCGATACAAGGATACCGTAGCGTTTATCGTGGACGTCGTGTTGTAGTTCATCACCTGAACTGTCCACCATTTACTACGATTCGCGAGCTCAATTGTAACCGAGGTTGTCCATGAATTCCCCCAGCAAGTATACGGAGCTAACAATGGGACTTTTGACTTCAAGTGTCATGACGTTGAGTGGTGAAGCTAAGTGGTTTTCCATTCAGTTTATCCAAACCTATAGACCATACTGGCTAGTTTTGCGGACAAGTTCCTTCCCAAACAAATATTTTAGAAATAGTTAATAAGAATTAACACAAAAAGAAGTTTAGGTCAGTGCAATTGTTTACTTCCGATATCTCGTAAACGACCTAATCCACGAGCAAGAAATAAAGCTAGAATGAGAAGAAGCACACTCACTTTACTAAAAGTACCAGTGCTGATCATAATTTTTGCATTAGTCATCTTAAACTAAACGGTGCCATCAGACACTCTTGACCATCCTGTTCAGATTTACTCGCAGGTTACATCAAGGTATGGCGAAGGATCAGAGGACAGGACGACCACAAACTGCTCCAGTGCAATCTTAACACAATTGCTAACTGGTAAGTTCAAAAAGCCGTACCATTCAACCTAGACAAATGTCGCATAGTGCAATTACGCCATAGATATGACTACACGCATGTGCTTGGGACACTAGGATTGCAGTCCAGCTTTCAGGCACGTGATGTTGGTGTCCGCCTACATATTGACCACAACTATTCAAACGGGCTGAGGTAGCTCCGAAAAGAGGCAACAATACACCACTCACAAATACGTCCAAAAGTAATCTATCATCGCCCTTTGGACGAATAAAGGACAGGTACTTCGGTATTTTGGGAAGTGACGAGTGAGTGAGCCAATTTGCAACATCAGGACAGGTACTGTGAGCTCATTGGCAATACCTCGCGCACCAAGCAGAAGTCATGTATTAAATTGCGCACCTACTCGTCAGCGACTGGTGGTGGTTGCGCGGCAGCGAAGCGCCGTTACGTCGTACAGCTGACACATTATTATTATTAGTTTTATTGTCAACCCTCGGTAACTCAGTGGTAGAGCAGCCGACCGGAAATTCGTGGGGCCGAAGCTTCGATTCCCCGTCGAGGCAGATAAATGTGTGAAGTTTAATCGTGACTTCTACTTTCTACGAACATTACACCACTCACAAAAACATCCAAAATAAACGGGCTGTATTTTGGAATCAATCGCACACAATGCGATGGCTGGACCGTGGTCCGCTCCACACTGATTGCATGGAATCACTCTTTTATCCTAACACGACCACTATTACCGTGCACTCCCTCCCCTCCAGCAACGACCAACTGTCTCCTAGAGCCAGTATGGATAAGGTAGTGGGTAATAGATAGGTAGGCAGCTTGTCAATATGCACATCAAGCTCAGGCCTACCGGAGATATCAAGCGACAGGCAATCATATGAAACGACAAGATGAATTAAAATAAATCAGATAATGCAGACAGATACGGCGGCCTAAATCCCCACTAAATGGGCGTATAAAATAAATTGTTTAGGAACGAATCCGGAATAAGGTAAGGAGGTCAAAAGACCTATTTTAAGAAAATGCCACAAACACGAAAATGTTATCGAAATTAACTATACTTAGTTTCTTTTATTAGAATGAATCAAGGGAGGCAGAATCTGAGTAAAGAATACTTTCCGATAATTCTCATCAGAATACAACATTACGTGATGACGAGAATGTGCCAAATATGCTGGATTGGGCTGCGTATTGAGATATACCCCGATGTGGTCTGTATCCGAATGTGCGTAATTTGAGGCGGCACACTCTAAACCATACGGACAACATTCGCACGAAATTATCGGAGCTGGAAAGATTCCTCTCACAACGAATGCATGCCGTCATGGGCTTATCGGAAGAGTTACGAAAACCTTTTGAGTCATATGTAGAACAGGTAAAAGAGCAAAGGGGTACACAGAAAAGAAAATGTTGCTTAGCTCGCTAAATGGGCAAGTGCCGCAACTGAACTTTCCGAGTAACTCGGAGCGGTACATGTTAACCTTTCTAGTCTCGTGCTTAGCCCAACACAACTAAATGTGTTATCATTAGGCCCTAAGTTTTGCATTCTTTGTAAAAAATAGTTGATCAGGCTGTGTTATAGGTGCAGTTTGAGAGCTTAATAGTGCAGGCGCGTGACCTGTCATCAAATTCTCTGGGGGACGTTGAGAACATGTTATATAGCTTAGTAAACATCTGTCATGATTACATTAAGGCTAAACCAGCTAGTAGTGGTTTTCTTACAAGCGAACATATGCAGTCACAGAGAGTTATGGCTAAACAAAGAGTTAATTGTCTAAGTCCGATAAAGGTTCTGGTATAGTTCTAATGAATAGAACTGATCGTGTTAGTAAGACGCAACATATTCTTAGTGATAAACGTAAGTTTCAAAAGCTAACAATAGAAAAGGACAATACAGAAGTTAGAAAACAACTGACCGATTTGCTCCGACGAATGATGAAAGCGAATGCTATTACAAAGTGTAAATTCGAAAAGCTGAGACATTCAGGTGGACATCAACCACGGTTGTACGGCCTCCCTAAAGTTCACAAGGATGGCGCTCCAATGCGTCCCATACTGTATATGGTTAACTCTCCGCAACATTTGATAGCTAAATGGATGGTTGAGAAACTGGAACCGCCGCGTAAAACCGTCTGCACTTACTGCGTGAAAGACACATTCGAGTTGATTGAGAAGATAAAGGTCGTGAACCTTAACAACAAATGGATGTCATCATTTGATGCGCAGTCCTTGTTTACGAATATTCCGTAGTTGGAAGGAGTAGAATATGTCTGCGAACTAGTAAAGCAACTGCAATGTACCTATAAATATCCCAGAAAACCTTCTGAAGGAATTGCTACTTAGATGCACCTTAAACGTGCAGTTCACCTTCAACGGGGAGATGTATCGTTAAATTTATGGAGTACCATGGTCTTACCATTGGACCCTTTCTAGCAGATGTCTTCATGGCGAAACTGGAGCATAACGTATTAAAAACGCACATCAATGAGGTCGAGTAGTATATACGATATGTAGACGACACAGTTATACTCTGCAAATCGAAAGCGCAGACTGTGAAACCGTTGGATGCTTTTAATGATGCGCATCAGGATCTACAATTCACATGTAAGCACGATTCCAGAAACTGACTACCGTTCTTGGACGATGATATCATCAGAAATGCCGATTGATCGTGCATCAGTGCGGTATATAGAAAAGCAACTTGGACTGGACAGTACATCAACTTCTATAGTGAGGTACCCACACTGTACAAACGAAATTTAGTCCGCACTCTTGCGTTCCCGGCACATAGAATTTCCACACCGGACACAATCACCAGAGAATCGAAGAGGATCGGCGACGCGCTAGGAGCGAATGGGTTTCCAGATAAATTCATCCGTAAACAGTTGAAAGCACACAAGATAAAACCACCGAGGATGAACGTACCCAAGCAAGAACTAGTGGTGCATATTCATTTTAAAGGAGACAGTGCGGCTGATGCCCTGTCCAAACGCCTGAATGACGTTGTTGAAAAGACCTATATCGCGGCTCGCCTACGCATAGTATTTTACAACAAGCCTTATTCGAAAAACCTTTGAAAGATAGGCTGCCTCCAGTTACTCGATCAATGCTTGTTTATCTTTAATCTTGCTCCTGTGATGCACGATACGTGTCTCGTACTACGAAGCGCCTATCTCATAGGTTTCGCGAACATCCGACAAAGTGGTTTTACAAAGGCGAAGCGAGGACCAGTCACAGTTACATCTTTCCTCACCTTTTAGAGTGCAGTCAAGCAGGGACGGAAAATGCTTTTAGAGCCATCTTTACTGTTCCTGAACGTTTCACGCGCGGATTCCGGCAGCATATTCTGCCTATTGCGGAAGCTAAGTACATCCGTCACCTCAAGCCGGAATTGTGCGTACATAAACAGTTTGTACGTCCTCTACTTCTACCGTGGCTTACAACTTCGGTTGTGATTACCCCTGTACATACCACCTGCCACCTTCAGTGACCTCGTGATTTATTGATTTGTTCCTGTTGAAATTAAACATTCTGATCAATACGCAGTCCCATCCGGCACATTTAGCATTTTGTCGTCATCATGTACTGTTTGAGTCTGATGGGAATTACCGAAAAGAATTATTTACTCCGATTTTCCTCCTTTGACTCATTCTAATAAATGGGAATTTTTGGTATGCTGAAGATCAGCATTCCCCGTGATTAAGTCAAGCTTTATACTTAGTTTCACAAACGTTTGCAAATTTATGAGAGATAGTAAAGTTAGACAATGATATGCGAAAAATATTAGGAGTAATTGCAAACCCACCACCTGAAATAAAGTGACACAGCATGCAAGCACGCGGTTAATAAATCGAATGCAGCGTACCTACAAAGACTGCTACGGTTCTCCTTACGTTCTCAGCAGGACCCGTCCTCGCATCGGTGGTGGTCCCGAGTGGCCTCACCAATGGCTCACAAGGCCTGCCTGACTCAAGCACTTGCTACCGCATGTGTCAAAGCATCGTGCGCTCGATGCCGATGGAGTACAACCCATGGGTGTTTGTCGGTTCCGCACTTGCCTCTTCTTCCCTGCGTGCATGAGGACTTTCTCTCGAATTGCGGCAAGTGTCTTAGTGATCACTTAGCGCAATGCACGCCAATCAACCGCCTCCGATTCCCATGACCTGCAATCAAGATTAAAACCTAAGACACTCACTTTGAGCATGTCCTGGGAACGTAACTTTGGTTTCCTCACATGCCGATTCCCAACACCCAGCTGACGACATAATAGTTGTTTCGGAATATGCGACGAATCCATACGGCTAACATTGCCGAGGCACCTTAGGTATTTCAGCAAAAGTATGCAGTCAACTGCATACTTTTGCTGAAATACCTAAGGTGCCTCGGCAATGTTAGCCGTATGGATTCGTCGCATATTCCGAAACAACTATTATGTCGTCAGCTGGGTGTTGGGAATCGGCATGTGAGGAAACCAAAGTTACGTTCCCAGGACATGCTCAAAGTGAGTGTCTTAGGTTTTAATCTTGATTGTAGGTCATGGGAATCGGAGGCGGTTGATTGGCGTGCATTGCGCTAAGTGATCACTAAGACACTTGCCGCAATTCGAGAGAAAGTCCTCATGCACGCAGGGAAGAAGAGGCAAGTGCGGAACCGACAAACACCCATGGGTTGTACTCCATCGGCATCGAGCGCACGATGCTTTGACACATGCGGTAGCAAGTGCTTGAGTCAGGCAGGCCTTGTGAGCCATTGGTGAGGCCACTCGGGACCACCACCGATGCGAGGACGGGTCCTGCTGAGAACGTAAGGAGAACCGTAGCAGTCTTTGTAGGTACGCTGCATTCGATTTATTAACCGCGTGCTTGCATGCTGTGTCACTTTATTTCAGGTGGTGGGTTTGCAATTGCCTCCTAATATTTTTCGCATATCATTGTCTAACTTTAATATCTCTCATAAATTTGCAAACGTTTGTGAAACTAAGTATAAAGCTTGACTTAATCACGGGGAATGCTGATCCTCAGCAATCCAAAAATTCCCATTTAATAGAATGAATCAAGGGAGGCAGAATCCGAGTAAAGAATTCTTTTCGGTAATTCCCATCAGACTCAAACAGTACACGATGACGAGAAAGTGCTAAATATGCCGGATTGGACTGCGTATTGCACAAAATGTTTAATTTCAACAGGAACAAATCAATAAATCACTAGGTCACTGAAGGTGGCAGGTGGTATGTACAGGGGTAATCACAACCGAAGTTGTAAGCCACGGTAGAAGTAGAGGACGTACAAACTGTGTATGTACGCACAATTCCGGCTTGAGGTGACGGATGTACTTAGCTTCCGCAATAGGCAGAATATGCTGCCGGAATCCGCGCGTGAAACGTTCAGGAACAGTAAAGATGGCTCTAAAAGCATTTTCCGTCCCTGCTTGACTGCACTCTAAAAGGTGAGGAAAGATGTAACTGTGACTGGTCCTCGCTTCGCCTTTGTAAAACCACTTTGTCGGATGTTCGCGAAACCTATGAGATAGGCGCTTCGTAGTACGAGACACGTATCGTGCATCACAGGAGCAAGATTAAAGATAAACAAGCATTGATCGAGTAACTGGAGGCAGCCTATCTTTCAAAGGTTTTTCGAATAAGGCTTGTTGTAAAATACTATGCGTAGGCGAGCCGCGATATAGGTCTTTTCAACAACGTCATTCAGGCGTTTGGACAGGGCATCAGCCGCACTGTCTCCTTTAAAATGAATATGCACCACTAGTTCTTGCTTGGGTACGTTCATCCTCGGTGGTTTTATCTTGCGTGCTTTCAACTGTTTACGGATGAATTTATCTGGAAACCCATTCGCTCCTAGCGCGTCGCCGATCCTCTTCAATTCTCTGGTGATTGTGTCCGGTGTGGAAATTCTATGTGCCGGGAACGCAAGAGTGCGGACTAAATTTCGTTTGTACAGTGTGGGTACCTCACTATAGAAGTTGATGTACTGTCCAGTCCAAGTTGCTTTTCTATATACCGCACTGATGCACGATCAATCGGCGTTTCTGATGATATCAACGTCCAGGAACGGTAGTCAGTTTCTGGAATCGTGCTCACATGTGAATTGTAGATCCTGATGCGCATCATTAAAAGCATCCAACGGTTTCACAGTCTGCGCTTTCGATTTGCAGAGTATAACTGTGTCGTCTACATATCGTATATACTACTCGACCTCATTGATGTGCGTTTTTAATACGTTATGCTCCAATTTCGCTATGAAGACATCTGCTAGAAAGGGTCCAATGGTAAGACCATGGTAACTCCATAAATTTAACGATACATCTCCCCGTTGAAGGTGAACTGCACGTTTAAGATGCATCTAAATATGAATTCCTTCAGGAGGTTTTCCGGGATATTTATAGGTACATGCAGTTGCCTTACTAGTTCGCAGACATATTCTACTCCTTCCAACTACGGAATATTCGTAAACAAGGACTGCGCATCAAATGATGACATCCATTTGTTGTTAAGGTTCACGACCCTTATCTTCTCAATCAACTCGAATGTGTCTTTCACGCAGTAAGTGCAGACGGTTTTACGCGGCGGTTCCAGTTTCTCAACCATCCATTTAGCTATCAAATGTTGCGGAGAGTTAACCATATACAGTATGGGACGCATTGGAGCGCCATCCTTGTGAACTTTAGGGAGGCCGTACAACCGTGGTTGATGTCCACCTGAATGTCTCAGCTTTTCGAATTTACACTTTGTAATAACATTCGCTTTCATCATTCGTCGGAGCAAATCGGTCAGTTGTTTTCTAACTTCTGTATTGTCCTTTTCTATTGTTAGCTTTTGAAACTTACGTTTATCACTAAGAATATGTTGCGTCTTACTAACACGATCAGTTCTATTCATTAGAACTATACCAGAACCTTTATTCGGCTTAGACAATTAACTCTTTGTTTAGCCATAACTCTCTGTGACTGCATATGTTCGCTTGTAAGAAAACCACTACTAGCTGGTTTAGCCTTAATGTAATCATGACAGATGTTTACTAAGCTATATAACATGTTCTCAACGTCCCCCAGAGAATTTGATGACAGGTCACGCGCCTGCACTATTAAGCTCTCAAACTGCACCTATAACGCAGCCTGATCAACTATTTTTACAAGGAATGCAAAACTTAGGGCCTAATGATAACACATTTAGTTGTGTTGGGCTAAGCACGATACTAGAAAGGTTGAACATGTACCGCTCCGGGTTACTCGGAAAGTTCAGTTGCGGCACTTGGCTATTTAGCGAGCTAAGCAACTTCTTCCTTTTCTGTGCACCCCTTTGCTTTATAACCTGTTTTACGCATGCTTCAAACGGTCTCCGTAACTCTTCCGATAAGCCCATGACGGCATGCATTCGTTGTGAGATGAATATTTCCAGCTCCGATAAATTTGTGTGAATGTTATCTATATAGTTGAGAGTGTGCCGCCTCAAATTGCGCACATTCGGATACAGACCACATCGGGGTATATCTCAATACGCAGCCCAATCCGGCAGATTCAGCACTTTCTCGTCATCGTGTAATGCTTGAGTCTGATGAGAATTACCGAAAAGTATTCTTTACTCAGATTCTGCCTCCCTTGATTTATTCTCTTTAAAGAAACCTAAGTATAGTCAATTTCAATAACATTTTTGTGTTTGTGGCATTTTCTTAAAATATATATTTTGACCTCCTTACCTCATTCCGGATTCGTTTCTAAACAATTTATTTTATACGTCCATTTATTGAGGATCTACGCCACCGTATCTGTCTGCATTATCTGATTTATTTTAATTCATCTTGTCGTTTCATGTGATTGGCTGTTGCTTGATATCTCCGGTAGGCCTGAGCTTGATGTGCATATTGACAAGCTGCCTACCTGTCTATTACCCACTACTTCATCCATACTGGCTCTAGGAGACAGTTGGTCGTTGCTAGAGAGGAGGGAGCGTACGGTACTAGTGGCCGTGTTAGGATAAAGGAGTGGTTCCATGCAATCAGTGTGGAAAGGACTACTTTCCAGCTATCGTATTGTGTGCGATTGATTCCCAAATACAGCCCGTTTGTTGTCGATGTTTTCGTGAGTGGTGTAATGTTCGTTGAAAGTAGAAGTCATGATTAAACTTCACACAATAATCTGCCTCGACGGGGAATCGAACCCCGGTCCCACGAATTTCCGGTCCGCCGCTCCACCACTGAGCTACCGAGGGCTGACGAGTAGGTGCGCAATTTAATACATGACTTCTGCTTGGTGCGCGACGTATTGCCAATGAGCTCACAGTACCTGTCCTGATGTTCCAAATTGGCTCACTCACTCGTCACTTCCCAAAATACCGAAGTACCTGTCCTTTATTCGTCCAAAGGGCGATGATAGATTACTTTTGGACCTATTTGTGAGTGGTGTATTGTTGCCTCTTTTCGGAGCTACCTCAGCCCGTTTGAATAGTTAGGTCAATATGTAGGCGGACACCAACATCACGTGCCTGAAAGCTGGACTGCAATCCTAGTGTCCCAAGCACATGCGTGTAGTCATACCTATGGCGTAATTGCACTATGCGACATTTGTCTAGGTTGAATGGTACGGCTTTTTGAACTTACCAGTTATCAATTGTGTTAAGATTGCACTGGAGCAGTTTGTGGTCGTTCTGTCCTCTGATCCTTGGCCATAGCTTGATGTAACCTGCGAGTAAATCTGAAAAGGATGGTCAAGAGTGTCTGATGGCACCGTTTAGTTTAAGATGACTAATGCAAAAATTATGATCAGCACTGGTACTTTTAGTAAAGTGAGTGTGCTTCTTCTCATTCTAGCTTTATTTCTTGCTCTTGGATTAGGTCGTTTACGAGATATCGGAAGTAAACAATTGCACTGACCTAAACTTCTTTTTGTGTTAATTCTTATTAACTATTTCTAAAATATTTGTTTGGGAAGGAACTTGTCCGCAAAACTAGCCAGTATGGTCTATAGGTTTGGATAAACTGAATGGAAAACCACTTAGCTTCACCACTCAACGTCATGACACTTGAAGTCAAAAGTCCCATTGTTAGCTCCGTATACTTGCTGGGGGGAATTCATGGACAACCTCGGTTACAATTGAGCTCGCGAATCGTAGTAAATGGTGGACAGTTCAGGTGATGAACTACAACACGACGTCCACGATAAACGCTACGGTATCCTTGTATCGATTCAGGAAATCGAAATTGATGTCACTTAGGTATTTTGGCCTAATTATGACGTAATTGACTATGCGAAACATTTATCTGCCTACCACAAAACAACTGCACCACCGTGAGAACACAACGTCACGTAATACGACGGGGCTCCAGCAAGTTTACCGCTTTCGTGTTATTTCGCAGCAAAATTCTTGCATTTCCCTTCACACGTCCAGCTCGATGACCATACTCATGTGCGACCGAATGCTGGTTAATGCCCACACATGCAAACAATGATGTCTTGTTTGATCATTCAAACCAGTCGTGATTAGTGTTCCGCGTCCTTGGTCCACCTCACCTCATATCAGATGGGGGACTGCCAGTCAAAGTGTAAACATAGGCACGCGATAACGGCCATCGCCTCACCATCGCGTCTCTGTCGACTCGATATAACCGCCCACTCCGTGGGCGCTTGGACTTTGTCCTTGGGGTGCTACGGGACTGTGTCTCAAGCTTACAAAAGGTTGGATATCATTACCTTGGAACTATTGTTTGAGCGCCACACTGGTGAATTACGGACCGTTGTCTGTGACCAATGTTTTCGGTATGCCGTGCATGGATAAACTACAACGCAACTTATTGATTGTAGTTTCCATGGTGGCGTTAGCGACGACATGTACATCTATGCACTTTTAGTACATATTCACCAGGAGTAGCAACATTTTCCCTTCAAGCTGACCAAAATAGTCAGCGTTGACACGTTCCCATGGATTGTCGGGCAACTCCCAAGGGTGAATGGGGCCGATTGGTTTGTCTCTTTGATACTTATGGCATGTAGCGCAAGTATTCAGAAGCGTTTCGATATCTCTATCGATCGCTTCCCACCAGCAGTATGACCTGGCCAGAGCTTCCATGAGGACCATCCCTGGATGAGCATCGTGTAACTCTCTCAGTAAAGCTGATCTGAGTGTCGATGGAACAACGATACGAGATCCCCGCAAGATACTTCCTTCCTTTAGGCTTAGCTCAAATCGACAGTTGTTAAATGGACGCAGATCGTCAGAGGAACGCGACCCCCCAACCCCACAGCATCATATGTTTCACTTTCGATAAGACCGGATCGCGCTCGGTAACTTTCCTAATCATATCACTGGATATTGGTGTCCTGCCTAGATGTTGCAACAACCGAACAAACTCGCATGGTGCTAAACTTTGTTCATCCTGTTGAGCAATCTGTGGCAGTCTACTGAGAGCAGCAGCGCCGTTATTGTGTGAACCAGCGATGTATCGGATTTGATAGTTGTAAGCAGAAAGTAGAAGTGCCCAACGTACCATTCGGTGTGCGTTTAATTGCTCTATGCCTCGTCCCTCGCCGGGAAGCGAGATTAACGCTTTATGATCAGTCTGTATCTCGAAATCGATTGCCCCACAAATACTGATAGAAGTGTTTAACCCCGAAAATCACTGCCAGTGCCTCTTTGTCCAGTTGTGCATTATTCTTCTCAGCAGCCTGTAACGTGTGAGACGCGAAAGCAATAGGGCGAATGGTTCCGTCATGAATCTTGTGCCCTAGGACTGCTCCGACTCGAAAAGGTGAGGCATCACACTGTAAGACGATAGGCTGGTTTGGCTCGTAATGTACTAACACGGGTGAAGAAGCAAGTAGAAATTTCGCTTTCTCTAATGCTTGTTCCTCTCTCTCTCTCTCTTCCAATGACCACTTGGAGTCTTTCTTTAGCAAATCTTGAAGTGGTGCTATAACTGAAGCAAGGTTGGGTAGGAACCGACGATACTGAGATAACATCCCAACTAATGAACGCGGATGTGCAGGGATGCAGAAATAATGGGTTGTAATTTGTTTTTCGTGCATGTAACCCATGTTTATCCAACCGATAACAAATTTAGTCAACGGAATCAATCATAAATGTGCATTTGGAGCGTTTCAAACGTAAACCATGTTCAGATAGTCTATGTGACACATGGTGCAAAGTGCGCAGACGCTCCTCTTCTGTGCGACCCGTACTTGGTGGATCATTAAGGTACGCACAGGTGTTCGTTATTTCTCGGACGATGTTGTCAATTACAATTTGGAAGATAGCCGGGGCTGAATTAATCCCGTAAAGAAGTCTGGTGTATTGAAATAAGCCTAAATGTGTACTGGCCGCAGTAAGATGACTAGAGGCCTCATCTAATTCCACATAGGAAAAAGCATGACTCAAATCCAGTCTAGTAAACTTGATCCCGCCCGGATAAAGTGGCATATAAATCCTCGACGTTTGGTAGTGGGTACCGGTCTATGATTTCACCGCGATTTTTGGTTAGTTTTAATCGCCACAAATCCGTACGCTGCCGTCGGGTTTAAGCACAGGAACTATCAGTGCCAGCCGTTCCGCTTGGTGAACTGGTACAATTATACCCTCCCGCTGGAGCCTTTTTAACTCTTCCTCCACCTTGGGCCGTAAGGAGTAATGCAGCGTACTGGACTTAAAGAATTTCGGCGCACTGGAGTCCGCCATATGAATCATTGTTTTGATATTGTTCGGTTTCCCCAACTGATGTTCGCTGAACACGTCTGGATATCACTTAAGAACGGTGTCCACGGTGTCCTTCCCCACGGCATGGATGGTATTTAATATTTCTGGCAATTGTTTTATCCAGTCCCGACTCAGTAGATTGACTGGAGCATGAGGCGCAACATGAAGTACAAGGTTGTATGGTCTACCCTAGTGTTTAACTAGTACCTGACACTAACCAAGTAGGTCAATCACTTCTCCTGTATAGGTTTTGTAAACGGTATCAGTCCGTTCCAGATTAAGCAGTGATGAGAGCGCGTTTCTGCTAAACAATGTCACAGCGGAACCGGTGTATAATTCAAATAAAACCGAGCCAACAGCAAAACATTATTGATTGTTCACATCCCACCATCAGCCTTAGTTTGTCGAAACCTTGAATTTGATAAGAGAGGCCGAATGATTGTTAATACCTTACGGTGAAGCGGTGGACTATAATTGACCAGAATGTTTTTATGGAGAGCAAAGACTATTTTGAGTCTATTTACGGACTTCCGTTGACTCTCACACTTTGAACCTCTTTAGAAATGTCGACTGTTAGTGGTCGATTCATATGAAATTAACCTTATATTACCTTTACAAAGTTGTTGCGGCTGTGTTTGAAATCCAATGGACAAATTATTGTCTAGTTCTGTTGGACATAAGGGCTCGGTTTGTTGACACAATCACTTGTAGTTTCTTGATTTAATGTCTAAGTTCATGCTAAACTGTTTAGGTCAGATGGCTACAGCTTCAGTACTGAACGCGGCTGGTGGCGAAACGTGATTCTCCAAATATTTTGCAATGCAAATGTGGTACATCATCTGACTGATCCGGATATATGCATTCGGCAGGCTATTCTTGCTAAAACACACTTACATCTACTTTTACATCCTTTAATAATTTTACCCCACCACAACACTAATACGTCCGTTAAACTGATGCCGTTATGCGTCATTAATGCGAATGATCACATCCAATTTTATCAACTCCACTGTAAGATCATCAATGGTTGCTGCTGTGGGTGCTAGATGATGATAGGTTAGTAGAGATTTACAAAGACGGAAAAAGAACAGTTAATTTGCACGGGTTAACATAATTGTTCTATCAGACACGGCGGAGTAACATGGTCAGATGTCTGATAACTGTTGCGAAAGAGCAGTTAATACTCTCATAGTTAGTGCCAGATGATTCTTTTTGCCCAGCTGTACTGCAATTTTACTGCACAGTACTTTCTTTCTAAAACTAATGCAACAGAAGACTAATACCTCAAAGGTCCAATATCAGTATCCATCTTGGTAGCTACAAAGACGTTTTCGGACGTCCGAAATGAGGCTTCTCCAGGGTAATGAGATCGTGCTTTAGCTTTTGGTTATGCGTGTATTGCCTGATGAATGTCAGAACGAATGTGTAAGCTGCGCATTCTCAGGAATCTAGATCTCTAAGTTGATTGGTGCGTCCATCACAACAATCTGAATTGTTAGTGCTAACTTTCTATGTTTTTCGAATCGCCCGATGTGTACAATTCTTCGAGGTGTAGAGCATATTGACACATTCGATTCAGTAGCTGGGCGCAAACAAGTTACGGTATATAAGTTTGACTGTCCTTGTTGTGATTTGATCGTTGCTTGCAGATAAACGTCCGTTATCGCCCATTCATTAATATTTACTTGGTAATCACGTGGTGTCAATAAGGGGTGGGCGAACAATGAGGGAATAGCGCACACACATCCACACATCTGATGTTGTACACTATTAGCTTGATGCTAATAATTCGTCTATGAATTGGTACAATGTCACACTACGTGGCATTTCAACTTCCTGGCGCGATTTTTCGAAGCACGTAGTTTCGAAGGGAGAGAAGCTCGATTTAGCAATTCGTACTAGTTGAATGAAAACCCAAGAAAACTGCAGTGAAATCGGCCAGTTCTTAGCCTTAGGTTCATAAATGAAGTTTGTATTACAATGCAACTGTCTTACAATTGAAAAATATATCTATCAATTAATGCCCTTAATAATTGTGCAGGTTAATAAAAGCATCCTGGTAATTCTGAAAGGTTCAACCGCTTATCCAATTTTGTTTGATAGGGGATCATGATGAGTTAGTCGGGTGATGAGAACACAGCTTGATTAACCGTGTTGTTTTGGTCAGATCTTATGCGAATGTGACAGGCACCTAGTCGGTGATTAGCGAGTGCTTGCAATATTGCAATTTTTGTTCGCAAGCGAGAAGGGCCACAACACAAGCCTATGGAAAACCGATTTATAAACTAAAGCGTTGTAAGTTATGATATTTCAGTAGCTTATGAGTTTATTCGCAGAAATTTAATCGAAGAGCTATCTTTTGTACATAACGCAGAAGTTTAGTCGGTGTTAAGCTAAGAGACACAGTGCAGGATCAGAAAGGATAAATGGTTAGGCTCAAGGTTGGACGGTATTTTAAATGGACTGTTGAGGTGAACGAAAAATGCAGGGTAATGATTGCAGTGGTTTAAGATTTCACCAAACTGCTCCGACCATCGATCCCCATCGATCCTAATTGATCAGTGAAATGCCTTTTCGCAGTAGTGTGATAATCACGGCAGCATGGCAACCTAACCTCAACAGCATCTGTATGCTTCCGCTCGGCGATGATGTCTAGGTACGCTAGCAGTGTTGAAACTGCAAATTGATTCGCATGATTGCAGAATCACAGGATTTCATTAGCTCCGCTTCGGCTACATGGATTTACAACTTCGGATTAGTAAACGACCTTGCTGGTTTCATGTACATTTTTTTACTATGGGCTGGTAAAAATGCTCATTTGGACGCAACGGCGTAGCCGGCGCTCACACCTTCCAATCATGAAGTCTTCAGACAGTAACTTGACAGGTAGTACGGAAAGTTGCTTGAGCTTTGTCAATAACAGCAGCGAAAGGTACATATATATCTTTCCTTACCTGCTCCGCTGGTTTGATGGATAGATTTATTGTGCGCTCAAATGAGCACAGCATACATTTGTCACAGGATAAGTAATGTACAACCTTATTCTCGAAATCTGCTGTAGCCCATGCGAAGTTTGTACCATGGACGATGTGATAATAGTTGTGGCGTTTGATTTGTTGCCATGTGATTGCTTGCTATCATCGCAGTAGGCTTGACATCCACGCGGTGAACAGTCAAGTCCACAGAGTAAGTCAAAACGTACAGATCAATTAATTTCCGAATAAATATTATCGACTCTGTATCAGGCGGATTTCCTGCAGCTCTCGAGAAGAACTAGTGATACAAATATAAGGTGTATAAATCTGCTTTCAAAAGAACGCCGGGATGTTGTCAAGGATGATGAAGATTACCACCTGGTTATTTCCAACAGACACGCTATATTTGGTTACGGACCTGGCGATGTCTATTGGATAAGAACTATCTTACAGCATGTTTCTTACTTACTGCAAACACAGAATTCAAACATTTGAAGGGTTCATTCCTGTGTACGTACTCTCTTTATGATTCCCTGGTAAATACCGGGGGAAGGAGACATAAACGAGATTTTCGTTATTAATAACGATAGTGAGTTAAATAGGTCAGAAATAATAACTTAATTTTAACCGACATTTCTAATAATCTTTACAGATAATATTTCTGAATCCTTGAAAATTCGTATTATGCTACAAAATATAAAGAGCGCCGCTTGTTCAAAACGCGTAAAATATTGTCCAACCCTTCTTCCAAAAGCATTCTATAGCAATGGAATTCGTTAGGGCTAAGGTTTTTCAGCCGTTTATAAAGCTGCAACTAGCACACCCAAGTATCAAGATGTTCATCACCGCCGATCACGTACCAAACAACCTTCACGATTTAGCCAGAAGTAAACGTTCAGCAGGAGACCGGATATTACCGTTTTTTTATATTTTCCGTGCATTTGAATACTCGAATAATTATCCTCTTCATCGCGCTCTAATAACAAGAAAACTGTGAATCCTGTCACTGGGTTCAGCGGGACTCTCCAGCAAATATCAATTCGGGAAGCAAGTAGAAATTTCGCTTTCTCTAATGCTTGTTCCTCTCTCTCTCTCTCTTCCAATGACCACTTGGAGTCTTTCTTTAGCAAATCTTGAAGTGGTGCTATAACTGAAGCAAGGTTGGGTAGGAACCGACGATACTGAGATAACATCCCAACTAATGAACGCGGATGTGCAGGGATGCAGAAATAATGGGTTGTAATTTGTTTTTCGTGCATGTAACCCATGTTTATCCAACCGATAACAAATTTAGTCAACGGAATCAATCATAAATGTGCATTTGGAGCGTTTCAAACGTAAACCATGTTCAGATAGTCTATGTGACACATGGTGCAAAGTGCGCAGACGCTCCTCTTCTGTGCGACCCGTACTTGGTGGATCATTAAGGTACGCACAGGTGTTCGTTATTTCTCGGACGATGTTGTCAATTACAATTTGGAAGATAGCCGGGGCTGAATTAATCCCGTAAAGAAGTCTGGTGTATTGAAATAAGCCTAAATGTGTACTGGCCGCAGTAAGATGACTAGAGGCCTCATCTAATTCCACATAGGAAAAAGCATGACTCAAATCCAGTCTAGTAAACTTGATCCCGCCCGGATAAAGTGGCATATAAATCCTCGACGTTTGGTAGTGGGTACCGGTCTATGATTTCACCGCGATTTTTGGTTAGTTTTAATCGCCACAAATCCGTACGCTGCCGTCGGGTTTAAGCACAGGAACTATCAGTGCCAGCCGTTCCGCTTGGTGAACTGGTACAATTATACCTTCCCGCTGGAGCCTTTTTAACTCTTCCTCCACCTTGGGCCGTAAGGAGTAATGCAGCGTACTGGACTTAAAGAATTTCGGCGCACTGGAGTCCGCCATATGAATCATTGTTTTGATATTGTTCGGTTTCCCCAACTGATGTTCGCTGAACACGTCTGGATATCACTTAAGAACGGTGTCCACGGTGTCCTTCCCCACGGCATGGATGGTATTTAATATTTCTGGCAATTGTTTTATCCAGTCCCGACTCAGTAGATTGACTGGAGCATGAGGCGCAACATGAAGTACAAGGTTGTATGGTCTACCCTAGTTTTTAACTAGTATAGGTTTTGAAAACGGTAACAGTCCGTTCCAGATAAAGCAATGATGAGAGCGCGTTTCTGCTGATCAATGTCACAGCGGAACCGGTGTCTAATTCAAATAAGACTGGTTCACTATTAACATGAAGCGTGATCGTATATGGAGATACTCTCGTCATACTGCAGCAATTTGTAATTATATGGTTCATAATATTTAACTGGGAATCAGGGTACTCACCGTCGTCTTGGTTTAGCGAATTACTCGAAGCTTGCGACCGTGTGGAACGGCATGCACGTGCTAAGTGGCCAGTTTTTCCGCAATTCCTGCAGTTTGTACGAATGTGAGGACATTAGTTAGGGGAGTTGTGTTGGACACCGCATCGGTAAAAGACGAATTTTCGTAATCTGTCTTCGGGGAAATAAAGTAGAGCCAATTTGTTTGCGCACTCTGCAGGCTGAATAGGGTTGAAGGTGGACAACTGAGTTTTCAGATTTTCGCTTTGACCTACGAGGTTGCAGGTGGTTTCCCATGAAAGGGCTTCTTCCTCTTGTGACAGTAACTTTTCTCATGTGCCATCATCTATAACTCCACCCGATAAGACACTGAATTTTCATAACTTCCTCGACACGCTTTGAGGGTATTGTACTTTACTGGCATTTTGTTGTCCCTTGGTGCATGCGCGCAATGAAGTCTTTTACGTTTTCTCCGCGTTGCTGCTGCAATTTGAAGAACTGGTAACGGACAGAAAATAAACTTCGCTGAATTCCCCATAGCTACTCGAAATATTGAATCACGCGTACGATACTCCTTTTAGCTATTACGTTCATGGAGTCAAAATGTCGTTGTCCTCCTGAACCAAGTGCCTGACGAAAAAACATTATCCAGTTGGCATCGGACAACTCAATAGAAGGGTTCAATAATGGTAAATGAGTCATCTGATGTTGGAAAGACGTTTTCCACTACGTCCACAATTATAAGGTGGGTTTTTCTGAACCATTGGGCCAGAGGATTGATAGTCCTGCCAGAGGGTTCGTACTGCTCGCCACTATCCTGATACGTATCACACAAGTATTCCTATTTCCTCGTTGCACCCGTAGTCCCGAACTCGGTGAGAGAAGACACCAAACCGGAAAGCAAACGTGTTATTTGCTTAATAACTAGTACATTGAAATGCGGAAATCATAAACAGAAAACCAGCCAAGCAGATCAAGAATAAAAGGCCGGTCGGTATCGACTAATGTGAGAATCTTTTCCGATGTGTGTGTGATGTTTTGAATAACATTAGCATTTGCTGCTGTAACAGGATGGAGCAAGTACTAAATTACGGCAACTTCGACACAGCTTCCATCTGGTAGTACGTTTAATGAAACGCAACAATTCGGAAGTAATTTCCATTATTGTCCTTTATATCAGTTATTTTGCCTTATGGAACAATTGTAAACAGCATGACTTCGCTTGCATCACCACCGAAAATTTCGGTTTCGCCTTGGCTAAATGATGATGGGAGCCGAAATCCACTCCCAATGGGAATAGTTGCCAAATGCCCAGTTAGTGTTAGTTTCGTTTTCAATTTGCACCTACCAAAGGACTATCTGACCGGACTGGTGGAGCTTTTGCGTGTGTTCATGTTATACTACTAGTCATTGCCCAGCCATTGCATCCCCCTATTAATTCCCAACTGAGGACTCAGACAGTGAGAATGTCAACTTCTCACAATGCTCGAAACGGTGGTGCACAACAGATTGCAATGGAAGAATGGTCCTCGAGTTTGTGTGAATAATTGTTTCAAAAGCTTTGACCCAAGAATAAACAGAAAATTGCAAAATTGTGTCTGCAAATGAAAAATACCTGGATGTTCTTTGCTACTCCCCTTGCTAGTATTTTTATTATATGCAATAATACTCTTACTTTTTGGCCTGTGGTCCCTATGTTTGAATGGCTTTATATATGTGTGAAACTATTAATAGCGCCCAACATCCCGCTCTGGGTTAGATTAAGGGCTAACTACTAGGGGAAGTGGTTGTTAGTTCTACTACGAAGAATTTTAACAAGTTCCTTCCTTTTATATGTCGTTCGTAGAGCCAATTGTGAGTGCTTAAACTGTGCTGGATCTTGCTGGGTACTTATTTAAAAATACACTGTTGAAAAACCAACACTTGAAATTGGCATATAACTCCATTGCTAATTTGTATTCGTTCGCCCATTTAATCAACCTCACTTTAAAAGCCATGGTAGGCAAGGAATTAAACAGCCCATGGTGCATGATGTAACAATGCTTGATACAACTGGATGATATCAGAAATAACCGGCTAATATCACTGACAATCCTAGAGGAATGCAAAATCAGCTGTATTGGATGCGCGTAAGGGTAGAATAATGAATGCATTCCTTTAGTGGCAGCAATGCAAATATTAACAATCCAAGTTACCGGAACTCGGATTACGTGTTTACCATTAACAAAAACTGAAGAAAATTGTCAATATTCCAGCTCAAGTTGTTACACATATAACCCATAACTCTGTCCACCGTTTGTAAGGTGTGTATAGGAATTGTGCACATCATCAGCTCGAAAACCGCGCCTCAATCTGCATAATTAATCACCAGGTGATATAATTGCATCTCATCAAGTACACATAAGAATGCTTCAATCCGGGGTAGACGAGAAAAGTGAACCACCGTTTTCTGCAAATTAAACAAACTTTGAAATGGCTGCTTTGCAATCCCTGACGATATTTAATGATCTTCATTTAATGCAGTGAGAGATGAGCACTGCGTTAAATTCCACCATATATTGTACAGCAAGCGTAAACATGAGTCTCAGAAATAGCTAGGCAGGTTGGGATAGTTTGCCTCTGTCAAATTATGTGATAAAATTGGTTCAAACCCCTCTGACACTATTACAAAGTCACGCTCCGAGGGAATCCTCCTTAACCACCTCCAGCCGGTTATGCCTAGGAACCGGCTCACCGCAATCCGATCAATATGTAGCTTCCTTTGGGATTTCGCCGTTAGACGATGTGTACGCCCTATGAGCAAACATGACAGTATCCGTGTGTCTTACTTCGACTGCAATTTAAACGTTATTCCAGACTTAAGCATAACTTCTCCAACCAAAGTCATCCGTTAACAGCACTTGTTGTCAATCCATTAAGCAAACAATTTTAACCACTTAATCGGATATTGGTTTGGCATGGAAACGAAGTCGATGTTGATGCATCCAGCATGTGATCGCACAGTGTTTATTCCCTTTTTATATAAGTAGAGCATAGCAATTTAATTAATGGGATAAAGGATTATCAACTCTCTGAAAATAAAAATTGCGTTACCTTACATGAAAAGACTAAATGAAAATCTACAGTTTATCTTGGCGTTAAACGATGGTTGCTAGTGCAATTCTAGTAGCATTTGATAGTCCAAATGTCAAGTAAAATTTGGTATGCGACTTCCGGCGTTTATATCCCTGTACCAGTTCTATTTATATGCTATGCAGCCACCTCAAATCCTTTTGGTATGTCATGTCTTGCGAGTCATTATTACAAATAAACGTATGCCAGTGGATCATACACTTTTGCTTCGCGAAGTTTGATGCACAGAAATGACTTCGGATTACGTTGGTAGAGATAAGGCCGTACATCAGTCGATTATTTTGACCACGTCAATTATTTGCGCTAGATGGCAAATTACACTTGTTTGACTCGAAGCCAATCCACAAAGGAAAGTTATTACAAATGCTGTAACCTGTAAAGTTCTCGACCTGTGGAGGTGCTTTACAAACAGGGACCAGATCAAGTTTAACAAACATTCGTGATGTTATAGTTGAATTGATGTATCCAAAAATAACAAGAGATACAGGTACACTGATGGATGATGTAATTTAACTTCCTTTCTTGCACAATGAACGATGAACAATGCATCTATACTGGTTAAGAAGAGCTGTCTTACAAGTCCTGTTGGATACTTGGTTGGGCTGACAAAATAATAATAACAATGATAATAATAATGCATTAGTTTAAATAATAATAGTAGTTAGCGTGTGCTCCTCAGCCCTCACCGTAGCCAAGCGGTAGTGAGAGTCATCCGTTTTTATGTGAAGCGCTTTATGAAACACCTAATACCTTAGTTCTGAAGGTGTTTCCAACCATTTTACTTTTGTTTCTGTAATGCACGTTCCTGTCATCCTACAGGACTAATCATCACTTGATTTATACAACATGAACTTAAGCACTTCTACTCGAATCCACAAAGTGCTGGAAGCATAAGCTCAAGCAGAGGGCCTGTTAGATTATAATTTATTACTTCGCATCCATTTTCGGTAATTATTTATCTCCTGTCCTTTCTCTTCCTTTTAACTTTCTTAAACCGTTTTACATCACTGTGATATTCGGATGGAAACCGAGCCAACAGTAAAACATTATTGATTGTTCACATCCCACCGTCAGCCTTAGTTTGTCGAAACCTTCAATTTGATAAGAGATGCTGACTGATTGTTAATACCTTACGATGAAGCGGTAGACCATAATTGATCAGAATGTTTTTATGGAGAGCAAAGACTAGTTTGAGTCCATTTACGGGCTTCCGTCGACTCTCACACTTTGAACATCTTTAGAAATGTCGACTGTTATTGGTCGATTCAAATGAAATTAACCTTAAATTACCTTTACAAAGTTGTTGCGGCTGTGTTTGAAATCCAATGGACAAATTATTGTCTAGTTCTGTTGGACATAAGGGCTCGGTTTGTTGATGCTATCAGTTGTATTGTCTTTATTTAATGTCTAAGTTCATGCTAAACTGTTTAGATCAGATGGCTACAGCTTCAGTACTGCACGCCGCTGGTGGCGAAACGTGATTCTCCAAATATTTTGCAATGCAAATGTGGTACATCATCTGACTGATCCGGATATGTGCATTCGGCAGGCTATTCTTGCTAAAACACACTTACATCTACTTTTACATCCTTTAATAATTTTACCCCACCACAACACTAATACGTCCGTTAAACTGATGCCGTTATGCGTCATTAATGCGAATGATCACATTCCATTTTATCAACTCCACTGTAAGATCATCAATGGTTGCTGCTGTGGGTGCTAGATGATGATAGGTTAGTAGAGATTTACAAGGACGGAAAATGAACAATTAATTTGCACGGGTTAACATAATTTTTCTATCAGACACGGCGGAGTAACATGGTCAGATGTCTGATAACTGTTGCGAAAGAGCAGTTAATACTCTCATAGTTAGTGCCAGATGATTCTTTTTGCCCAGCTGTACTGCAATTTTACTGCACAGTACTTTCTTTCTAAAACTAATGCAACAGAAGACTAATACCTCAAAGGTCCAATATCAGTATCCATCTTGGTAGCTACAAAGACGTTTTCGGACGTCCGAAATGAGGCTTCTCCAGGGTAATGAGATCGTGCTTTAGCTTTTGGTTATGCGTGTATTGCCTGATGAATGTCAGAACGAATGCGTAAGCTGCGCATTCTCAGGAATCTAGATCTCTAAGTTGATTGGTGCGTCCATCACAACAATCTGAATTGTTAGTGCTAACTTTCTATGTTTTTCGAATCGCCCGATGTGTACAATTCTTCGAGGTGTAGAGCATATTGACACATTCGATTCAGTAGCTGGGCGCAAACAAGTTACGGTATATAAGTTTGGCTGTCCTTGTTGTGATTTGATCGTTGCTTGCAGATAAACGTCCGTTATCGCCCATTCATTAATATTTACTTGGTAATCACGTGGTGTCAATAAGGGGTGGGCGAACAATGAGGGAATAGCGCACACACATCCACACATCTGATGTTGTACACTATTAGCTTGATGCTAATAATTCGTCTATGAATTGGTACAATGTCACACTACGTGGCATTTCAACTTCCTGGCGCGATTTTTCGAAGCACGTAGTTTCGAAGGGAGAGAAGCTCGATTTAGCAATTCGTACTAGTTGAATGAAAACCCAAGAAAACTGCAGTGAAATCGGCCAGTTCTTAGCCTTAGGTTCATAAATGAAGTTTGTATTACAATGCAACTGTCTTACAATTGAAAAATATATCTATCAATTAATGCCCTTAATAATTGTGCAGGTTAATAAAAGCATCCTGGTAATTCTGAAAGGTTCAACCGCTTATCCAATTTTGTTTGATAGGGGATCATGATGAGTTAGTCGGGTGATGAGAACACAGCTTGATTAACCGTGTTGTTTTGGTCAGATCTTATGCGAATGTGACAGGCACCTAGTCGGTGATTAGCGAGTGCTTGCAATATTGCAATTTTTGTTCGCAAGCGAGAAGGGCCACAACACAAGCCTATGGAAAACCGATTTATAAACTAAAGCGTTGTAAGTTATGATATTTCAGTAGCTTATGAGTTTATTCGCAGAAATTTAATCGAAGAGCTATCTTTTGTACATAACGCAGAAGTTTAGTCGGTGTTAAGCTAAGAGACACAGTGCAGGATCAGATAGGATAAATGGTTAGGCTCAAGGTTGGACGGTATTTTAAATGGACTGTTGTGGTGAACGAAAAATGCAGGGTAATGATTGCAGTGGTTTAAGATTTCACCAAACTGCTCCGACCATCGATCCCCATCGATCCTAATTGATCAGTGAAATGCCTTTTCGCAGTAGTGTGATAATCACGGCAGCATGGCAACCTAACCTCAACAGCATCTGTATGCTTCCGCTCGGCGATGATGTCTAGGTACGCTAGCAGTGTTGAAACTGCAAATTGATTCGCATGATTGCAGAATCACAGGATTTCATTAGCTCCGCTTCGGCTACATGGATTTACAACTTCGGATTAGTAAACGACCTTGCTGGTTTTATGTACATTTTTTTACTATGGGCTGGTAAAAATGCTCATTTGGACGCAACGGCGTAGCCGGCGCTCACACCTTCCAATCATGAAGTCTTCAGACAGTAACTTGACAGGTAGTACGGAAAGTTGCTTGAGCTTTGTCAATAACAGCAGCGAAAGGTACATATATATCTTTCCTTACCTGCTCCGCTGGTTTGATGGATAGATTTATTGTGCGCTCAAATGAGCACAGCATACATTTGTCACAGGATAAGTAATGTACAACCTTATTCTCGAAATCTGCTGTAGCCCATGCGAAGTTTGTACCATGGACGATGTGATAATAGTTGTGGCGTTTGATTTGTTGCCATGTGATTGTTTGCTATCATCTCAGTAGGCTTGACATCCACGCGGTGAACAGTCAAGTCCACAGAGTAAGTCAAAACGTACAGATCAATTAATTTCCGAATAAATATTATCGACTCTGTATCAGGCGGATTTCCTGCAGCTCTCGAGAAGAACTAGTGATACAAATATAAGGTGAATAAATCTGCTTTCAAAAGAACGCTGGGATGTTGTCAAGGATGATGAAGATTACCACCTGGTTATTTCCAACAGACACGTTATATTTGGTTACGGACCTGGCGATGTCTATTGGATAAGAACTATCTTACAGCATGTTTCTTACTTACTGCAAACACAGAATTCAAACATTTGAAGGGTTCATTCCTGTGTACGTACTCTCTTTATGATTCCCTGGTAAATACTGGGGGAAGAAGACATAAATGAGATTTTCGTAATTAATAATGATAGTGAGTTAAATAGGTCAGAAATAATAATTTAATTTTAACCGACATTTCTAATAATCTTTACAGATAATATTTCTGAATCCTTGAAAATTCGTATTATGCTACAAAATATAAAGAGCGCCGCTTGTTCAAAACGCGTAAAATATTGTCCAACCCTTCTTCCAAAAGCATTCTATAGCAATGGAATTCGTTAGGGCTAAGGTTTTTCAGCCGTTTATAAAGCTGCAACTAGCACACCCAAGTATCAAGATGTTCATCACCGCCGATCACGTACCAAACAACCTTCACGATTTAGCCAGAAGTGAACGTTCAGCAGGAGACCGGATATTACCGTTTTTTTCCGTGCATTTGAATACTCGAATAATTATCCTCTTCATCGCGCTCTAATAACAAGAAAACTGTGAATCCTGTCACTGGGTTCAGCGGGACTCTCCAGCAATAGTCGCAAGTACATTTGCACTTTTAATTACATTGCCACTAGTGACTGATACTGAGCGCCATGTTCCAAATTTGTAAATAATTGAGGCGAACCTACCCTCTACTTTATTGTAGAACTTAGGCATACGAAGACAACTGATTATTGCGGCGATGTTTCGGGTGATAAAGGACCAAGGAGAATAAGAAGTATTCCTATAGAACATTCATAAATTACATGAATATCAATTCGGGAATCCTCAACGGTTAAAACCGTCTAGGTGTTACGTGGAACATATTCACCAACAGTCTAACAGAATATATACGTTTGAAGAGTAAGCCTTTCTCTTCACTTCCCGTGGGCTATAACATGATGTAACATTTCATAATGATCTCGGTTGCAGTCTGAATTTTACTATTGGTAACCAACATATTATTCTCCTGCGGACGGCGTTCATGCGTTTTAATCCATCATTCATCCAACAAACGTAGCAGTTAGGTTGGAGTTGTATTGTTTTATTGTATTGCTGTCTAGGCCTGGAAGCCATAATGGGTCAAGAGCTTACCGCGCATGGCACATCACCACTAAAAGTAACGAAACTCATAAAGGCCTTTTTAATTACTATATCAGCATATGGCCCAGAGTACAAGGTTGCGCAACGGACGCAGCAGTTTCTGAGACGAAGCTATATTAATACATCCACCTCCTAGGAACTGTAACTACGTTTATATCATTTGTGCGACTTTACTAAATCATGGGTTGGTTTGGGCAAGCAATAAAACCAGTTGTGAAGTGGCAGGAACGTTTCATTTCCTCATGTATGTTGGCTACGGGAAGACTTCAATCAACACATGACATCACATTTCTCTTTTCGTAAGATGTCTTGGCATTATCATAACCCACCCGTGACCAATCGTATATATCATAGTTACGGTGTTATCATTGGTACAAGGAAAAATCTAAAGCTTTGTAAGAAATACTTGGCAAAAGTATAACGCATACGGGAACAAATCCAGCTCTTGCTTTACAAGCCCAACAAAGAACAGCTATTAATGATTCTCAGTGCATGGGCTTGGTTGTTTGAAAATGGAAGAAAGTTTGGCAAAAATATTAATGACTAGCTAGAAAGTTGGGTTTTGTCTATTGTATTTGTTTACGCTTTATACTGAATTGTCTATTCTTATGCGAATTGTTTGTATAACTTGAAACTATAGTTTAACTTTGCAATCTATGCAACTGCTTTATGCGTATTAAGCAATTAGACTTGCAGGCGCTCAAGACAATAACGTTAGAGTAAACTAATTCAATATTTGTTGGTTCAAATAACATGAAAATACCCACTTGAGTCTCTAGATGATGATGAATGATTGAAAGTAATTGCTCACCAGATGTTCTATTGTTCTAGAGATTTGTTGGTTCCTCTGAACAAATTATACCGCAGGAGGAACTGAATCATCACAATCATCAGGTTCACTCGGCGCTGAATTTTTCAAACCCTAACTGCAGCTCTTAAGCACACTAAGCAATTGTGAACCTAGAATGCCACATAGTACCTAATATTTCATATACCTGAGGTAGTCATTAGTAGTCGCATTCACTGCCGTGGACACACAATCTAACTTATCAGTGGATACATTTCAGGGCCAGAGAACAGCCAAAGTTGTCCTCACAACTACCACACAAATTCTAGTTACTTATTCCGTTGTCTGTTCCCATCGCAGGCTTCATGCAACTATCGCTGATTCCAGTGAGAAGAGATTGAATTATGTCTCAAAATGACCTGTAAGTTCTTTCGGTTGGAAGGCAGTCAAGAGTTACATGAAAAGGAACGAAAAAATAATTTATAACGAAATTAGGCGACAGATTCTAATATCAGACTTTAATTACTACCATATTTTTCTCTGCCATGCAAGACGCTGTTCCCGCATAGAGAGAGATCACTTAGTGCACGGTTGTTGCACAAGTAATGTCAGCAAGTTAGGTTTGGAACAACCACTCCAACATATGAATTTAGCATTTATGCAGGTTATATTGTGGAATTATGTGGTAAGTTCATAACAATGTCAAAATTTTATTGCCTTGACTGATGGAAGTAGCTGAATATGTTTGCTTGAAGTGTTAAATGCATCATGCTTATGTAAAGTCATTTTGTGCACTGTTTTATTCATCCGCCAAGTTAGCTTTTGTTCCATCGGTGAATATACAGTTTATTACCAAATATAAGCCCATATTTATATATAGGACAACAGTATAAGTTTGAAATATCAAAGTTGTCTGAACTCATAGGACCCTATTTTAGTCAACCTCAAAAATATACCAGTAAGTGCTTTTCGTTATGTTTTGCCGATATTCATGGACGGTGCTTGATTCCGTATATTCCCATATGTTTCTGCCAATATCACCCATCACAAAAGTCAAATATGTAATATATCGAGCATTTTCACCACAAAACTAAGGTGGATAGTTATAGTTACGCTGCCCGCAGTGCTGCATGTACACTGTACATAAATGAGGCTACTTCAAATCGCAGTTGATGGCGAAGATTGGGGTAGAGTCGTGCAATTAATTGCTGGGCGGATTTTTCATGTGATTGTTTTCAAATTGTGCATAACATATTTATATAAGCTGATTTCCCTCAAGAAATGATAAATTGTCCAAAAATCATCGGCATGTATACGGTACTATAGAGCAAGCATATTCCAAAGTGGGTACTGCCACACTGTTCCACAACACAATCCTTCACGATTTAGTTTTTCCAACCTGTAGAAATCGAGGTAACGCTTTCACAAGCAATAACTTTTTGCAGCGAATGAACATGATACTCCTACACGAATAGCGTACCCAAGGCTGAGATAGCCATAGAGCACCAAAGATCTCTTAATGCAAACACTTCCATGATTAATGCACCTCACAACCACTGCCTTTAAATTGTTTGTCATGATTCAATGCCTTTTATTCCGTTCCGAAAATCTGTACACATGGTATATGGATTTGGATCACAGTTAAACACGTACTAAAGATAACACATGACGAGCACTGGTCGCATTTCTTCACAGTAAAATTTTCATCACCGTCGACTTACGCTAGACACCTCTAAGAGTCTTGGCAATCTAGCTCGTTCACCGGTTGTATAATTTCTGCGAAAACTAGCTGAAGTTAATGCTCGTTTAACCCCCAAACTCTATGAAGAACGTGGCTTCACCGACATGTTGAACGCACGATATTAAGTGTCGGTTCCTGGAATCTGACTGTCAAGCAAAAATGGGAGATAATTTGCAAATATTTCGACTGTACACAAGATCCGGAGCTCAAAATTGTGTGAACGTGTACGGTTGGAGTAAAAGTGAACAATGATTAAGCAAAGGAAACAAACTAACTGCTTGGCAAGCCCACAAGAATGGTTGAAGTGAAAATTAAACCAATCCGAGTATAAGTTAAATTTCAAGTTTAGCAGTTAGTGATTTTACTGCACTACTGCAAATAGCGAGCTTGAAATGGGAATATCTTGTGCAGACATCCAGTAATATGGACAGTAATCATAGTTCACGAACTTCAACATAAATAATAAAAATGGTGATGGTAATGCAAAACCGTGTGCCGCTTCATATGATCGTGGTACTATGCAAATACAGTTTGTGCTCATCCAAACCAAATCCATGAACACTAATAAATGATTCTTTACCGCCTCGTGGCTAAGAGACGTTTGAGCACATAGTTAGTTTCGCGTTATTTCGTCCGAGTAAAGTGCGTTAGTCAAAGCAACAAGTTGGAATGCATATTATCAAGGTGTCTTTCTAAAAGCGTTAGTGTAGGGGTAAAGATTACATGGGTTTTCACGGCTTTCCGTTTTCGGGAACCCCGAAAAAAGAATACGTATTTTCAGCAACCAGATCAAATTTTAGGCATGGCAAATTTGAGCTGGTGGCCTTTGGTGTTTTGGCTCAGCTCCAACAGGCCGCGATAGTGTTGGATTGGGTTCGTCAGTGTTAACTAAATCATTAAAAATTCTTCTCGGTGAAGCCAGTAATAACCATTGTATAAGGACTTTCCTCCCGCGTTCGTACGGGAAGTGAAGCAGCAATTTGACGCGTTTGGTCACTCTATGTTGGGGGCATCAGATGCATTTATGACGACTTTGCGCCATTGACGTCAGAATTGGGTCTCGTATTCCACGTGGGGTCTCACGTAGGCGTTCAGTATTTGCGAACTTATTGATACCTCGAAAATTCCGTAAGCTCTCCACCAGTATCCAAGTTAATGACTTGGTCTTTTTATGCGTTTCGGCTTCTATTGAGTATTCAAGGTCATTCTGTCCGATCAGTCTGATGACCTATGATCACGACTTTGCACTTCGTCAAGTTGAACTAAATTCTATTCTCGGATGACCACTGATAGGCCCTGTTGGGATCTGCAGTGCCGTATAGTCGTCCAAAATTCTTGATGTCATACCAGATGTCGACATCATCTTTAACTAGTATGTGGTTTGACTGGAGTCCACTAACACCATCCTTGATCAATGCCAGGAATACATGTTGTCCGAGTACCAATACTTGAGTTACACCAAAGTGGACTTCATTTGGGTCGGATACGGACCTCTCATGTTCATCATTGGAATATTGTCGATCTTACAGTTACATCAACTATTCCCTAAGCTGCATTGGTGAATAAGAACAAGGCGAATTTATTCCGTTCAATTTGCTGCACTGCAATTGAATCTCCGAACAGTGGACGACAGATATTTTCCGCATCAAAAAGCAGTAACCACGATTTTTCAGCCAATCATACCGAGGTACTTGTGTTTGAATTGTATGTGTTTTCACCGATTAATAAGTCTTCTTTTAACTGCAAATAGAGATAACTTTGTTGCCTTTTGCTCAGAACTAGTTAAAGTCTAAGGACACAACATACATGTTCGTGAGTCCTGGGAACCTGATGCACAAAAGATAACTAAGTTGCTCTAGGGCTTGTTGCAAAACACTTTGTTCTCTTGTGCTCTCGGCGAGCAGCTGCTAATGCATGGGAACGCATGTGAAAGAACCAACTCTCCACCATTTTAGTATCACGTCAGGAACAAATTTGATCCAAAATGTAGCATCTTGCAAGGGCCTGTGTTGGAAATGTTATCAAAATTGTAAACATATAAAGCACTTTAATTTGAATCGAAATAAATATCCTCTAGTGGATTTACCTTCAGTAAGCCTACAGACAATTTTCGTTGACGAACCTACTCCACTCCATTTTACCAGTTCCCTTAATTCCTAATGGTAACTAATGGCACATTAGACGTCTTTGTGTGTATATCGTTTTCTGGCCAGTAGGATGATTGCGACCTCCAGCACGGAGTTCGATTGTTGGTTAGATGAATATTTTTGTCCCCCATATGCATGTTTGCAAACATCTTATCATGACAATGATCTATGTTTGCAAGGTAATTAATCGAGTTTGCGTAGCATCATAAACTTTTGGAAGTACAACTTAATCATCTTTACCTGCCGGACACTTCCATTATATACACAACATGTGGTCTACAGCGGAAGGTGTTGCATGCTGTCCTTCAAAATCTACTACCTGACATGGCTGACAGAACAGAGCGATGCACGATAAGTCCCCTCTGATATATCGATGGAAGGGATTTACATTTTACCAATTCACTACTGGGTCCGAAAAGGAGAAATTATGTGAGCACAGAGACAAATAACCTTTATTCGCGGTTGACACATCATACCTAAGTACAATACGTTTCAGTTTAATAAGTAACTTGCGTCAATTCGTTGAAAATACATAAATACAAGCCAGCAGTATACCCACCCCGGTGACATGGGACAAACGAGACGTTGTGCCCGTCCCACAGCTTCTATCGCAATCTAAAAAGTACGTTTACCTTGTTAGCATTTATGTGCACTACGAAGTAGGGCTCTGATTTGTTTTTAATAGTCTTATCAAATCCATTGAAAGTTTGACATAGATGTCCATACCTTTCATGCTGGACCAAACCAATGCGCTCAAACGGATTGTGACTTTGTCGCACTCGCAAGCAGCAGCTTTGTTACCTCTTAAACCTATGTTGTTTATGTCAGCGAATTGATCACTGTGAGCTGTCATCTTTTTATCCATTAGGTGACGCCGGTTTTCATTCAGTATTCTGTAAAGCATTTTCTTACGTAAAGCCAGAATCCAAATTTTCGTTATCCAGAAATAGATGATAATTAAGTATTAGCGACGCTAAGATCTGAAAGGATGATGTAGAAGGCGAAACATTGGTTCCCCTGCTACTCGAAAACTTCTGTGTTCTAATGCTGCAGGATGCCTTTGTTTCATCGGACGAAGACAAGAGCATACAAAGTTAAAATTTTCTTCTATTTGCAGCGTTAGAGCTTCGCGCTTCGCAAAATGATACTTGTGGGTGAATCACGGTTACTCTGATCTCTCGTTCGAAAGATTTTCCTTAACAACATTATCGTTTTCTTTGCATGAGATTGGGTCTTCAGTCAATGAAACTAATACCTTAACAGAAAGGTATCTTCGTTGACGACTCCAAAGACATAATAAAACAAGACTTCATTTCACCACATGATAGGTAACAGCATTTCAGCATAAAAGCACACGTGAACAGACGCCCCAAAGGAGGCATAATTTCCATTCAAATATACTGAAGCAGCATTCATTATTTTCTTAAGCATTGGGAGTAATTAACAGTTGTTTTGTTGCACTTGGCTTGCTCTAATTTTTAAGTCACGTTACCGAAACTCACAAGCTATGTTAAGTGAGATATATTTTGCAAAGAAGATAGTAACGTTATTGTTCAAACTTTGTACCCATTCTTAAGCGAGAACTGGTCGATTTCACTAAAATAAATACTCTTGGGTATTCATAAAATTAGAACCATTTCTCGATCGAGCCTCTCGCTCTTCGAAACTACATGCTTCGAACAACGGTGCGCTGGAATTGAACCGACACATGGTGTACAAACTAACAACTTCACAGGAGACATATTAGGATAAACGAATATTGTACGCTATCAGATGCGTGTATGTATGTGCGCTATTTGTTAATTACTCGCGCTCCTCCTCTGCACTCACATCATTGCTAAGTACAAATGGTTGAATGCGCGATAACCGACTTTTAATGGAAACTACTGATCAGATCCTAGCAACGTCAGCCAAAGTTCTCTCCCACAACTTGTTTGCGTCTAGCCACTGTCTCGTATGAGTCTATATGCCCTGCACTTTGAATGCTTTGAGCAGCGGGCGATCCGAAAAACATAGAAACCTAGCCTTAAAAACACAGATTGTTAAGAAGAGTGCAACAACTAATATACGAATGTGTTTCCTGAGAATACGCCGCTTCCGTATTCATCCTCACGTCCATTATATATTTCACGCCTGGCATCCATGGCTAAAGCACGATCGCATTATTCTGGAGAAGCCTCAAAGTCGGACGTTCAAATAAATCATTGCGCCAACCTCAATTGATACGGAGAGTTGGAATTGGCTTTACTAATCGTCTCCTAATATTACTGTAGAAACAGTGCAAAATGCATGGCAAAAGGGGAAAAAGAAAAGTCTGGCATTTTCTAAGAGACTACAAACTGTTTTTTTGTTGCAACAGCCATGCAATATCTGGCCATTTTAATCTATCGAATCTGATGGTGCATGTTCCTTACCCCCTACAAATTAATTAATCATTGTCCGTCATTATTAGTCTCTGAAAGAGTACAATCTTCTTACACCTCCAGCTTGTGTACTATAGTATTGCAGCAGTGTAGTTCAAAACATTGAATGGTGTCAGATTGAATGGTCAATTTGGAGTATGCGTTGTGTGGATGGACTGCGACTAGCAATCTCAAAGTGGACCGTGATTCCCACTGAAGCGAAGCTTGGCCATTCCATCACTAGGACTGTAGTTGATGAAGCAGAAGCAAATTGGGTGTTGCCTGCCTAAAAACACTGAACTCCATGACGCATTTCGAGGATTTTTCTTCTCATCTGATCAAGACAGAAGACATCGAACCCTGGACCCTTGGGAATTCATTTGTGACCGCTGCCCCTAAGCCACCGGGTTACGACGGCAAAGCTTGCCACCAGAGTCAATGAGAGATTGGGGGGTCAATTTGAAGTACACGTTGTGTGGATGGATTGCGACGCGCAATGTCAAAATGGACCGCGACTCCCATGGAAGTGAACCTTGGCCATTCGATCAGTAGGATCATAGCTGATGAAACTGAAGGAAATTTGTGTTGCCCGCCCAAAATCACTGCACTCCCTAACGAGTTTTGTTCTTATTTCATCTCATCACCCAATTTGCTTCTGCTACATACACTGCGATCCTAGTAACCGAATGGCCAAAATTCACTTCAATGGAATTCGCGGTCCACTTTGAGACGGCGCGTCTAAATCCACCCACAAAACGTGGACATGAAAGTAACCCCCAATGTTACTAGAGGTCGTACCAAGCGTTGCCCTTCGTGACCCGGTGGCTTCGGGGTTGCGGTCACGACTAACATCCCATTGGTTCCGGATTCGATGCCTACCATCTCCATCTGACGAGATGAAACAACATCGTAACGCGTCATGGAGTGCATTGTTTTCGGATGGAATACTGATGCTGATGGTGCAGCAATATTGTTGCAGGCTGACGGACGTAAGAGTATCGAGGTGGTAACATAAATTGAGGGTTGTAAACGTAGATGTCAGTGTGCTTGAGCAAGAATAGCCTACCAATTGCAAATATTCGGTTCAAGCACCTGAATTACCACAGCTGCATTGCTAAATATTTTGGCAACTGCATTTGGCTTCCAACAGTGTATATTACCGAATCTGTAGTCATCTTGGTCGACCGGCCTTAGTACGAACCAGCGGACTAGACTCTAAATAAAAGCATTTTAACTGAGAGCATCAACAAACCGAGCCGTTATGTGCAACAGAAATGAAGAATACGTCGGCCTTTGGATTTTACAGCATCATCGACGAATTTGTTAATATAATTAACGGTTCCATCCATTTTAAAGGGATTCAACGAGTGAGAGTCGACCGAAGAGAGTACAGCGACTCAAACTGAATATTGTTATCTAGAGAAAAATTCAGACCAATTATAGTCCACTACTTCGCTGGTAAAGTGTTAACAACCAGCCAGCCTCGCTCATCACATTGAAGATTTCGACAAAATAAGGCTGAAGGTGGGTTGGGAAGAAACAAAAATGTTTAACCAGTGGCTCGGTTGCCACAAAGACATCACGGTGACGCAAATGGTTTGATGACGTCCAAAGGAGAAGAAATAACATGAGATAAATGGTTACTGAATACGGATGCGAACTAATAAATTATACTTGACTAGGCCCTCTGGTTTTCTTGTGCGTCCACTTGATTTTGGATGCAGTTGGTACCGTTTGAATGTAAGGGGTATAAAGCAAACTCTGACAAGTCACGTGGGATGACAAGAACGAGTAATACAGGGACAAAAATTAAATTGTTAAGAACACATTGAGTTTTAACATTTTAGGTGATTCCCCAAACGATCAACTTGCAAACGGATATGTATCACTACCTTAAGCTATGGTGATGGCTGATGAGCACAATGTTTGGCCCGCATTATTTTATCTTCAAATGAAATGAACTAAACGTGGACTGCAAATGGAATGATGTTTTGTCAAACGATCCTTTAAGAAACGTTAATATAGGGGTAAGAATAATGTTCCATCTCTAGCGTGAATAACATCTAGACACAAGCGTATGATATTGAAGAAGAACTGAGCTTAACTCAATGTTGGTCCAAGAAGATTACTTTCATCAATCATCATGACAGTTGTATCAATCGTTATTTGTGGGTAAAACATGTCTCCTGTAAAAACGCGAATAAATTTTAGAGTTGATCTAGTACCTGTGTGTAAATCACCTCCACAGTTCGAAAGCTTTACGTCTGGCAACATATGTAATACATTCCTTACTGGAATTGGCTTCGAGGTAACTAAGTGTAATCTACCCTGGAGCGCAAGTTCGAATTACTGAATTAATGTACGGTTTTTTCTGTACAAGCGGAATCCACAGTCATATTTGTGCGTTAAATTGCGCAAAGTCAATGAATAAAAACAATTTGCCCGATTCTATTAGAATGAACGACTAAGGAAACCTAATATAGCAAGAGGATTTTTAGTCGCTGCATGGCATGTAATTAGAATTTGCACCGGAAAACACGCTACGCATGAAATGTGCTTACCACATTTTACTGCCCATTTGGAATATCAGGTTCTACTATTTGATACCTAACATTTACTAGCAATCATCGTTTAACGCCAATGATAAATTTAGTAACTAATTTATTTTTGCATGAAATGTAACCTAATTCTATCAGATAGATGATAACCCTTTTATCTCAGTAATTAAACTGCGGTAAGCTGCGTATCTACGCAGGGGAAACAAGCTTTTCTTAATCAAGTCTGTATGCATCGACATTTATTTCACTCCGATGCCTTACCAATATCCGATTTACAAGTTGAAGGTGCTTGTTGTAATGCAGTGACAACAAATAATACCTTTACAATTTACTTAAATTAAACAACTTGTTTATTTGTATGGCGCTATTATTAAACCTCATTTGAACGAAGACCCACTAGACCAACATGTTTACCCACCGGACGTGGACTTCGTCTCACGGCGGAACTTCCATGAGAGTTGCATTTTGTTAACTTTGCAATGAGCTTGTGTTGGTATACACGGATGTAGCTACCCAAGGAAGACCCCGTTATGGCATGACCTCCAGTGTGTGACATAGGGGTTTACGTCCATCTTACCACATTGTGTATCAAGGGCTAACAAATCCAATCTGCTTAGCTATCACTGCCATCCGTGGTTTCTCTCGCTGTACAACATATACAGAAATTAAATGAAATGTTACACTCTCATTACATTCAACTGGGCTCACGAAATACAATTAGCCTTTGCAAAGCAGCCATTTCAAAGTCTGTTCACTTTTCACTTTTCCCTTCCACCCAGGATTGAAGTGTTCACATGAGTTTCTGAGGATATACAATTCATATCAGCTGGTTATTAGACACACAAATTGAGGCGCAGTTTTCTATCCGATACCGATGTGCTCATTCCTATCCACACCTTACACGCTGTGTATAATGTGACCGATGTGTAGCCAAGTGAGCTGGAATATTATCAATTTGACTCTTGTTGTTTTATTTATTTTTGAACGCATCTTCCGGAATCCGTTAACTGGGTTTGATGCTGCCTGAATAACTGTCATTAAAATAATTTATTCATTTGTTCTATTATTACTCTCACCCAATACAGCTGATATTTCATTAATTTAGGGTTATCAATGAGATTGTTCTGTTACATCCATCAATGTTAGATGCTGCATCATGGGCTGTTTGAGGTATTATGTAACGTGCCGTTTAAAGTGACGTTGGTTGAACTGAAAAACAAATATAACGCAGGCAACGGAGTCCTAAGCCGATTTCGTGTTAATTTTCAACAGGGGATCAGAAGACAATTCGCCGGCAAGAACCAACACAGTTTGAGCAACCTCAATTTTGACGCTTCCAAACACATTTAAGTCCATGTCCCTTCAGATAACTTTTTCATATACAAGAATCAGCTTGGTATACTCAACCGACTGCATTGTGCCCTTTATTTTGGAGCTAATTTAAGGGGGTATATACGGTCTCCCCTTAGACTCGTGGTACAAACGCAGGCAGAACGTATTCGAGAATGAGTCTTTGGAAAGGGATGACACATGGGAATCCAGAGTATTAATCGGAAACTGCGAAATATCGGGCACAATCATTACATCAAATTCATTCTCCAGAAACAACCTAAAGATCTGGACCTTTCCATGTAATAAAAATGTAATATGGGATTTGCAATGGTCAGCTTTCAATATTCAACGTCCAGCAGAGCTATCTCAAGTTAGCCAAACGTAATGCTGTCGACTGCGTTCCCCATGTATGCATCGTTAACACTGGGTGTGAGAATTTTCAGTTAGAGTCATACAGATGTAAAGCTTTAGTGTTAGACAACCGTTGACGACCATCATTCTCACCGAGCTTCGAACATTCGCAATCGACAGCTTTCCAAACATGAACACCAGCAGGAGTTCCCCGTGGAAGTGTTCAACGTCTCGGAAAGTATCTAGTTTTAATTTGGTCTGGGCCTTACATTCGGTGGTTGCCTCTGCAATAGACATCAATTTAGATTATCTACTACAAATATATAACTTTTGAAGGAGTACTTTGACATTTTTTCGCCAGCATTGTTCCCAGGGTCAACGAGACGGTCGTACTGGTTACATTTTGAATACTAAGGCGATACCATGTATTATTTGTCATTTTTTGCTTTTGGCCACAATCATTTATTTCGGTTGAAGCTAATTCGTAAGAAATACCTTCGTTTAAATCTACTCTCTCCAACGGAAACGACCCAAGGTTTCTGTTTATAAATGTGCGATCAGTGCCCAAGATTGAGGCTATTTTTACACGATTGTTATCAATGCATTTTTCACTTTTGTTTATACATTTATAAAATGTTACAATTTTGGTGATGTCACTTCGCTTCATCCGCAGTTGGCACTATAAAGTGCTGAAAATTTACTCATCCGGTTACATAAAGCTTATCTTGACTTGACTTGTCTTGATACCGATATGGTGCGCGATCCCCCTGAACATCTTTAAACAGCGTTCATGTATCGATACGAACAATGCGCAGTCTATCAAAAGTTCCCAACTCCTAGTTGGTCATGTGGTGAATGACACCATGCGGATTTAACTGCCTCCAGAAATACCAATTCCAATAATATTAACCATGAGGCCAGAAGGAACATTTGTGCTGTTCCACAAATGTCAGCAAACCAATCATGTAAGGAGCGTCCGCAGTTCAGCCCGAGAGATATCCAAAATACATAAACACTGTGGGCACTCCCAGTCTAAATTTATGTTTGTAATGTTCAAATTTGACTATAAGAATAGAACAGATGTCGGTTTCCATTAATAATAAATTTCCGTCTTCATTCTGACACAAGCTCGGACACAATGTTTTTCTCAAGTTCTACTTCGGAATTCTTCCTAATCACTGATCAGCATGTCCAGAGAGTACGTTACGGTTAACTGGAAAAATGACCTGTGGCGTATATTTCAACAAGGTTTACTTCTCAGAATACTTAAAGTATTGACTTCCTCAACCTGCAATTACTTGGCTTTGAATAGATGGAATAATTAGACTACTAAATGTCCCAATGCACCTAGTGCAAGGACATACAGCTTACATCGATTGCTCAAGTCAATATTTAGTGCTCACTGGTGGAGTGGCCAATCGAAGGGGCTGTAATCACATAATGTGCGTACCCTAAATTTCCCGACCGAGAGCACCGAGGACCTAAAATTAGAGGACAGGTAGGTGTCTGGTACCGCATGCTGCTCATGGTGCTCAGATCAATACTGTGACTATGAAAATCAAACGACTATGGTTATATGATTCACTTGGAAACGTTTGACTCAGCAGTAAAAATATCAGTATCTATACTGCTTTAATGCCTTATTCACATACACAAGAAAGAAAATATCTCAAACACTTATGGCAAACTGGCGTGGCTAGTTCACCATACAACTTCTATTTATTGATCTTACTGGGCAAGTATTGAATGGAACACGCGCAATCTACACATTTTTTCTAATGAATTTCGCTGTGAAACCATTACTGTGTTCTTCAGGACAGAAATTGCGCACCTTTTGTCAGTTATGTAAAGCGTGATACATTGGTTCTAAAGAGCAGTTGAGTAACTTAATGAAACAGATTAGTTAACTGAAGGAGTGACAACAATCTATCCAGAAGTGTACGTAAGATTTCAAGCATGATGACTAATTTCTCAGAAAGCATAGCCTATCAGTGGAACCAAATGTTAATAGTAATAGCAAAGGTGTACCGTTAATTGCTTTATAATTTGTAATAGCCAAAATATTCTTTGATCCAATCTATTAGGAAAGGAAATATTTTTCACCGCGTGGTACACGACGGGCACCAAATGGGCTTTGGCTTGTGTCTACCACGTTTGAAATCAATCCAACTCAGTATCATGCGATGGTTGAAAAATCTCCCCCATTCGGGATACATTTGCTTTCGAGCAATTCTAGTAAGCAAGCATAGATAGGGTTTGCAGGCGTTTTTTTGAAATAATTCTATTGCATTCCTACCCGGTCCAACAGTCTGCTCTGCATAATTATGCTATCAAATGATGAATCTTTCGTTCGCTTAAACCCTGCACCCAGCATTGTATTCATTGAATTTATCCAGGACAGATAGGACGTGGAAGTACGGAAGTCAGTGAAATCAAATTTATTTGCTAGCCTCACAACATATTAAACAACCATCGACATCAACTTTCGTAATTTCAAGGAATGAAGTGAATATTCGTAGCCTTTGCTAACAGTACTTTTGTTGAAGACATGGACGACGTGGTCATATTGTTAATTGAGACAAACTTTACTCAGTCTGCGAAATCCGATTTTACTAGGCGCTACTAACTGAGACTGTTCATTGGGTACCAAGTTGACAGGAGTCAACACGGACCACTCCTGAACATCGACACTGTTTCGGTTGCAATGAAGATCAAACTTTAGCTGCGAGATTCATAACCAAATATGAAATTGCAAATACATTCCTCGCCTATGTACCTAGTGATTCTCGCAAAATTCATTGGTTCCTTGATCACGGCGTCAGTCGTGAAGAAATACTACCGGGTTCCACTCTCATCTTAAGTGGCTTCCACCTGAGGAGACCCAACTAGGAGGAAACTGGGCGGCGGAGTTTCGTGCTAGAATTACACAACGAATTTATTAAAATCAAGGTGATATCTTCCGTATTATGTTTCATTATTGAACGTGGATATCATTGAACTTCTGATTCACTCTATTACTGAGTGCAGTTATATTGGTACACTTTATAAATTTGAGGGCTGTCAAGGCTGCCACTTGTGCGTTAAGTAAGAAAAAGTTCAAAAAGCGATATCCCTATATCGAAAGCTTCTGTGGATAGAAATCTGCATGTTTATTTTGATCTATCGATGGCATAAGCCACAGAATTAGCTCTCTGTACTAAAACCTGCATCGTATGCTTCTTTCTAACGACTAACAGCTATTGCGCTTCGTTTGGTCTGACACCCAATTTTCATCAAAAAAACAACTGTTCACACACCCAGCAAAGATCATAAGGCAGATTTATTTATATCGGATGCTGTTCGCAACAGCCGTTCGACTGTGCTATGAACAAAAGTATCCTTATCTCCACTGGTCCATAAGTTCGAAAGCTAAATCCGGTAGGTATAAATGAATTTTAGGAAAGCCTAAATATCTGACAGGGGTTATTTTCTGATTTCAATCAACTTGCGCTCCTTAAAACGCCTCCGGGTTTCAACCTCTACATAGTTGCATATATGTAGCTTAAATGTAACCAACTCAGTTATACTAGCACACTGAACCGCAATGGAAATCGGCCTGTAGGTTATTTGAATTTAACTCTGTCCATGTTAAATAAGAAAAGGGTGCGTCTGTTGCATTAGGTCGGATTAAGGAGCTTCGAGAAATACATCGCGACTGAGGGCCTAGGGATGAGTTCTTAGATTGGCTAAGCTATAAAAGTCAGTCTATTGTTTTACATGGGAATCAGGGACATCACTTCTGTCTGCCCAGTCGATGTTGGATTTTCCGCAAGTCAACAGATACCATGATATAATCCTACTTTGCGTGCCGGGGCTTTGTGCTTTTCTCCGGAATATTAACTGTCAATAATAAAGACATAGATTTTACAGCTGTGTTATCTGATCTGCACTGGAGGTTCCCAACTGAAATGCATGAGGTACAACTGCCACCTCCTTCAAACGGACGCTTGTAAACATGCACTCATGACCAACCAATGAGTCTAGTAATCTCTTTCAGCTGGTAATATTTTCTCACAGTAGCGTCTGATTAAAAGCTGTGTGTAGACTTAATATATTGGAACATATTTGGAACCGATCGGGAAGTCATCATTTCAGAAAACTTGGTAAACGACCGGTTAATGTATTTATGGTGACACACTTCCCGTTTTTATACCTCAAGATCACAAACATAAGGGCCCTGTTGACCGCGTACTTAAACTTTGTATTTATTTGACAGAAAAGTACATCAACCACTGGGTTCCCAGCTAGTTAGCCGTTAGTGGTAGACTGATGAAATTCACCGATTTCATCCATAGCCTCAACCGCTACGCAGCGATGAAGTAACCAACTCACAGACTAAGAACCTAATTTACTCTTATGAATTTCACCAAATGCAATGGTCTAGTTACTCGAAGGATTTCATCAGCACTGGCAGCTTGGTTTATGCAAGGGTATGTAAAAACGTTCGAGTCGCAACCTGAAAACGGCACTTACCAACATCTGTGGTAATTCACTCCCCGTTCTGTTGTCTGTGAGTGATAATTACCGGGGTGGTAGAAATCACGTACCTACCCATCAGGAGTTACATTATCTAATATCGATGTACTAAATATTGAGTGACTTCACTTACTAAAATCCAGCCACATTGCCAGTCCCAGAGGTAACCGCCTGAAACTGAGTAAACATTAAAGCGGCCTAGAAAGCCGAAGAAGTTTCATCGCTTTCTTTAGATTTACTAACCCTGGAAATATCTACAAAGTTAATTATTTTTCCTCTACATTGAATTTCTGCAAAAAGCGATTGTAGTTCGAGCTTGGCTCCAATCGTTTCATTATATATAACTGCTACTATGGAAAGTCTCTATAATAACACCATAATGGATTTAAGGATCACCCAGATTATAGAAAGCTGCATATGAAGGTGAATGTTATCTTTATTTTCTAAGAGAGACGCTAACTATAACGGTTCCCCACACTGCTTCATATGATAAGGTTAAATTCCCAATTCACACTCTTATCCTGCGGCATCGTACTTAAGGCGGTCGACAGTCAAACTGATGACACAGTTAATTTTTGCTTTCGTTTTTTCATCCTAACCATCCTACGGGTCTTGTCAAGCACTTGACTTTTATCTGTGGTAAACCGTTCTTCATTTTGCCGACAAGGCCATTAACAATTTAAACGGTTTATTCTTTTGATGCACAATACTAAGTGTCGGTGTAAATAGCAAATTAATGCTGAGAACGTTAGGATTCATAATTCCGTTGTTCAGCTTTCTGGGCCCAGTGAATTCACCATAAACTTGAAAGTAATTTACATAAACGTCAAGTGTAAATTTCATCAACTCCTGGACTATGGTAGAATATAAAACGAATGCACTGCGACTGTGTTATTAATCATACGACCGATTTTGGATAGACTGTGGAGAACGTAAACTACAGCACGCTTTACTTCCATCATTTATTCCCGTCAGGATAATTGCTGTGTAGCATCGGCTTTCATTTTGAAGGCGCAATCATGCAACAGCAATATTGCACCGTATGAGCGCAATCGTACCACCGTTTCAGAATTGCATGGCGCGAGCTGTTGACTCGATCCTATGTTTCTTATTCGCTAGCCTTCGAGGATACATTACAGGTAAGGGTCAGTGGTTGTGATCCCTTTCATGGGAGGCATGACAACTGGGGAGGATGACATCTTGTTCAGCAGGAGAGAAAGTTACTATGTTTCACAGTCGAACCATACACCATGACCCGATAAAAAGCCCACTAGCAACACGCGTCTTGTAGATTAAAGTGCTGATAATGTTGCTGCAAAACAGACCGGGACCATGTGCAAGTAAAAAGTTGGGTTTCATTTCATTCGCCTTAATACGTTCACCAGATAGTGTTTATCGACTAGATGTCAGTTAGTTGAAAACTAGAAAATCCACCGAAAAGATATTCTTTAACTAAAATTCGGTGTGCTTATTGGGTGGCGTCTGCTTAGCTTGGTGCTACCAGAACTTGATGTAGATATTTGCTCATTTATAATCCACAGTAAATGATACATCCGCAAGCCGCACCTCAACTGGCCTCGTGTTACGATGAAAACTGGGCATGATGTTAATGTCGTACGTTTGGTAGAGGTCAAAAGCTATCACGCACCCCGTGTATAACCTCCCTTCCTCCATTGAGGAAACACACTGACGGAATTGAATTAGCCAGTTTCGCTGTCACTCTTTCACATCGCTGCGCTCCACAAATGATATCGTCCTTGTTTTGACAGAACTGACTTTAAAAACTGAATTATTTGCCTGGTGTGATATCCCAGTGAAGATTATCAACCAAGAGCTTCATACGCTTATATGCTCCCATTAACCGATGCCAACTACCCCACTCGGTTTGCATGAATCCAGCAGCTAATTGGAGAGACTGTGAAGTGTCACGACATGCGCGAAAATACCTATTATTATTATTATTATTATTATTCGTATTGCAGTACTCGTTGACATTATATTATCAAAAGACTATCACGGATATCACCTATCTTTATTGATCCCTTCCTCACATTTACCTAATGTTTCACCTAAATATTAAGACTAGGTACTATAAAACAAATGTATCATTGTCATATATCCGCAGAAGATGATTACTTGGTCAAAACAATTCGGCCTAGATCCGTCTTTGTAACCAAACACTAAAATGCGCCATGTGCCCCTGACGCAATAACGTACGAAACTTTTGGTCGCAAGAGGCGAGATAATAGTGTCCTAGCATTGGGAAAGTGATCCCATCGCCAAATGTATCACATTAACATTACTAAATGTACCGAAAGAACACTACCAGTGCTCCATAGTATCCGCGGACGGTATATTGGAATTGCTTAAAACTTTGATTTGCTTTGTCATCTTTCCAGCTTAAGTATATATCGCAATTTACTACCTAAACTTGTCTGTACAATGGAACACTAGTGTCTGTTGCACGAGTGCATGGTGAAGGGCTAAATAGTTTCACCGCGAGATTATCTGTACGGCAACTAAATGGAAAAAAGTTAGCACAAAATTACAGATGACCTTTTATTACACACGTATTCATTTTCAATCATGATAACGGTAAGGAATAAATTACGGTTGAATATTCGTTAGAAAAGTTCCTTATAAATGATTGAGCTATCTCTTCTGAGTGAAACCGTACAATCGAGCGAAGATGGATTGAACTTAAATTTGCTTGAAATTGCATTCAGTTTCCGAGGACGTTGATGATCAATCCTGGAGAAATAAGTTGTTGCGGAACAAAAGCTAAATGTTATTAATATAATATTCTCGATGCTGCAGAAAATATTGTGGAATACATATGGGCAAAAAACGCTGCCAATCGTCCGCAACATCGAGAAGATAGATAAATTACGCAACTATGGAATCAATATAGTCCATGAATATAAAGCCACTCATTAATGTGTGACTTAGTAGCGTTTGATGCGGTCACACAATGAACCACAAACCTAAAAGTACTGTAGGGTTTGTATACAAATTGCTGCAACGCAAACAACGACGTAGGACGTAGTCATTATCTGTTGTGTTCAACACACAAGAGGTGTTAATTGCTGGTACCGTGGTCGCTGATACACATGTGATTGAGGGTTAACATGGTCACCCTACGTAATTGTATGTTTGGTACATTTTGTTAATGTGGATTTTGTCCAGTCACTTAGTGCGTGTATGTTGAGGAACATCTTAAATGCTTCGTAGGCTTAAAGTTATAACTGGAAGTGAAGAGAGTAACTGCTGTTAACATGTAGTGGTATGTCTGTTCGCTTTGGATGGGAAATGAAATCCAGGCGACTGACAAGTGCAATAGTTATTGACTAGCATGGTAGAATTATATATGCGTTTAAAATACTCCTGGACATATTGGCTGGCGCAAATAGGTCAGCATTCCGCGGTGGTTTTTTGTTGAGCGGTGAAACTAAGTAATAACGGTAAAGTCGACTGCCCATAAAGCTACTTGATATGTATCCAAGCTAACATTTCGCATCCAACAGCTGGCGTCGATGGCGGCACCTGGAACCATTGTTACTCGCCATAAAGTTCACAATACATCTGCTTGTTAGTGTGCTTGAGAGGACTTTTCAAGTAGGTAAAATGTAGTTGTGTCTTCATCCGCATTTCTCCATGAATGCATTATTCGGGTAAAGTTAACATCGACTGTGCTCGCGACGCTCAGTGGAATAGTGGTCATGGCGAGAGCCGCCAACCGCTACGGGCCTAGTTCCGCTCCCAATTCAAACTATATCTACCTAATGAGTCCGAACCAGTAGGAAACGCTAGTTGTGGAGCGCAGGGATAAGAGAGAGCCACACCGGAACCCTCCACTTAGGCTACGAAGCGTGTTTTTTTGTTCCGGTGTATTACAAATATATTTGAATTCTTCCCATTGATACAAGCATCCGGTCTGAAGTCATTAACTACATACCGTTGATAGAAAACCGTTTTGTGAATCAGCTGGTCAGCATTTCTCCATATCTGTGAGGAATAGCGTAAATGAGAGGCGTATATATTTTGTGTGAACTTGTTCTCTGGTATTGGTGGTGAGTGTGCCACCATCGATGCTTAATTTATATTTTTCAACCACTTACTCAATATCAATCTGATGAGGTGAATGGCATTATCGCATCTATATGCGAATGTTATTTATTTTGTTAAAACTTGTTATCATGTATATCCTGAGAGAGCGCATACAGAATAATAGGACTCGCGCAGCCAATCACAAGTCTTACTAATGTGCTTTGCTTTGATCAATAAGGTATAAAACTAGTACATTTTCTTCAAATTACTGTAGCATCCGTAGTGCTTTCCTCCTTGTTCATTTATGACTTTACTAAAAACCTGTGTAGAATAAACAAAAACACACTCAAACTTAACCATTACGCTCAACAGCTCAGCAAAAACAAAGTCGCCTATCAGCAGCCACTCGCCAGAGCCTTCAGCCCTAACCAAAACTGCAGTACAAGCACGTCACTAGCCTATAAAATACTAGACAAGTCCGTTTTCCACTCAGCAAGGCTGAAGGCTTAACAAGATAGGCTATGGAAGCAGCGAACGCGCAGCAAAAGCAATGTGCTCTTAATTTTCAGAGCGTCTTGATATCAAGCGATCTTCCAGAATTTTCATACCGCCGCCAAAACACCTCCATATATTTTACCACTGATACCCTATGGCAGAAACTGACCTCTCTGAGCAACCCCAGCTCCCCAGTTTCTGATACCGTTCGTCCAGAGATATTGTGAGCAAAAGCATGACAATTATAATAACTTTGGGCTTAGTTTATCCAGAGCTGAGTAGATAAGATCCAGTTTCCTGTTAAGTGAAATCCTGGAATAAAAATCCAAATCACCAAGGCGGGAGCAAAACTGAGTTTACGAGAGGAACTTATTAGCGATTCCGTGAACACCGATGCACCAGTTGAGCGTAGCGATCAAGTGATTTTAGTATTTTGTTATATCTGTTACACGGAGTAATTCAGTGAGAAAAATGACCCAACCTAAGTGATCACACAAGGAAATCCTGTCCGTTCTCGTTCAAGTAACCGATTAATCATTCCTATCCGATCAGCCGCCCAATGTCGCCTGGATGGTGGTTGCAATCCAAGTCAATAGGCTAGGGTCAGATGCGTTAGAAAGTGAGGTCTCTCGCCCAAAGAAATGGAATTCCTTCCTGAGGAGCCGTACTAGAACATGCATGGTCTTAATGGATTTAGCCTGTTGCGCTTACAAATCCCGTCCGAGTAATCAAACCTGGGATGCTTATACAATTCAAAAAAGAATAAGTCCAGTATCAACAGTATGTCGTGGCAGAATTCCACACTAATCCTAAGATGCTATACATACACGTCAAAGAGGTGCGCAGAGTGCAGCCCGGGACCCCGGTATTACTTGCAACAGATCCTTTTGCTCGGGGAACAGGGAATATTGGGAGCACCGCTATTGTACAGCATAAAATGACACGGGCGATGCTATACCTGTGAGGGTTCACTGAGACGGTCTGCACTGCGAATTTTTAGTAAACTATCCATAAATGTAACAAAAGGATTTCGGTCATTGAAACAGTAGCATTTTCAGCCACGATCATAAGATCAATCTAGAAAACAGCTCCTAATCGCCTTTAAACATCAGATGGATACAATGGCAAAGAGGGATTCTTTTCCAAGAGTACAGAGAGCCAATGGACCAATCGCAGGCGAGCATTCGCTGCCGGGAAAACACTACGTATCTAAAATGAACAATTGAAAGTAAACAGAACCCGACTTGATAAAACCATGTGGTTTCCATATTCGTAATAAGCTCATCTGATATCACCAGAAACCCATCATATTTCTGTTATAAAAATGATGTCGCAAAGTGGAATCTGGTTGATTTCCTGGTGAGCTATTTGCTTGTCAAAGGAAACATTCAGAACTTGGTAGCATTCGCTTACCCTAGGCTTTAGAAATTAACACCCCAGCACAGAGGAGCAAACATTAGTACTTGCTCTGTATTGCACACCAGTTTGGTGTTATCTCCTGTTTAAATGATAACATTAGTAGCCTGCAACTCGAAAACCACTCTGCATTTGCAACTGTCACTATCAGAAATGCAAACTGACGAAACCATGATGGATATATGGGCGTGACAGCACTTACGGTAATTTCGCGGGGCTGCACACATCAAAATTCCACGACAGACAGCACGTCTGATGTGAACAGTTTGGCCGAGATATGATAGCATATAAGGGACTTGGTGGGTTAAATTTCTAAGGGGTTTGGTTAACCGCTTCATAGGAAAATACGATGATTTCCTACACCTCGAATTGCACTGCCCATTTGGGCACTTCAACCTCATCAGATACGATCAATCTGGCTGTCCTGTCTTGGTACGAGCAGAGAAAATTACACTAAGCCCAAATGATTCAACTGGCTGCTTGGAAGAGTAAGAGCTCTCCATGTCGCCCTGTCAATCATTTAATAGTGGTTGACAGAAGGGGGCGCATGTCGTGCTGCGCATGCTTTTTTGAAAGGTAGGTCGTGCACTACCTGCTAGTTAGATTACCTTGAATACGTGACTAGAGCAAGAGACGCCGGAAGTGCTATCATCGTAATATTTCTTGATATCCAAAAGGCTTTTGACCGTGTCCCACACAATTTATTGTTACGGAAGCTTATATCATATAGCATCACAAAATCGCTTCTACATTGGTTGTCTTCCTACCTCGAAGGAAGAAAGCAAGGAGTCAAAATCGGTTACTATACATCTGAAGCCACTACAATCTCTAGTGAAGTGATTCAAGGTAGCGTGCTAGGCCCGCTTTTATTCTTAATCTATTTCAACGATCTCCTCGACGAAATCTCGTATGGAAAGCCGTTCCTTTTAGCAGATGATGTTAAAATTGTGTATTGGTCCGCCCCTGGACAATGTAGTCCTAACTTAGCCCATATTCAGTCTGACTTGTCCGCATTAGAGCTCTGGAGCAACTCCTGGAAGTTGCACTTTGCCACTGGCAAGAGTAACCTATTGTAACACTGCTGTGGCCCTTCTCTAAACATCCTTACATTAAACGATACCCCTATTCCTGTGTGTGGCGCAGTCCGAGACCTTGGTCTAAGATATTCTGCCTCATTTAACTTTTTAGAGCGTGTTATATTCTTGCAGGCTTCTGCCTGAAAAGTGATCGCCTATATAAGTCGAACTCTTATTTTGAGGGATTCCAGGCTTCAAGCCTTTAAAATATGTGTTAGGCCGAAGCTGTAAGATAGTGCATAGTAATCTGAGAAGAGTGGATATTATAGCACTAGAAAATATTCAACGATCATACACAAAAAGATTTATGAACATGCCTAATACTATGACATACAGTGAGCGTTGCGAGGCGCTAAATCTGGAACCGCTATGACTGCGCAGACTCAAACTTAATCTGTGCCTTCTATACCGCTTACTATTCGGGTTAAGCTTCACTGCTCAGTCACAACTCGAGGTTCAGACTCGTATTCGCTATAAACTAAGAAACAGCGAGTGCACAGTGAAAATACCAAAGTCTCGCACAAAGCTCCGCTCAAAATTTTTCTCTGTAAAATATGCGTTAATATGGAACAAACTTCCATCGAGTGTTAGAAACTGCACTACCTATGCACAATTCAGACGCATGAGTAATATTCACCTGACTGTTGCAAACATCTGGTCAATACTAAGCCAAACGGTGACTCTAGATGATTTGTATGAGAAAGGTCCTGGATACGTATGAAAATCACCATATCCTCTATTCCTTTCAATAATATAAGATTACCTACATATAATTGCATTCTTGAGTATGTACTTGAGAACGATCTTACTCCTATTAATTCGTCTAACCAGTTATGTTTTCTCCTTTGACTCACTGGTTCGTAGATGCAATACGCCTCTCAAGCTGATGTATCTGTACCATCGTCGTCATTCGCCAATATTTTCCATCAAATTGTGATTGGCCTATCGGCAAGCGTTTGTATTCCTCATTATGTTTTATAATTCCTCATACTTTCTTTTCTTCTTTGTTCCACCGTTGGTCATGACTGAGCTGATCTCTTGTGGCGACGGATTACAGCTTCCAAAATAAAAAGTATACAAATGCAATTCATATTACTACTGACTCGTTGGCTTAAAACAAAAAAGTGCCATAATTGATTGATCCGCATGATAGAACGGGCTGAGGCTTCATCACCTATAATGTATGCATAAAACAGCCCTAAACAAAGACATTTGACACCTAGTTCTGATGGCCTATTTACTATCTTGCCACACGGGCATAGAGCCAACTTGAGCATGGAAGTGCGGGTGAAACCCATCGTGGAAACACCCTGCTTGGAAGCAAGTCCCTGGGGACAGTTCCATGGATGACCGTATTACTTTACTTGAATTTTCCGCAAAAGCTATCTTTATTATTGTACCCATTTTCTTTATCTCTCTACTTTTCCAAACTGCTAATCAATTCAAAAACCCATATGGGAACCATTGATCAAAAGACGAACAATTAACTATATTATGCGATCACGGTGTACATGTTGCTAAGACTACCCAATTGGTCTGTGCCTCGCACTGCTGAGGAATAAAACGTTTAGTTATTTATTTATTTATTATGTATTTATTTGGACAAACGGAGTGGACAATAGTCTGCCTTATGGTCCTTTATCAGCTTGATACAATTGCTCGATGGATGAAATGTGCTAATGTAGCGTATGACAATGAGCTAAAACTTAGGTAATGATTGCGTGATCGGACCGACAGGAAGTCGACCAGAATACCATCATTTGGTGAATCCATTCCAAATGGGAGTGATATCCTTTAACACCCCTGTAGACAGCGGAAATTTGAAAAATGCGTCTAAGTCATCCTAAATCTCACTGAGTGGAGCCCGGTCACACATCCAGTGTCTGAATGTAGATCAGTATTTGACCAGTTGCACACATCTACTTTTCAAATGGATTTCTGTTAGTGTGGATTGCGTCTACTTGAAGTTAGTAATTAAACGGCAGTCAAGGTTACAGTGTGGAATTTGCTGCTATATCATTACTATTCGAATCGTCTAAACAATTAAGTTTAATTAGCTTGTATTCTATACCGGATGTTGTGATTATCCAACGGAAGGTGCCTTTATGTACGAGAATAATACTACCCGAGCAGTCACGCAATATGACACATTTGTGTGCAAGGCAAATTAATATAATTCGTGTATTATGCCAGTTCATAGATTTGAAGTAGAGAAGCTGCTGCGAAGAGAAGGCTTTTCGATAATTCTCCTCAGGCATTTACAGTTATGAGAAAACTTTTTACAACACGATAAGTTAAATAAAGCTTCAGTAATGAGTGGTTAGGTCACTGTTTAACGGACGGTCCATGAGCCAATCGATAGATCAATCAATGCCACCAGGTGGTAAAGGTTACACACATACACCCCAAAGAGGGAAAGAGAAACATAACAAGAAAGAAATGGTTGGTTTGGTGTCAAAGGTCGAAGTTATTCCTAGGCAAACGTAGGTATGGACGACATCAATCGTTCCGGCCAAGGCAGCGTGAGCGCTTGTACACGCGTCTTCTGCTTGCCTAACTCCGGTTGCAGCAACGTGATAGCTATTACTTCCGAGGTAGCTAACAAGCGTTTCCTGAGTCCTTTTGGGTTGCGTTTATACACGGCGAACAGGACATTGAAAGCGTCATCGGTCCGAACATGATGTCCCGTAATAAACATGTGCTCAAGAACGGAGATATGGGCACTTTTAACTGTACCCTAAATTACCATACGGCAGCCACATGGGCAGAAATAAACAGTGTTGTGGGATTATAGGTAACGGTAGACTCCAACTTAACGAATTAGAATCTACGAAAAATTGACACTTCGGAAGTCATAAAAATAGACTGCAGTTATCAGAGCCATAACTTAGTGATATGGCCAAAGTACCGCTTCGCCACCAACATCTTGAAGAAGAGAAGACATGGCCTATTCATAATTCAAATAACTTAATAGGTGAAGTACTCTTTGTGACAGCGGAGTCACTCCACAAGATATTAATCCCCCTTGTGACGGATGTGTACTTGCGCTCCGTAGTAAGATTGTGAGTACTCGATTCAACAGAGGCAGAAAATGACCCAATAATTCTACCTACATTAACGGGAATAAGAATAAAATTATGGAGACGGAATACCGTGTTTCGTGAACTGCGTTGCAAAAGGTAGATACAAGATGCATACACTAGGCTTAGAATCTGTTGTGTTTCGTCAAATCCATGTGGCAAATGTATCCTGCATTGAGTTGCACTCACGGAACTCTAGTGTTGAAAACAACTCGTGCTTGTCTACCATTTTGAAGATGTTCCGTGTTGCACTTGATCACATATACGTGCCATTGGTTAAAACTAGTTTTGTAGCATGCTTGAAAGGTGGTAATTGGATGGTTATCAAAATAGGTATAGTTAAAGAAGCGAAAATTCACATTAAATTAATTTCTATCCAAAGTACAATGAAATGGAATCGCAGTTGACCAGCACATTGCAACCACAACGTATTTTTAAGGCTCATTATTTTTGCATACAGGAATTGGTGTTGCTGAGATACAGTTCGAAGACTATTACTCATACGAATCGACCGTCCCAGCAGCGGTGGTGGGGTTCCCCAAGACTGCCCCAGAGACTTGCGGCTTGCAAAAGTGAGTGATTCAGAAAGGCATATAACCGACTCACTATTGAGCCGTCTACGAGTAAAATGCAACTGAATACCTAATACTGTATTATAGAGCGAGTAGTAATGAATTATGTGTAACTCTTTCGAAATATGGTGGAAAATGTTCTAAGCAGTGTCAGCCGTAAATATAGTTTTCGTCTCATGTAACGTTTGCAATATCTAACGCACGGTATTGCAGGAATCACAAAGGTGCGATGTCATCGTAAGTCCGAAAACGTTCTCTAAATCGAATAGTGGTAAACTATAGATCTAACAACTGTTTGAACTGCTGCGCAGATGCTGCCTCCATCACATGTTTAGGCAAGCTGTTCCAAATATTTACTATTCTCCGTTCGAAGCACAGTGGGTAGGGAACTCCCCTTACGTCCAGCACGGAAAATTGTATTTTGTCCGCGTGTGCTGCATGACCCTCGTAAGTGCAGCATTAACTTCCGCATGGGGAAGTCACCGAGATGTAGAGTACGGTAGGTCATAATGAGGTGGACTTGTACCCGACGGCAGGGCAAGTTGTAGTCTTGGTTTCTCGCACCAGTCTTTATACTCCAAGCCACGTATACTAGAAATTAGCCGGGTTGCAACAACGTGTTGCACACGTTCGATTTTTGTGGCTCGCCTCGGGTAATCGGATAGTGGGCGCGCGAACCGTACTCTGACATTGGTCGAATGATGAAAGAGGCTAGTGACAACCTCTTCAGACCATGTGCTGAAGCTACGTTTGAGCGCACAAAGCATGTGCAGCCGGTTGCGATATAGCCAGTTTGTGTTGTTCATGGACTTCAAACCTTAGCGCCAGTGTACCCCTAGGTCCTTCAAGGAGGGTGTGGGATATAGCGGTTGGCCGTCAAGGGTGTAGGTTTGGCCATCAGCACCCTTCCGAGGGCTCATAAAGTAGAATTGGCTGGGTTGAGCGGGAGATGAACGTATACAGACCATGTGGATAGGCGGTTGAGGTCTTGTTGAAGTATGCCACAGTCGTCGGGCTTGTCAATTTATCTCTAAATTTTCATGTGGCCTGCAACAAGGCACACAGTGACCAGAGAAGCTGAGGTAGGTTGTTTATGTGAATCAGAAACAGAGTGGGCCCGAGCACAGTGCCTTGAGGCAAGTCACTTGTAGAGGGATACCAGTCAATTAGATGGTCGTCAGCCTGTATCCTCCACTTTCGTCCAGCAAGAAAGTTGCGGATCCAACGGTGCATCGAGCCGTAGACATCGCACATGTTGAGGTTGTGAAGGAGAACCTCATGGCTGACCTTGTCAAACACTTCAATGAAATCGATGAATATCACGTCGACACACTTCCCCTTGCTTGATGCGTTCAACCGCTCATGCCTCGTCACAAGCAAGTTTGTAATGCATGAGCGACCTTGCATAAAACCGTGCTGTGTGGTCTTCAGAAAATCTTTAGACGGTAGCAACTGCAATAATCCCCCTTTTACGACTTCCCAAGTAATCCTTGCCAAAAGATGTGTCAGACAAGTTTTTTGTAGTTTTCTACTTTGCCAGGTCGTCGCCTTGCGGAATAGGCTTCACCACTGAACATTACCAGTCAATCGGTAACGAAAATTCGGACAGTGACCTGTTGAAACTGTCAGTCACGCCTGAAAGATGATGGTAGGAATTGACTTGAGAATCGGTGGATAAACCCATAAGGCCCGGCAGATTTGATACCGGCAACTGCCGAGTAGTTGATATACTTCTTCAACGGCGCCATCCGAACTGCCGATTTCGGTAAAAACGGTACACGTAGAACTTGGAACCGACACCTAGTCATTTTCAAATACAGAAGCGAAGTGCGCCGCCAACGCGGACTCAAGCCCAGTGCTGGAGGTTAGGGTCTTTTTGTCTAGTCCATCCAGCACTGACATATCAGCTGCGGGCTACAGGCGTTGCTTCAAGTAAGCAAATATTCGCTTTATGGCGGTCTTCGCAACGATTAAAAGCTGCTCTTCAAAATGTCTGCACTTATTCCTTTTTGCACTGTTGCAGAGGTCCGCTGACTTTTATACACTTCGTAGTCATTGACAGAGCCAGAGCGTAGGAAGCTGTCCCGCAGTCTGTGCCACCTCCGAGCCAGATTTCCATATGCGTTTTCAAACTAATGCGGATTAATCAGTCCAAAATTCCGAAATTCCAAGGGCATAAATCGGGAACACAATGATGTTACTCACTCTTGTATAAATTTCCAACAGTCTTCCACATACGCAGTTTGTAACAGAGATCAATCCAGGTGGCTCGCGGCTGGAGCTAGATCGTGGAAGTCCGTTTTCCAGTACTTGTAAGCTGGTTCCCGCGGACGTGAATACGGCAAAGGGAATTCCATATCAGCTATGAGCACTGAGTGGTCGCTTGTAACCAGTGGCTCCAGGATCCGAACGTCACGATCTCGTTTTCCATAGCTCCTTAACATCCGGTCGAGACATGACGGGGATGAGCGTAGCGTTATGATTGTTGGCTGACATATGTGTTGCGATGTACTCGTTTCAACTACCAGATCCACGAACTTTGCTTCAACCTCACCATGTCCAGGCATCAAATGCACATCAGGCCATCTTATTCGAGGACAGTTAATATTGCCCATAAATAAAAATGGTGAACGAATCATGTGGATTCGAAGATGGGGAAGCCAGTCCAAACAACGACACAGCGGTTGCGATAGTCTGCGCCCACAACTAGTTCTCCGCGCCTTAGGTGGGTGGAGCACCACAGTTGATCACATAAACCATCGTCACTTCCGTAGGTAAACACAAGTCTCCCACGCAGGAAAGGCCGGAAGTAGAGCAAAACACCACAGCGGACATTAGTTACTCTATCGAATCGGAAGCACGAGTAAGCCTTGAGTTCATGTTCCTGGGTGTATAACTCTGCATGCAGCCATGCCTCTGCGAGTCTCACTACGTCTGGCTACTCAGAGGCAACGAAACAACAAAGCTCATCGCGCTTATTCATAAACGGAAAACGTTTGTGAAGGCTACTCGCAGGCCGCAGCAGGAGCTCCTGGGCGTGCTTGAAGTGTGAGCAGCCTGTTTATTCTGACTCGCAGATTCTTGGAAACCACCAGAAAAGTTAAGATGCGAACATTTGTTTCCCCCTCACTAGTACGTCTTTTCAGCTCACTGATGGCAGAATTAAGCCGCTCCCGGTCTACTGGGTTCAGGTTTGGTTGAACATGGATCTTCAAATCTTTCAGCTTTTTGAGGCCGGACGAGATCAGTCTTGGATTGGCTTTGTCTACAAAAGTGCATCTCATTAGCCAATTGTTTGGTCATCTTGCTTTCCGAGACGGGTAATTTACCTGACTTTTACCGAGTCTTCAACAGCGTCAAGGAGTTTGTCAATAAGACTCTGTAAAAACAGACATTGTTATCGTAGCGCACTTGGGGTGATGAAACCCTGGACTCTGACGCGTGCGTGATCATGAGGTTATAACGCCTCTGGTTGGACGAGGTTGACCTTGCAGGGCGGTATATTACCAACTTCACGTGGTGTGGCTAACGGTTGACTGACATAAGTTAAACGCCCTACCTCCCTTCGCAGTTTCGTTCTTCGTTCTTTCCACTGGTCTTCAGCAATCAGACTTTCACTTGTTGGGACAGCTGTGCTCATTGGACACAACAAGGGTTAGCAATGTATGCCAGGTGAAACTGGACTTCTCACAACCGTTGGACTTCGTGTCGGTGAGTTTGCACGCGTAGAGGAGGAAGACATGGCTGAAACCTGTAGGCTCTTCGGGCTAGGTTGTTGGGCCTTACACACGGAATTGTATCTTGTTTCGACAATTCTCAAATAAAGTTTGAACGAAATCGTGTTGGATTTCACGAAGACGACGAAATTGCTCTACTAATAATCCAACAAATAAAAGTGGTTTATAACTTGGCACTTAAAACACACGTGGAGGTATTTTCATGGTATCCGACTATCTTGGAACAAGTACCATTGAGTGATTGCTTAGGCATTGTGAATAATCCGAAACAAGATGGCGACCAATTGTTGGAGAAAATGGCGATAGCAAGATAGTCTAAAAAAGCGATGCAAATACAAGTATATTTGGTGGAAAAATTCAGAAAGAAGACTGCAAATGAATTGTATCTATTTTTCCACGAAATACTTATAATGTACAAAGAAATACAATGCAAAGTGCTCTTGTCAACACAGCCAAAAATAACCGACTGGAGGCCGCTATCAGCGCGAAAACGGTTGAAGGATCAGCTCATGCGCTACAATACATGGAAGAGAACCGTACATGTACGCTTCGTGCACGTCGTTTGCCGCACCCTAGCATTCATTTTAAAGATAGTTTGCTGCTTGATACTTACACTCGGCACTGCCGTACGCACTTCGCGGGCGATTTCACTGCACACGCAGCAAAGTGAACGATTCAAACGAATTTGCATGAATTGATGACGGTTATTAATAAGTGCAACCATGTCACATTGCCTACCAGATTCAAGGCAGCAAACGAACCATCAGTAATATAGCTTGTGCTCACAGACGAAAAGCTTATTACCCTCAATCTAATGATGTAAATTCAGTTAAGGCTCAGTGAGCATGTACTCATAAATGTGAACCACATTTGATATGCATTTGACTTGAATTATAGAACCATGCATTGCCACGTCCTAACAAAACCCCTTGAAGCATCCACGTTAGTAATCTGGAATAACCGTTCCCTTGATACTGTCTGGACAGCATTTGTTCAAATATCGTAAACGCATCAGGAAGCAGAAAACTTCGGTCCAAGAACATGTCATCATTTCTCTGTAACTGCACAGGGGAACGCTTAGCTGAAAGTGACGTTGAATGACACACTGAAAGCCCAAGCATTTCGGGTTTTGAAGCATCCGTCCTGGGTCTGAATTGCGATGCACAATCTCAATTGTGGCCTCGCTTATCTTTGAAGTCAGCCTATGTCATTCCGAGCATTGGCATGGATTACTGCATTGACGGGAGAGAACAAAAAGGATATCCTCCATCTTGGGCGATTTCCTGCTCCACCACCATCTTCTTGTTACACTTGTGCGGGAAGACAAAACTACCCAAAAGCAATGCTTGGCCAAGGAGCCTCTGACCAAAAACAGTCAACAGTACCTGCATGTCAGTGGCATTCGTATCGCGAAGCAAGGTATCCCCTTACCTTTCACAGCAAACGTAGATATACAACGGATCAATGAAGTAGCCAACGTCTTGCGGAAACAATGCGCCTTTCGAACATGCCATCTGTTGCTGCCACATACCTTCAATAAATTTACCTGCTCCAGGATTTGCGCATATATTCCTGAGTCGACCAATTGAGCTAAGCTTGCTCTCACTGCAGTCATAGCTCTCCCGGACTGGGAAATTGGGGGTTACGGCTATTAAGTTATCCGGCCCATTTCGCATTTCAATGAAAGACGCTTGGATGTGCAACAAGTCCCGACTAGTTGGAAGTAGGGCATAATTATCCCGACGGCTGTGCGCATCCTGAGCATTGGTTTCTAACTGTGCTGTCTAAGGTGTTGGCAATTGTCAACGCTGAGGATTTAATCGGGCACCTAAAAATGCTACGTCATGGCATAGGAACAGCACAGATTCCGACAGCAACGTTCATACACCAGCAACCTGCTTTTGGCAAGAGGTTGCTGAAAAAAGTGGCAGGTAATTTACCTGGGATTTGTGCAATATTTCCGAACTTTTCAAGGCATTCCACCAACTAGAATAATTCAACCTAATTCAAGGGTTCAGAAACCCTGACCTTTTATGGAATGGCAAATTCATTCACAGAATGCAGCTGCTAGTGAATGTTCAGGGGTCACTTCAAGACCCGACAGAGGTAGAATGCGTTGTTCCCAAAGATACATCGCGGAGACCACGAATAATGCTGGTGCTTATCAACCATCTAGCAGGTATTATGGCCTCGAAGGTTTTTTTGATTTTCGATGATGCTGTCAAGGCATGGCGGGCGATTAATCTAGAGGAAGATCAAGCTTTCTTCAAACGACCTGAATTTTGCTAATGAATAGTTAAAAAGGATTGAAATACAGGTTAATACAGTTAAATGAAATATGGCTGACATGTGCAGTCGGTCGAAAAGACACATGAATTCGGGTGCTTCATCTTGTTTAAGTCCTCCTAGAAATGGTTCGTTATACCACTTCTTTAGGACAACTTTAGTTGCCATAAACAGTAAAAATGTGGTCGAATACCAGCAACCAACATGTCGGCGTTTGTACAGAGCTTTTGTTCTATCTGACTTCTCGGTATTTCCACACACGTTTGGTGCCTACCTCCAACCCCACATTGAATGGGTCATTCACTTTTGCCATTTCTGTTAGGTACAAGATATTGCTGCTCATGAGATTTCGCAAAGCGAATTGCATCTACGAATAATATCGCTTTTTGTATTGGCCCTACAGACATAAAGTAAAGCGCCTCTGAATTCATATCGGTCCGCATCGGACTATTTCATTCCGTGGTAGATAGCAGAATGGAGGACCGGTGTCAGATCCTTCACTTCCCTATCTTCCAAGGATTGCAAGCTTGGCATCTGTGGCATAGCTCAGGATGTAGTATCAGTCCTGTAGGATCCTGGAGTATTCAGTAGGAAGTTGTCTAACGAAGGTTTGAAACTCACTTCTGACTTCCTAAGAGCTAAATGATTATTGGAATACCTCAACCATGATTGGTGCCCCATCTTTGAACAGAGTCGTAAATCAAACTGCGAGACCATAAGCTAAATTTCGCAAAGCACTATAGATGGCTAGAATGCTATTGTAACCACCTACTTTCGAGTGTGTCATCTGTGGAACGCTGTTTCATCGCACATTACGTACGAGCCCAAACTGGCGATATTTGCTTAAATACTTGAAAATTCATCGTGACATTTAAACTTCTCTATGTAGTTGCTAGTGGTAACTCTTGTATATCACAAATAAACTTGTATTCTAACCCACTACCCAGGTAAGCTTGTAAAACTTTTTATAAAATCTCTCGGTGAGTTCACCAGAATTCGCTCAAACATACCCACATTTCACTGCTATTGCTATTTTCGTCCCGGTCATCCCATTACCCTGTTAAACATGAGCTCTTTGCGTATTATATATGCCCCTGTGAGTATGTTCCAAATGGAAAATAAGTATATTTGTCATTGTCTCAAAGTTTAGGACTGCATTATTATCCATCATGTGAGTGAATCTTTCCAAGTAGGGAGTAACAGACATCAATATAGTTCAAGCCGAATTGAACGATGGAACAATGGTATATTAAGGGCAAAATAGCGGAAGCTTAGCAATTCCCGTAGGAAAGCAAAAAACAGAACCCCAACATGGTGAATAGAAAACAAAGGGATAAAAATGAAAATCATTTTGGTACATTCACCACAGTGTTAACACAAAAGCACGCAGAATGGGCCAACCTGAGTTGTGTAGGTTAATTATGGTTGTGCATTATATCGTCTGTCGAGACACAGGCTATTTCTCGTAGTGTAGGTGGGTTAGGATAACGTCAAAGCGCTTTTTAAACACATGTAAAGAGGGGGCAGAAACAACACTATTCGGGTGGGCCTTCCATGACTGGCATACCCGAAGAGAACAAAAGTTTCCTTGACATTCTAGCGGACTGTATTGCGTGGATAACTTGAACCATTGGTCCCACAAATTCGTTCTGTGGCTCAGTTGTAGTAGGTAGCGGCAGACGTGGTTGGCTTTAATTAGAATTTAACAAGCCATGATAACATTGCCTCTAAGGCTCTCGTAGCGGCCGCTGTACAATTTTAGAGTTCTCAGTTTAATTTAATAATGGAGATTGAAAAATCTTTTGACTGCTTCGTGGCTCGTCGCTGCGGAGTCTGAAACACTATCAGATCTTTCTTGTATCATGACTGCCAGGTCTAGATTGCCTATCCCACATAACGCCGCACGTAGTTGCTAAGCAACTGGGAAAAGACAGTAGGATCAGACCACCAAAATGCCCTACGCAGCATCCAAATATTTTGGTTGGCAATCTTTGGCACCTTCTCAGATTGTTCTGAGCAGCCCAGGTCAGCCTGAACTAGTACCCCAAGGTCTCGTTCCTTGGTGACTGCTTGTAGGACATGATTTC
>OX104059.1:14819317-14877555 GCA_944474145.2 Dicrocoelium dendriticum
GATCAAAGGATGATTAGGAAACTGTACAGACATCAAACCAATTTTTGTTCATGACCTAAAAGGGAAAGACATCGATTATTGTTAAAATCACTGTCATAAAAAGTCAGTTTAAATCAGTTTATATAGGAACAAAAGCCACAATAGCTTCAAGTCAAAGAAGAAAGTATAGTAAGAATGATCAATTGAAGTTGAACGGTTAAACGTTGATGTGTGCTAATGTTATTCTAAGTAGACTTGCGTAATTAGTCAACTGTATTTCCTGTAGGAAGGGTAAAATCGACAGGGGACTGCAAGCACTTAATTCGATGTAATCTAAAACAAAAGTCCATACGGTTTTAATCCTCTTGGTTACCAGAGTTAGTCAATCAGCATGCCCATTTGAATCTTGCGGCGTTCCTAACTTGCATGGCCGTGCAAGATGAGCCGAGCTATATCGCAGTTTGCTTGTAAATCATGACGGCATGTATATCCCCAATGGATCATTGGCAAAAACTGCCAGCTGGAGAAGGGATTCGCTATTGATCTTGAATTGGGATCTTGATGGATCTGATGAATGTGCACTGCTGATGAGACAAAATAAGTCGAAATCTCCTTTCAGTGCTCTTCCAGACATATGAAGAGCTATCTGATTTGGAATCTACTGCGAAGAAACAACAAACTGAGGATGTTGCGTATTTTCGAGATCTGTTTGTTTTGGGTGCAAAAGCTTCGTCTACTGGCTAACTAGCTTACTTAGCACAAGTCCCTAAGTAAATAATTAACAATGTAGTCTGGCCTAGTAACGAACATTCCTGCAGCTGAAACGTTCAGTTCGGGTGAAGCACAACTTTCTCTACTAGATTCACAGCAGCTACTATCCTAGTTAATCTCGGCAAACTACGAAAGAACCATTCGTCCCCAATGATTCGGTTAACTCGAACATTAATCCTCCCCAAATGCATTACTCGGTATGATACTATTATGAGCTATTATATGACAGCACACAAGTTATTTACATAAAATATTCAAACGAACCATAAGTCTTGATATCGTGCTGATATTGACGAACGATCAATCGACGGAATGCTCTTGTCATTGAATTCATCCTGACCAAACATTTTTCTAACAAGGCAAGTTCAAGAAGTCCCCACGAATTGTCTGTGAAGAGGTGGAACACTAGTACTGCACTGTATCAAGGGTGTTTAGTTCAGGTAGATTGTCACTTGAGGATGAAATGCGGTTGTATGCGTGGGAAGTAAACTGGTATCACATGAAAAACGGTTTGTTACCCTCCCATTTGAATACAGTTTGTCATTCCTATAAATTTCAGTAGTAAATGATATCATCATCTAACCCAACGTTCAAATTCTACTGGCTAGGTCAAACGCTAATCGCGCAACTCAGTAGTCTGTCGATTATGGCGATGGCCGCCAACCACTCTGTGCCGAGTTCTAATCTTAGCTCAGGGTATCTCTGCCTGTTAAGTATAAACAAAAACGGAACGTGTTTTGGGGTGCAATGATGGGGATAACAACACAAGTACCCTCCACTTCTGATACGATCATAGTGAATGGCATGGCTCAAGCTGACTCCATAGAAACCGAAGTCACGACGGATGCTCCAGAAATAGTAATTAATGGAAGTTAATTGATTACGGTAAATGGACGTGTTTAGGTTTACGAATGACAGTGTATTTCTGGAAACTTAAAGAAACGAAAGACGACAACAGAAGTTTTCGATAAAATAAAGCAAGTTTTCTGATGATGGGCCGTCACAGTTGACAGACAACGCCTCCGTATCTCCTGTATCGCATGTGGGGGGGAGGGGTTGCTGTAGAGCGGATTCTACAGACAAAGCCATGTAGTTTTATTTCCATTCTTTTGTTTTTCATCCTTAACATCCTTTTCAAGATCAGTTTTATCTGCAGTATTAAGCTGAAAATACTGGTCAACACCTTGCTTTGTTGACCGTTGGTTTTTCATTTTCAGCGCACGCGCAATCTCAGAAGGTCGCTCCTGTTACGCAGACAAGTATTTGACCAGCATAACCGGAAACTTGGCTGAGTAGTTTTGATTTGGAGCCCTCAATCCTCGCTAAGACTAGTATGCTTCAACTTGTGATCTTTGTTGCTAATCGACTGGAAAGAAGCTTATCCCCGAACATTAGAGTCGCTGTCGATTGATATCTGTTTCATATCTGCAACCCAGTTGCAAGACGCAGACTCAGTGCCCACCCAGTGAATCCCTTCGTTGAACCCTAATGTGATACGAAGGGTGTTCAACAAGAAACCGAACATTGAAATTAGCGTAGCAACCGGCAGAGGGAGCACGCTGCGGCTAGTGAGCGCATGTGGAGACTTGCCTAGACAACAAGATGCCATTTGCCGAATTTCCCTTTGACTGTTGGTTGGGGAGATACAACCGCTGAAGTGAGCACGTGAACAAGCTGAGTCTCGCATTAGTGGCAAAGAAGCAACAAAAGAGTTTGAAGAGCAACACGTATGCGTGGAATTTTGCTACTAACTTTGCAGAACATGTACAGAAAACGTTTAATTGCTTAAGCAATCATAGGAGGAGAACGGCTTGAGTCATACGCAAAGCAACGTACGGTTTACCTGATTTGAATATGGCAGAATGTCTGTCGGCAACGATCCCAAGCCTGGACACGCTAACATGTCAACGGACAATGATCATGTCGAAGGAGTTCATGCTGAAATCCGTAGAGATCGTTGTCTAACTGTCCGAGAAGTTACTGAAAATGTGAGCATCAGCGTAGGATCATATCACCAAACTCTAGCGCGTCTGTGGTGCGCTGTTCGCAAAACAAGGCCTTAATTGTGTAAAAACCTTACTTGTTTGTTGCATCTTGACAATGTACCGGCTCACGCACCGTTCATTGTCCGCTGCTCTCTAAAGAAACATCATACACCCGTTGTGCTCCATCCACCGTATTTGCCGGACCTAGCCTCTGCAGAGATTTTCCTGTTTATCAAGCTTAAAACCATTTCAAAGGACCTCGTTTCCAAACCTTGGAGGAGATTTTGATAATGCGATAAGAGACCTGTGCGCCATTCCAGGAAATGCATTCCAGAGGAATTTTTAGAAATGAAAGCGGCTTCAAGCACAGTGTATTCCCAGTAGGGATGGCTAATTTGTGGGGGAATGTGTTTGAAATGTTGTGCAACGGGTAATAAGGATGGTAAGGAAAATGTTTCAGTTCTTCTAACACCCCTCGTCCTCTCACTGCGACCGTCCTCATGGATTGCAACGAAGAATGAACGAGGTACAGTGCGAGCCTATGACAAGTCCCGTAGGATGGCCAAATGTGAGATGGTAAAAGCAAAGGTGAAAAGTTGTGTGAGTAGACGAGAGGAAATTTTAGGTATTCAACGATTCACCAACCTACTTGCATGAACCTTTACGCAAATTTCTTCACCGCTACTTTGCGGTGTGGGATGGTGAGCAGACTGATTTAAGTTATTGCATCCACCGACTAAAACGGAACTATTCAAGTAATCCCAATTGGATAGCGTTCTATCAAGGCATATTTTGACAAGCGTTAATTTATAAGCAGATGTAAATGAAATGGAAGAATATCCCATGTTCCGTACACCCGAGCGGAGAAGAAGTATTTCCTGTAAACAAATAGAATTACTGCGTGGCTAATTCAAGCCGGTGGCGTATCAAGTTTGGATTTCGGGAAAGCAACAGATTGCGGCAGTGTTAGTCGCAGTATTTTGCGATCTCACAGACACCGAGATCCATCGTTTCATGTGCCAGAGGCTCGTAGTCCGTGTGGGCTTGGAAGCTTAACCAAACCACGCTCGAATTTGGCCACACTACTATGTGCATTTTCAAGCGCATCAACCTCGTGTTTGTGTCGGAGATGCCAGGTTTATATGGCACTTTCCCAAGAGATCTCACTTATGCGTACAACTGAAGTGCTATCTGGCCTTTCTGTCCTTTTACATCAACGGGTCATGCTGTACGGCAATGCCGAAATTGCTCGCATAGATAGCAAATTGCAAGTGCCGCGCCCAAGTCGAGATTGGTTGCGGCACTAAAGTCTTACGCGCAATACTCTGCATTTGGAAACAATTAGCTAAAGTCTGAGCTCAAAAGACAACGGCTAGAACCTGTCGAGATCGTTTGTTAGTGCTGTGTAGCTGTTCGCTCTTCTGATTTTATGTCAGATCTATAAATCCTCTAGAAGTAGTCGAAAATTCGATTGGAGTACTTTAATTACATAGTTTAGGAAGGTCATAACATACGTATTAGCAGTATCCGTCCTTGGAGTAAACCACACTGGATTCCATTTGGGTCGGATATAGCGTTACACTCATACGTGCAGCTTACCTTTTTACTAGGTAGCTGATTATTCAGTCCTAGACAGGATTGTCGATTCCGCATCTGCGAAGCTTGTGCGGGAGAATATGGTAGTCCAGGGGATCGGATGCTGTTGAGGAGTCCAGATAGATGACCTCGACTCCTACTCTGATATCGGTTGACTCCATCCAGCTTTCTTTGGTTAGCAGAAAATTTGCAGCGTTGGACCGATTTCAGTGGAATACATGCTGCGGTAACACTGTGAGGTTGTTGCAAATATGGAACCCCTTAAGCACCTATGCGATTACATATTCCATTGCTTTGGATAATACAGAGGTGAGGGTGATTGGGCATTGTTTAGATGGTCGCATACAATCGCCACTCTTCTAAAAAGAGTGATCATTCCGTGTTCCCACATTATGGAAACCTGCATTCTTCTAGGCATCGTCAAGATATCCGAGCTAAAGTTCTGTCGATGTTCATTTTGGAGGTACACACAAGATTTTGTCTGAAATACGGGGAATAGACATGGTTGGAGTCCCTTATTGGCGTGGTGTTTAGATTATGAAAATCATTTAACCTCAATTTCCGGTTAGGATTTCACTCCAGAGAGCAAATCTAACCTTAAGCACAGTAAAGAATAGTAGTAACATATTTGTCCTGCTAACGAATTTGACTTGTAATTTACTGCGCCATTAAGCTGAGGCGCTTCTCAAATCTGGTAAGACCGTGATAAATAAAATGATGCTGATGATGATAAGGATGATGATGATGATGTTCATGATGATATTGGAGATGACGCTGCTGATAATGATAATGCAAGCGATCGCTACTGGAAGCTTCCTGTTTGCTGGAACGTTATGTTTTCCTTCAGTTATCTACAGTGCCCTACGGCGTACTTTCTCAATGATGAGAATCTGATTACGAGAACTAATGATACTCTTATATGTGGCTTGTTTGGATAACATAACTACTTCGTTTGCCTGATGTTGTGGTGCTTTAACCTGTGACAGTCTCTCCCGCTGCGCTGAAACGGAGCTCGGTTGGCAGTCTGTTCCAAAATGAATGCTAGTCTTCCAATAGCATAAGTGCCATCTGCTTTGTTTGTAACATAAACCTACTTAACCTTAGGCCACACGCTTTGTAGCTTCCGGATCTTGACAGCCTCGAGAGACAAGTAGCTACAACCTTACTCAGGAGCAGGATCACATGAATATACCGCCACTGTTCCCGATTGTGTGCATTTGCTTTGCATTCATCGTGTTAGTGAGATTGTGGGATGCTATGAAAAAACAGTTCTGGCTGCGGTGCTTAGCCGGAACTCTTCTAAGCTCTTCCTCACTCGCTTGCGCTTGCCTTAGCAAAAGTATGGAAAGATACGGAACAAATTGATTTCGTTCTGGAGACAAGTAGTCGAAAGCAATGCTGCTTTCAAATCATCGATGGTTTAGCACTACACGAAGAAGATTGTCTTCGCCATGATGGGCGGCGGGTGATCCTCGTCAACTTAGAGGTTTAATAAGCATACCGAGAACGTTAGATGTGGCATTCCATTGGTTCAGGTCATCCATCTGCTTTTTCTTCAAAGAATTTGTGGCGGACTCAGAAACAATGGTACATATTATAGATGGACAATGTAATTGTTTTTGCGCGTCTTTCTTGGGAGTATGGACCGTAGTTGGGTGACCCACTGATTTGATGTGCATCCGTGCAGCTTTGCCTTTCATATTAGTTATGAGAATGGTGATAGAAACAGCAGCTTCCGTTTTTGGCGTGCCCTTTGATATAACAACGGGCCAGCTGTTGCTGGTATCTGCATGTTGGATGAGTTAAGGCAAAGTCTGGTAGGAGGAGGGGGATTTGGGAGAAATAGCTCTTAATAGAATGAGAGTGAATTGTTCGGGAACGCTTGGGCATTTGGGATCATTGTCTCTGTTCGCAGGTGAAACTTTATTAGTGTAGCATTCTGCGTTGTTGAGATGGCTTGCAGGAGAGTTCGGTGCAAGTGCTGGTGTCAGACATACTGCTATGTTTGTTCCTTCCCAAGCTATTTTGCTGTCTAGCATCTTCTCAACTACGTCTGTAAGAATTGCATAATTCTGGGACAGTGGAATTACGATTTTAACTGTTGAGAACATATTACACTTCGCTCAGAACCAAACTGAACCAGGGCTGTTGCTGATCAGCCTGCGCTCGTTCGATGGGCTTTTCCTACATTTAGCATGGAAATAGATTTAGCAATTTCCACAAAACTCCTACTTTGACCACTTTATTGCACATCCCACAGGCGCCTTTAGACACCCCGGCTGGGTTTTAGCACTCATCAAGTCACTTGAACGTGTGTTGATTAGTCCCATCCAGGACCCTGGATTGATAGATCCGCTGTCAGCCCGCAGAGACAAGAGGCTGACTCAATCTCCTAGTTGCTATAGCGGTTGCACTCAGTTTGTGGGATTCAGTGGTGCGCGCATAAGCACACGAAAGCGCAGTTCGTATTGATGGGGTCGCGCTACACGTTGACACTTGCGTGGCGTTGGCTACTAGCTTAAATGTCTCGAATGCAATAGTAGGTGAGCAACGAAAAATGTCTCATAAGTATGTTAAGCTGCCGCCTGTAGGGATGGTTCCAAAGTCATTTAAGAGCTCTCAGCATCTTTTAGCGAAAGAGACCAAAACTTTTCTACCAAAGATTATGAGTGACATGATTTCACAAGTAGAAAGCGACGAAGCATATGCCAAAACTGAGAACGAAAGGAACCGTAAATAAATAAATAAACAAAGTTTTATTATCGATAATGCAAGACATCTTTACAGGCATGATCATGGTATGCTAATTCAGTGTTCTTAAAATGTACAAAAATATATGTTTGGCATGACAATGGATGTATCTATGGGTGTATTTACGTTGATAAAATTCATTCCACATTAATGGGTTTGTTCTGTCTACTGGAATATCCTTCTGTAAAACTGCACACGTTAATTACGTCAATAGCGCTTATCTTGGTTAACTTTATAGCGTTTGTATCATATTTAAGTAACTTGTGGACCTTGTTATTTACCGCGGATTCGTTGCTAACCAACTTACTTCATATGCTAATTGAGTGAAGAGTTATGCCACTGTATCTGTATGCATTATTAGATTTACTTTATTTAATCTTCTCGTTTCAAGCGATTGGCTGTTGCCTGATATCCCCGGTGTGGCTGCGCTTGATGTGCATATTAACAAGGTGTCTACCTGTCTATTACCTACTACGTCGTCAATACTGGCTCCAGGAGACAGTTGGTCGTTGCTGGATGGGACGGGTTGCACGGTCCTTGTGGCTGTGAGAAGCTCGAAGAGCGGTTCCATGCGCTCAGTGTGGAGCGGACTACGGTCCAGCCACCGCCTTGTGTGCACTTGATTCCCCAACTACAGCGTGCATGTGTTTTCCTGTGAAGCAGTGTGGGCCGTCTCCGCTGATGAAACCTGGCTCCCATCCACATAACTCTCGGTCTTATTCGTCCGGGTTTACACTGGATATGGGGTGGGTGGTTGGAGCTCTGGGTGGTGCAGCGCAAGCCATCCATGGTCCATCTGTAGACGCAGGCTTCCAGTGGCTGGTCACAGTGACAGGCAAATCCGACACGGGATGCCACCAACCCTATACGAATATAATTGCGTATGAATATAGCTGCTTAGCTTGTGTTTGTTAATCTGCCGCCGCATTTTTGACTATTTGTAATCTTTAGAAATGTGTGGCTAAACAATGGATATCTGTGGGTTGGATGGTATTTTCCAAATATGCTTGGGGAAGGGACGAGTGGCGAGTCACATCCGCAGATCCACACAAGTTAGATCAAAGAGATGAAAAGTAATGGCTAGCACGCGTCGAACTGGTTTGAACGAGCATGCAAACAAGGATTACGTGGAGAACTGGATTGACAACAACGAGCGAAGCGCGAGCGGAGGTAATACGCGATCGTAGGGAAGAGAGACCAGGCAAATACATAGGTGCACAATTCCGGCTGCGAATAAGTATTTGACGTGATGAGATATTTTACTCGATGTTTTGATGATAAATGCGGCTTCCCCATCATCTCGACCCTAGTGGTACGGATTATTGTACTATGGCTTACATCTTCCTGAGTTTGGAACACAAGGGATGGCACGCTAGCAATTTTATAAAGTAATGGCTCCGAATTATGGGGTCCAAGTCTCCGGTAGTGTAAATGGTTGTGATTCTTGCGTTCCTTTCAGTGGGGTAGCAACTGCTTTTACTGCCTGAGGCGATCATAGAATTATGCATCAAATGGCAGTTGTGCATCCATAAACCTTTAAAATCGTGAATATGCTTCGTTACACAGATCATCAATCAGAGATCACATTTCAGAGTGCTGCTCTACGTGCGGAGATTGTTGTTGTTACAACACACGTGTACACACTTCACAGCTACAATTTACATGTATTATTTAAGAGAAAATTGTCGCTACCACCAACAAAATTCAGTCTATGAGCAATATCCTTCTTTAAGAAGTGGACTTTAAGGTCTACCAGCCTTGCCTAGTTCAATGCTGATAGAAAGTAGTTCTTTGAATGTTTGTAGTTAGAAGAAGAGCCTCCTCAAATGATAATGCATATAGATCTGGTACGAATGATATCCAGCAAAGTTACAATTATCGGCGCTGATTCCCCGAGATGAATTTTCTTTATGGAGTCCAAACGTTCAAACGGTCCATTGGTTTTGTCGCTTACTGAGGGTTTCATTTTTTCATCCATTCCTCAGCCTTAAAAGCGGGCCACAGTTTTTGTCATCAAGCGGAGTTAACGGTATAAGAAAAACACATTTGTTTGTAAGGATACGGACTTGTTGAAATCTACGACGTGTTGCATCAGTCCACCTGCATATGGCAGATAACATTTCCTGTTTTAAGTCTATATCAAACCCCTTCGATGTGTCAATCAATTCTACGCAATCCATGCATTTCTCTTGTTGGATTCGTAACACTTTACTTATCCCCAATTCACAGCAGTGTTTTGCATTCGTCAATTACATTGTATGCTATCCTCTCACCAATAATAAAAAAGCCAACACTCAAAGCTGTGAGGTTGATGAAAATTCGCTGTAGATACAGCCGCTTTTCTTTGCGAATATTAATGTGCATCACTGCTTCCTGGGAGAATATATCGTTAAACATACAGCAACGAAATAAACTGAAATGACAGCACTGAAGTGAGAAGCAAGGATGCAAATAGTCGTGTGGTTGAATTGTATTCCTCTGCGAGCTGATTCAACGCAGTTGACAAATCTTCACAAAGAACAGGGTCAAATCGCATACGTTTCACCACCATGCGAGGTGTCATCTTCAGTGCAGTAATAGGCAGTATGTATTGCTGCTTAATGAATTGTCATCAGAGGGCTTGTAAAAAACATTATGCATCGTCTCTTGTCTCAGCGCATGTAGATGAGGAGGGACATAGCTTCAATTGGGACCAAACAGTGATTTTAGCTCAAACAACAACACAGAAAGGAAGAGAGTTCCTAGAAGCATGGTACTCCTCTAACAATTCGATCAACATGCGCATCGACATTGACCCCGTGTACCATCAACTCCGAAAGATCTCCGGCGAATCGCAAGACCTGGTTCAGCCGTGGAAGCAAATGGGCAGAGATCACGTGACACAAATCGAAATCGCCACCTTCAAAAGTCACCTGCCCGTGAATGACGGACTGACAATTCAGTAAGCAGCAATACACACTGCCTATTACTGCACTGAAGATGCCAACTCGAATGGTGGTGAAACGTATGCGATTTCTTAATCAAGCTCGGAAAAACGATCAACAGGTGAGCAATCAAGCCGGGCTACCAGTGTTCCAAATTATTTCGAACAGGGTCAAACTTGGTCAACAAATATACCTATTCTAAGCAATCCCCTCTATTTGCCTGTCCTCATTCATCATCCTGGATGTCTTCGCGGTGACCATGCACTATCATTACAAGTTGGCAAAAAACTGACGATATCCAGTAATCTGACTTAAACTTTTGGCCACATTTTTAGTTTATTTTTCAGTTGGTCAATGGCCTTTCATTCAACTTGCTGGATCTCTAGTTCCTTCAATTTGAGGAATGTCTGAGCATGTGATTTAATGGATCAGTGTTCCGATATTTTGAATTAATGTTCAACAGTTCTTGGAAGCCTCATTAGTTGAAAAAGTAAGCTGCTGATTTGAAGACGGTCTACAGGAGAAGCAATAAAGGTCAGAGTCAATAAGTGTTGTCACGTAGGCCTATTTATCTGGTCATAAAATCCAATTCAGCTACGTAGCCGCCGGTACCATGCATTACCTTCATGGATAACTGATGTAGGGACGATGTGTAAGGGGCAGAGATATGGAAATGCAAGAAGGAACATGTGAGGGGCAAGTGTGATAAATGGCGCAAATGGGCTTCGGCTTATCCAGAGCAAAAATGTAATATGCAACTATCAGTTTACCTGAACATTTTGTGATTTACAACGGGTATCGAATAATTATCCGTATAAAAATTGCCATCCCCTTTTACCCACCGCCCGGAATGAACCATCCCCGCCCTTTTGCCGCTGCTCTGGTTCCTTTTGATTGTTTTACCAACAATAATAAAAGCTGTAGCAACCCAACCATACAGCAAGTTCTCCAAGTCCAACTTTGCATTCATTGCCGCTGTACCAAGCGTTGCGCACGGATCTCAATGGCATAGTGTTTATGGCATCAGCCGTGATACACTAGGATCTGATTTTCACCCCAGCTCAGGCTATCTCCACCTGATGAGTCCAAAGCAGGATGAAACTGCAGTCATGGGGTGCCGTTGTTGGGATAAGCGACACAAAAATATTTCCAGTAATAAAACCTGTTGGAACATATCAGTGTAATGATTTTAGGGATCAAATTGAGAAATTTTCACTTCCACGAGAATAGGTTGAAAAACTGCTGCCTGAATTACTCTTCGTTAACTTAGCCTTCACAAGATTATACACGTCGTTCCAAATCACGACATCATCACAATTATCCTTTCTCTGTGGCAGTAAATAACGGAACAAACAACAAGTGAGCATTCATGGGGCAATTGATGTTCCTCTTCTTATTTGGTACAGGTCCATAGTTGGCGAAACAACGGCACTAATGTTATAAGAAGAAAGAACCCGCGGGTAAGGACAGCTTACATTACACCGTATTATCACTGAAACCATTTTACCAAATCAGCATTGTAAGTGACTCGCTCCTGCAATTTCTGAGGTAAACTATTTCTTTTCGTAGATCACTGGCGATTCATGAATCACTCCTACATGATTCTTCCATTGATACACTTACTGAACCAACAAGGACAAGCCTACCTTCAAGAATTTAAGTTTATTTCAGATGGAAAGCGTAATGAAATAAATCGGTGCTAGCACACATCGGTGAATACTCACGCGGTGAATGCAAGTAAACCAACAAGACACTTTTCAACATTCAGCAGAATTTTTACTTCAAATCTTATCGTCACCTGTAGTAGTATAGTGTAGTACGAAATGGAAAATGTGCACACCTCGTCGCTGACAAAACTTGTTTCACCTCGGTCGCACGGATCTAATACAGGCGAATGTGTGTATACAGTGAAATTGTTTGCATTAACTGTGTTTCAATTGACTCAACAAACCAACGAACTAATAATACCGGAGGATTTTACTCGTGAATCGCAATACTTTTGTGGCTGTTTTATTCGGCATGCTGGATGTCAGGCTTGGATAGCTGTGTTTGTTATGGGGCAGATAAGCTATGCTCAGGGAAATTGTGCCATGAAGGCCTACCAGAACGGTAACAAAACACCACCCATGGTTTCGCATCATCATCATCATCATCATTACACGTTAGCTGGAGGTGGAAAACACCTCAGCTATTGTGCCGCAATACAAAAGGCAAGAAAAGAAAAAACAAACAAACAGTGGCACGCCCGCTGAGTCCCCAGTAACGGATGGACATCGTTCCGGAGAGCTAACAGCTGGCTGCCGTAAAAGAAAGTCATATTATGCCTAACGATTGAGATCGTGATTGGAGGGGGATGCTAAACAGGAGGGGGATGGACAAAGGAACTCACAACACAAACGCCATTGGGGCCGGCTCCTAGCCATATCAGCAAGTGTGTCCAGCCAAACGTGTTCACCGTCCTTAGGACCCCAGCCAGGCAGTCGGGATGCACCAACCGACGCCAACTTCGAAGTGAGGGTTTTCATTTCTCGCGACCAAGTCATCACTTGGCCTCCTCTCCTCCTCTTCCAACCGCACCCACAACGCGCAAACAATGCACGTCGTGGGAGTCGGTGTGCTGGCATGCGCAAGACGTGGCCCAGCCATCGGAGCCTGGTGCGTGATATAATGGTGCTGAGCGGTTCACTCGCTCTTCCTGCACCAAATACGCGACGTCGAACACGCTCATTGCTCACGCGGTGTTCCCACCAGACATGAGCTAAGCTGCGAAGGCAGCGATGATCGAACGTGACGAGTCTCTTCAAGTCTGTCGACCTGATGGGCCAGGTTTCACAGCCATATAGGAGAGTTGAACGGACGGCTGCGTTGTAAACTCTGCCCTTCAGGGCGAGAGTAATGTCGCGTCTGCGCCACAGGTGGCGGAGATTGGCAAAAGCACCTCGAGCTTTTGCTATACGGTTCGTAACCTCATCTTCAATCCCACGGGTGCTAATATAGCTGCCCAGGTACTTGAATTCCTGAACGAATTCTAGCAGATCACCACCAAGCGTTAGCGCAGGATTGGGTCCCTGCCAATCTTGGAGAAGTACTTTGCATTTTGATGGAGCAAAGCATAGCCCAAAACGGCTGACAGCCAGTGCTAATCGGTTCAGTGCTGTTTGGCATGTTTGGGAGCCGTCACAGATTAGGGCAATATCGTCTGCATACTCCAAGTCAAGAAGTCGCTCACCAGGGAGTGGTTCCACACCTTCTAGGTCGTGTCCAGCGAACGCTGTTTCCATGACTTCATCAATAGCGAAGTTGAAGAGGAAAGGTGACAGCGGGCATCCTTGTCTCACACCGCTGGTGATACTGAAGGGTGGCGAGAGTTTGCCATAAACCCTCACCCTGCCCGAACTATGTGCGTACAGCGCTTTGATAATGTTTACATATTTATCAGGCACACCTTTCCTCAACAGACAGTCCCAAAGGGCACATCGATCGACTGAGTCGAAGGCACCTTTTATGTCAAGAAACACGACAACGGTGGGTCGCCAATAAACATGGCGGTGCTCCAACACTTGACGCAATGTGAAGATGTGGTCGATGCAGCCCCGACCTCGACGAAATCCGGCTTGCTCTTCACGAATTTGGCTTTCACGGTTTCGCAGTAGAAATAGTATAGTTAGTACCTAGCTGCTAATAATTTGGAATATAAAATTACGCCTATTTACAGTGTTTTATGCACTATCCAAAATTTTCTGCCACATGTGGCAGATCATTGGCACCATTCAGTGGGCACCTGTATTTTGTTTTTAGCGCTTAAAATCAGCATGGTTCCGTGGTTAATTTCGGGTGAATTAACTAAAGAAGTTCATGAACACTTAGGCCAGGGAAGTGGTTCAGTTTCACTAGGCCAAAAGGTAGCTGGTGCTGGCACCTTTCAGTGCAATGCTTATCAGCTGTGTCGGTAAGAAAATGAAACCATCTGCAATCCAGATAACTAAAGGATTTTGGATCAGTTTAGATTTGTGTTGAGAAACTCACTCAATAAAGAAAATATAGCCGGAATGGGCGCGCTCATTTCGCTATACTCACGCTGCGTGCTGACACTGATGTGAGTTAAATTCATGCACTCGCGGATAGATTAACCTGGTTACAAGAAAAGGGAAATAATACGTACACGATGGCATCCCGTAAATTGGCGTGTTCTCACAATTGCTACTTCAACACAACTATGCCTATCCGCGTCACTCTTCACATCTTTTATTCACGTGGTTGACCTCAGCCCGGTCAATTTATGAGACACGTCCATTGGCTTAACGTACGCCTTCCCTTTCACCCCTATTTCCGCTTGGCGGGGAGAGTGGGCCAATTGCGAGCACCCTCGCTACAGAATGCTGGGTCCATTGTCAACATCACAAGTAGATCGCAGCCGTCTACCAAAATGTAGATTGATCGGCTTGCGAACAGTTCACTGATCACTTTGCTGCGGATGTCATCACTAATCGAAGTGGCTTCATCAGCGTTGGAAGGCCTCAGTGCCAGTACGAATTGAAGATTTTGCTTAAGAGATTAAGTATCAAAACTATCAAAGTAATCAAAATCATCGGGTTGTAGACGGTTTAAGTAGGCTTTCATATAAGGGATAAGTTTTATTAAACATGGCAGCCGGAATGTAATAATCGACAAAGTTGGACACTAACGAAGTCAGAGGATGATCTTACTGGTGGTCGAGAACAACAAACAGCTGCAGTGTTTATGGTCAGCAACAGCCACATTTGTCACTTTGAAATGGCCTAACGAATCGGTCATTCAACCGGTGTGGCATTCGGTCATTGTAGTCATTTTGCAGCAAGATGGTGATCCTGCACAGTTTGCCATCTCAGGGCGCAGATTTCTGGATGAGAATTTCCCTGGCCGGTGGATTGGACGTGGATCACAGTGTCAATGCTGAGTTCGCAGTCCTGAACTCTCATCAAGCGCCAATGCATTTTGGGGCAGGATAAATAAGACATCAGTAAAACACGTTACAACAACGCAGGAAAACATAATCTTCACTCCCAGCTTCATTGAACTCGATTTCCCCTGATGTTCTGCAACGCATCTCAGCACGCACATGGAGACGCCTTCGTCTATGTGCTGAGAATGCCGATGAAACACAGACACATTGGATCCATGAGAGTGTGGTCATAGGTTAGCATATGTTTACTTCAATAAATTTCATTGATCAGCAAAGAGCCTTTGTTTTCCTAGGCAAGTATCATGTACCATTTTTTACATTTATACACTGATTTGCGTAGGTATATGCATAAACGTGGAGTGTCTTGGGACTTTGTGACCACCATGTAGATTGAGTGCATCTTATGATACGTTAGTTATTCGCCAATAAAGGGATTTGCTTGGTAGGGTATGGAAACTGGTGTATTTCGTTGTCCCTGTTAAAAGATGAATGAAGGGTTAGCACTAGATGGAAATAAATTGTTTTCCTTTAAACTGCACTGATTTGGCAGTTCAAATGTTGCAATGAAAAGTTGTGTTTGAAAAGATGCCCTAAATTTTGCTGGGCAGCATGCAAATTGTATGTTTAAAAGTAGTAAATAATTGCGAATGATAGAAAACAGGAATTCCTGTCTAGTTGTGGACTGATAACAGACAACGTGCCATTGCTCGTTATGGACGACAAGTCATGGATTCGCTTCGTCCTACCCTGATTTATAAAGGTGCTCCAAGAACTGTCACTATTTCCATTGGCGGGATTTTGGCGACCAGATATCCGATGTATCGAAGCAAGACAAGACGGACCCAAAAATTGGAGTTACTGTTTCGGGTGGCTAAACCCTAACAGCTCTGAAGTAAATAAATCCAGGAAAGTTAATGGAGGATAATTATTTTCGAACTCATGTGTTCGAACTGACTGAATACGGCTGCCACTACACTGATATTCCTGGCTAGATACATGCCATGGTTTTAATTAACAGCAAAGCAGGCGAAGGTCAGCTTGATTCGAACATGGTAATAAGCGAGCGTTTAACGCTATAGCCGGATGCCAGCATTAAGATGGAACGCAGACGTGCATCTTAGTTAAATTAGACAGGTAGTAAAAGTAGCCTCTATGGAATAGTATTGCTATCGCACGTCAAATACTGTGAGCGTCATGGAGCTGCCACATGTGTCACAATTTTGTCCACCTTATCTGAATTATACGTAATGATAATGGAAGTGTTTTGCAGGATACGCAAGCGTTTCGGTGCCTGACACTGCTCTTTCAGGCAATTGGTTGGTAATAGGTTAAATAAATTGAGTCATATGGCGTGGATCCGCAGAAAACCAAGCACTGCTTGTCATATTTTTAAAAGATGTGTAAAATTAATGTGTTCGGTAATGGCTGAATGCGTTTAATCCAGCCATGTAACCACGGAAAACATCACTTTACTTTGATTATTACTCGATAAGAGATGTGACTTGTACTCGCCGAGCGAGTTGTTGCTAATAAAAGATGGGATAGATTAGCTTTATGCGACACACTAGACATAGCATTCGAGTGCATTGAAGCCATGATTACAGGTGTCCAGCTTCTGCGGATAAATGGTGACCTAGCCAGGGTGACAAAATTGCAGGCAAAAGCAACAAGTTATCGGGACACCCGATTATGCTGAAGGTCTCCGTTTGAAGCAGCTTGATTCAACCTGCACTTATTGTGTGCTAATCAACAATTTGTGCTCGAGAAATATGTGTGACCTTGCAATGCAAACGACCAGCAATCGTATCGCTTACCACAAAGCAGTAATTGGATAATTCCTATTACCTGGACTGTCTTTCAGCCAGTCTATGTGTTGTAAACCTATGTACTGGTTAAATACTTTTTAAATATTTATTACATCATAATTTCAATAAATAGAAATAGATATCCCATAATCCACCCCTTTTTTCTGCAGCAATAAATTCCCCCAACTACAGGTATATACTCGAGTACCTGGTCACTTAATGGACTAAGTTGTCTAAAATCAATAGACCAAAGTACGATGTCCATGCGATCATGTGATGTGCATTAAAACCACTGACATGGGCTGACTGGATCCCCACCTGAATAAGTAATAGCTAAATCATCATTTATGGAACAACCGCTCGATCTAATAGAAATATTGACACATGGCTGTCTGTTGGCAAATGGTAAGTTATTTTCTAGTTTCGGTTTGCGATAAAAATCGGAGTTAGATTTACAAAATCAGGTTCACACAAGAGATAAATGAGCAGATTTTGCTTTGAAGCCAGCTGCACCAGTAATCTACACCTTCTCATCTAATAGGTTCAAACGAATAGTGAGCTGGCATTGAGCATTTTGTTAACTTTATACTACTTGCTACCTTGTGTGAACGATAAAATGCATCGGAGCAGTGCATCAACGGTTCATTACGGGTAATTACGTAAATGATTGCTAAGTCCCGTAGTGAAAACTACAGAAGAAAGATCTACTGTTTATATAATGGGGCGCATGTAGCTGAACTTACCAGAAGTGTTGCAGTATCACAAACTAAATTAGTCCTGCACCTCCAGTAAAATTTGGATACAACTCGTTTTGGTTCGCGCCTGTGTCTTCATTCGATGGGTATGGACTATTTCGTAAAACCAGCTTCAGCATTTTTAGCAGTTATTGCTTAATTGTCAAGGACCATTGAAATTTAGTGATCTGCAAAAGACGGTATAATTCTTAGCCAGGAATTTTAAGGAATTCCTCATTCCTTAGCTGCTATCTTCGCAGCCTACAGATGCTTCAGCATCAGGCACGGATAATAATCGTTGACAACAACGAAAACGATATAGCTAGTTCCGTTAAATCATTTCTATTTTTGCATGTCAAGGAAACATAGAACTCCGCACAAATACATGCCAATTAAGTTCTAAATTGTGAGGTGACATACCAGTGTGTAGGTTTCGAAGCGCAAGTGAATGCGCATATCCACATACTGACCACCTGAAGAGCACAATTTGACAGCGAGTGATTCAAGTATATTAAAATCAATTTGAAAATTACATATGCTTTGCTATTTAACTGACTTGCTGTCATTTTGTGCATAGTCATTTGGTTATAATTTTAATCATGTTCTCAGCTTGGCTGTATCAAGCACAGATGGAAAAAACCGAAGCAAAATTAGGCGGTCAATGGAATGCGCCATGTAATTCCTCAAATACCAACCTCATTGGTTGTTTCGGTCTGCAACATTGACGATTAGCAATAGACGCACACGAACTTCTTCAGTCTATACATATAACGCATCCTTGAGCAAAAAACACAAAGTAGCCTTTATTTGGTAGAGGTTGACGGCTCTCTTTCTTTGAAACTAACCATGGGAAACAACAGGTCTACAGGGTATAAGCTCACACCTCGATTGGCCTAGAGCACGAGCGCCACGCATTGTCTCTGAAGGTTGGAGGGCACCTTTCGTTGCTCAATGATTGGCAACCATACGCTTCAAGCCAGGCATCACTTGATAAAATTGATGCAAACCCGCCAAATCCTACCTGAGGCTGGCCGTGGTCTTAGATGCGGGACGTAATGCGGTCGAAAAGCATTCGAATTGTTCCAACTCTTCAAAGACTATGTGTTACAGACATCAAGCAGATCCCAGTACATCACTGCAACAACACTCCCGAGCTACACTTGCTGCGGACTGCATTTTGGATCAAGCTGTTGATACTGATTCTCCTAATAGAATCCTTCAAACGAACAAATCCCCACTGCATTGTGGATCATAATTTTGAGTCAGTCTAGAAACAGGTCAAGTGCAAAACCCCGCTCTCGGAATAGACAGCCGAAGAATATCATCCGCCTCTCGACTATGTTGACAATACTCACTCTTCTGTTCCCCCTTCTTATTATTTTTCTCTTCCCTCACCACGTCTATTGAGCAAGAATCTACAGCTGACCTCGCCGCTGGTGTCATCGATACTCCTAATACGCTCATTGAACCATTAGTCTCAGTTAACATTGGTTCTTTTAAGGTCCACACCCTGAGTCAGATCAACCAAGTGGGTCGTCTTTCAGATTCTGTACAACACCTGGAAGAGCGCTTAGGAGTCGATGTACACAGAACAGACAATGGTGATCGATACCTGCAAATGTGCGCCGACTACGATCTTTATATTAGCAACACTGCTATCCAGCACAAACATTCACAGTACGTCACCTGGCGCCTAACGAATCCCTCCATAACCGGGACCCAAACTGACCATATTGCCATTAGCTACAGATGGCGCACATCAATACAAGTCTGTTGGTCAATTTGTCTGGATTCTGACCATGATCCATCACGCTCACGCTTGTCGCTCATTCTTCCTGCTTCGAAGAAGCGCCTATCTTCTAACCTTCTTACCTACAACATGAAATCGCAGTCTGCACTTCAACAAGGTTGTACCGAATAGGCCCACCAGTTGACAGTGATGAATGAGGTTGGTGAGCCGAACGCTGAGTGGGAACGTCTCAAGTATGCTACGAAGAATGACTGACGCGTTATGTGCATCCAGCTTGTGACATCATAACTGTGAATACTGATTACTGGTTAGAAGCAGCGAGTAGACCTTGCTCTGTGTAGCTGCATCTATCTTCACTCATTGACAAATGCCCGTTATGTTGTGTGCCGCTCAAAATATTTTGTGTCGGCAAAGTGTTTGTCCAGGAAATTCTTAAAATCCGACACTGAGTTTGCCTCTACTACTTGCTGCGGCAGGTCGTTCTATACATACACCACTGTGCGTTCGAAAAAGAGTTGGTGAGTGCCCCGTTTCAAATCCGGTACGACAAGCTTATACCGGTGTCCTCTTGTGTTGCTTGGTTTGTGCAGATGAAGCAGCGGTCTCAACATAGGGTAATCACCCGGATGTAATATCCAGTGAGTCATGAAGAGGTCTACCCTCATTCGACGATAAGCTATGGTGTACAGCGCTAGTTTCTTACACGTCGTAAGTTGGAAATCAGCCTGGTGGCTACATGCTGCACTCGCTCAATATTTGCTACCTCTCCCCGCGTGATAGGACAATATGCAGGAGAGCCATACTCTAGCATTGGTCGTATTATTGAGATGAAGAGGTGAGTGACAATCTCTTCAAACCAAGTGCTGAAGCTGCGACTGAGCGCCCAAAGCCTGCGAAAATGTTTTGGTAAGTCCTATTCGTATTGTTCATGTAATTTAGGTCGCAGTGTGAGAGTACACCTTGGTCGCGCACGAAAGGAGCGGGATGCAACGGTTGACCATCCACCGTGTATGTTCGGCTGTGCTCACACTTACCTAGCCTCATGAATTGCGACTTGACCGGGTTGATCAGAAGTTTGACCTCTGCAGACCACCTGCAGAGGCGGTCGAGGTCCCGCTGAAGCAAATCACAATCATTGGGTGTGCGGATTAATCTCCACACCTTCAAGTCATCTGCGAACAAACACAAGGTGATTGGAGCAGCTGAGGCACATCGTTTACATGGATGATAAACAAAATCGGCCCCAGTACAGTGCCTTGGGGCACGCCACTGTTCGATGGATCATCATCATCATACTACACGTTAGCTGGAGGTGGATAACACCTCAGCTACTGTGCCGCAATAAATAGCAAAAAAGAGAGAAGAAAAGCAACTGGTGTAAGCTGGCTGAGCTACCGGTAACGGATGGGCATCGTTCCGGTAAGCTACCAGCCGGCTGCTGTGCACCAAAAAAATTACTATGCAAAATTATATAAGGCTAAATAATGAGATCGTGGTTAGAGGGGGAGCCTAAGAGGGATGGGGTGGGACAAAGAAACTCACAGCACGAACGCCACTGATGTCGGCTCCTAGCCATATCCAACCAAACGTGTTCAACGTCTTTCGGACCCCAACCAGAGAGCCGAGACGCTCAAACCGAGGCCAGCTCAGAAGTGAGGGCCTTCATTCCTCTCGACCAAGTCATCGGTTGGCCACCCCTCCTCTTCTTCCATCCACACCCCCTGCGCGCAAACAACACAGGTCGCGGGATTCGGTGGGCTGGCATGCGTAACACGTGACCGAGTCATCGGAGCCTGATGCGTGAAATAACGGTGCTGAGCGGTTCAGTTCCTTTTCCTGTGACATAAACGAGGCGTCGAACTCGCTCGTTACTTACGCGGTGTTCCCACCAGATGTGAGCTAAATTACGAAGGCACCGGTGGTCGAACGTAACTAGCCGCTTTAGTTTCGATAAACCAAATTAAATCGAAATAAGGCAGTTCATTTTACTCTCACTGTAAACTTTCTTATCGCTCTTAGGGTAATTAAATAGCAAAGCATTATCATTTTGAGCCTGTGATTAATGGTACATTTTACAGTGGAATGTTATTCCACTTCAGCACGGTCTAGCTTGCTGACATATGATGCCAACTATTCAAAGGATTATGGAAAAGGAACTTCCTTCAAGTTAACATCGAAGCAACAATTCTTAATATAAATCCCCAAACTTTTTGACTCCAATCACTAGATTGTGGAACATTTGTTCATATTCACTAGGCGGTTGTCTAGAATATATTTCGGTATGTGAATAATGAGCAAGCTAAATAAATAAATAGACGTTTATTCCTGATAGTGCTAGATAGGCCCATCTAGGAGAACTCAGTGAACAGCGGGCTTGTATAAAACGCTGATCACAGGAGGATTAGGAAATTGTACAGACATCAAACCAATTTTTGGTCTTGACCTAAAAGGGAAGGACATATCGATTACAGTTAAAATCACTGTCATAAAAATTTAGTTAAAATCAGTTTTTATAGGAACAAGAGCCACAACAGGTTCAACTCAAAGAGGGAAGTATAATAGGAATGATCAGTTGAAGTAGTACGGTTAAAGGTTGATGTGCGAAAATGTTCATCTAATTAGACTTGCGTAATTAGTCATTTTGTATTTACTGTAGGAAGGATAAAATCGACAGGGGACTGTAAGCACTTAATTGATGTAATCTAAAGCAAATGTCCATATGGTTTTAATCCTCTTGGTTACCAGAGTTAGTTAATCAGCATGCCCATTTGAATCTTGCGGCGTTCCTAATTTGCATGGCGGTGCAAGATGAGCCGAGCTATATCGCAGTTTGCTTGTAAATCATGACGGCATGTATATGCCCCATGGATCAGTGGCAAAAGTGCTAGCTGGAGGTGGGATTTGCTATTGATCTCGGACTGGGATCTTGATGGATCTGATGGATGTGCACTGCTGACGAGACCCAATAGGTCGAAACGTCCTTTCAGTGCTCTTCCAGACATATGAAGGGCTATCTGATTTGGAACCTACTGCGAAGAAACAACAAACTGAGGATGTTGCGTCTTTCGGAGGTCTGTTTGTTTTGGATGCAAAAGCTTCGTCTACTGGCTAACTTGCATACTCTGCACAAGTCCCTAAGTAACTGTCTAACAATGTAGTCTGGCCTGGTAACGAACATTCCTGCCGCTGAAACGTCCAGCTCGACTGAAGCACAACATTCTCAACTAGATCCCGAGCAGCTAGTATCCTATTTAATCTCTCCAAACTACGAAAGAACCATTCGTCCCCAATGATTCGGTTAACACGAAAATTGGCACTACCCAAATGCACTACTCGGCATAATGCTATTATGAGCTATTATGAGCTATTATGTACCAGCCCATAAATTATTTCCTTAACCTAAAAATTTCAAACGAACCATAAGCCTTGATTTCGTGCTGACCTTGGCGAACGATCAATCGACGGAATGCTCTTGTCATTGAATTCATTCTGATCAAACATTTTTCTAACAAGGCAAACTCAAGACAAACCCCACTGATGGTCTGTGCTGGGGTGGAACACCAGTAACATACTGTATCAAGGGGATTTGATTTCACGTAGATTGTCACTTGAGGATGAAATGCGGTTGTATGCGTGTGAATTAAACTGGTATCATATGAAAAACGGTTTGTTACCCTCCCATTTGAATTCAGTTTGTCATTCCTATAAATTCCAGTAGTAAATGATGCCCTCATCATTAACGCAACATTTAAAGTCTAATCGCTAGGTCAAACGCTAATCGCGCAGCTCAATAGTCTGTCGATTATGGCGATGGCCGCCAACCACTCTGTGCCGAGTTCTAATCTTAGCTCAGGTCATCTCTGCCTGTTGAGTGCAAATAAAAACGGAACGCATATTGGAGTGTAGTGATGGGGATAATAACACAACTACCCTCCACTTCTCATATGATCACAGTGAATGGCATGGCACAGGCTAACTTTATGGAAACCGAAGTCACGACGGATGCTCCAGAAATAGTAATTAACGGAAGTTAACTTGATTACGTTAAATGTGCGTGTTTAGGTTTACGAATGATAGTGCATTTCTGGAAACTTAAAGAAGCGCAAGACGACAACAGGAGTTTTTGCTAAAATAAAGCAAGTTTACTGATGCTGGGCCGTCGCAGTTGATAGACAACGCCTTCGTATCTCCTGTATCGAATGTAAGGGGTGCTGGAGAGCGGATTCTACAGACCAAGTCACGTATTTTTATTTCCTTTCTTATGTTTTTCATTGTTAACACCCTTTTCCAAGATCACTTTAATCTGCACTATTAAGCTCAAAATACTGGTCAACACCTTGCTTCGTTAACCTTTTACTTTTCATTTTCAGCTCACACGGAATTTCGGAAGGTCGCTTCTATTATGCAGACAATTATTTGTCCAGCATAACCGAAAACTTGGCTCAGTGGTTTCGATTTGGAGCCCTTGATCCTCGCTCATTGTAGTATGCTTCAACCTGTGCTCTTTGTTGCTAATCGACTGGAAAGAAGCTTATCCCCGAACGTTATAATCGATGTCGATTGATAACTGTTTCTTCTCTGCAGCCCAGCTGCAAGTCGCAGACTCGGTGCCCACCCAGTGAATCCCTTTGTGGAATCCTGATGTGATACGAAGGGTGTTCAACAAGAAACTGAACATTGAAAATAGCGTAGCAACCGGCAGATGGAGCACGCTGCGACTAGTGAGCGCATGTGGAGATTTGCCTATAAAACAAACTGCCATTTGCCAACTTTTCTTTTTGCCTGTTGATTGGGGAGATACAACCGCTGACGTGAGCACGTGAACAAGCTGCGTGTCGGATTAGTGTCAAAGCGACAACCAAAGTGTTTGAAGAGCAACACGTATGTGTGGAATTTTGCTACCAACTTTGCATAACATGTACAGAAAACGTTTAATTGCTTAAACAATCATACGGCGAGAACTGTTTGAGTCGCACGCAAAACAACGGATGATTTACCTGTTTTGAATATGGCAGAATGTCGGTCGGCAACGATCCCAAGCCTGGACCCGCTAACACATCAACGGACGATGACCATGTCGAAGGAGTTCGTGCTGAAATCCGTAGAGATCCTTGTTTAACTGTCCGAGAAGTTACTGAAAATATGAGCATCAGCGTAGGATGATGTCATCAAATTCTAGCGCGTCTGTGGTGTGCTGTTCGCAAAAGGAGGCCTTAATTGTGGAAAAACCCTACTTGTTTGTGGCATCATGACAATGCACCGGCTCGCGCATCGTTCATTGTCCGCTGCACTCTAGAAAAAGATCATACGCCCGTTGTGCCCCATCCACCGTATTCGCCGGACCTAGCCCCTGCAGAGATTTTCCTGTTTATCAAGCTTAAAACCATTTTGAAATGACCTCTTTTCCAAACCTTGGAGGAGATTTTGATAATGCGATAAGAGACCTGCGCGCCATTCCAGAAAGCCTATTCCAGAGGAATTTCCAGAAATGAAAGCTGCTTTAAGGACAGCGTATTCCCAGTAGGGATCGCTAAATTGTGGGGGAAAGATTTGAAATGTTGTACAATGGATAATAAAGATGGTATGGAAAATGTTCGAGTTTTTCAATAACACCCCTCCTTCTCTCTTTGTGACCGTCCTCATGGACTGCAGCGAAAAGTGTACAGCGCGAAAGTATGACAAGTCCCATGGGATGACCAGATTTGAAATGGTATAATCAGCGGTGAAAATTTGTGACAGTCGACGAGAGGAAATTTTAGGTATTCAATGATTCACCAATCTACTTACATGAACCTTTATGCAAATTTCTTCACCGCTACGTTACGGAGTGGGCTGGTGAGCTGATTTACGTTATTTGGACGATGGATTACAATGGAAATATTCAAGTAATCCAAATTGGATAGATTTCTGTCAAGGTAACTTTTGATAAGCTTTAATTTTTAAGCAGATGTAAATGAGTTAGAAGAATGTCCCATGTTCCCTATACCCTAGCGCGGAAAAAGTATTTCCTTCGAACACATAGAATTATTGCTTGGCTAACTCAAGCTGGTGGCCTATCAAGTTTGGATTTCGGAGTGAGCAACAGATGGCGGCAACATTAGTTGCAGCGTGTTGAGATCTCACAGACGCCGACATTCACCGCTGCATATGCCAGAGGCTTGTAGTCGGTGTGGGCTTGGAAGTTTAACCAAACCGCGCTCGAATTTGGCCGCGCTACTATGTGCATTTTAAAGTGCATCTACCTCATGTTTGTGTCAGAGACGCCAGGTTTGTGTGGCACTTTCCCATGAGATCTCACTTATGCGTACAGCTGAAGTGCTACCTGGCCTTTCTGCCATTTTACAGCAACAGGTCATGTTGCACGACAACTCCGAAATTGGTCGCATAGAAAGCACGTTGGAAATGCTACGCCCAGGTCGAGATTCGTTGCTGCAATATTGTCTTAGGCGAAATACTCTGCACCTGGCGATGATTAACTGAAGTCTGATCTCCAGTAACAACGGCAAGAACCCGTCGAGATCGTTTGGTAGTGCCGGGTAGCTGCTCGCTCTTCTGATTCTATGTCAGATCTATATATCCTTTAGAATTAGTCGAAAAATCGATTGGAGTACATTATTTACATCGTTTAGGAAGGTCATGGGTAGTATCACTAACGGTCCTTGGAGTAAACCACACTGGATTCTATTTGGGTCGGATATAGCGCTACAGACTCACACGTGCAGCTGACGTTTTCCTAGGTAGTTGATTATTCAGTCCTGAAAGGTGTTTTTGATTCCGCGGCTGAGAAGCTTGTGGGGGAGAATGTGGTCGTCCAGTGGATCGGATGCTTTTGAGCTGTCCAGGTAGACCACATCGGCTACTACTCTGATATCAGTTGACTCCATCCAGCATTATATGGTTAGCAGCAATTTTGCTGCATTGAACCGATTTCGCTGGAATGCATGCTGTGGTAACACTGTGATGTTGCAGATACGGTAACCCGTAAGCACTCATGGGATTAGATGTTTTATTGCTTTGGATAGTACCGGGGTGAGAGTGATTGGGCAGCATTTACATGGCCGCGTACACTCGCCACTCTTCTAAAAAGAATGATCACTCCTTGTTTCCACATTGTGGAAACCTGCATTTGACTAGGCGTAGTCAAGATATCCGAGCTAAAGTTCTGTCGATGTCCATTTTGGAAGTACAATGGAACTATTGTTTATCCGAGTAAAATTATAATGCTTAAGAGGTCGAGTAGGATGGTTATGGTGAAACTTCAAAATACAAAACAGTTGTTGGGAAAATGCAGCTCACTGAGGTATACGTAATAAAAGCTGGAAATATAAAGTAAATCCAAAACGAAGGACGGCAACAATGATGTTGGTCGAAATCGTATCTCCTCCTGGTGTACAGATACAAGTGGTGATTTGACCACCAATGAAATCGTGTACAGATATTTATGTGTATCCATGAGTAATGGGTTATGTAAGATGGTGCAGCGAAATAAATGCACGGCGAACTCTGACTTTGGACTCCGCCAGCCTAAGAACACATATGAGAGATGACGGGTAGAGCATTAGACGTTCTGCAAACTCGTTCGGAAAAGTAATTCCGACAGAATTTCAAACGACTGTGCTGCACTACCAGTATGAGATGGTGGTCTCAAAATGTGCCGTTGTGACCGAATTCCAGCATGTTGCGGAACGTGTGGTTGGGGTCTCTCAAAGTTGCTAAGTCAAAATGTAGTCCCAGCGCCATCGCTTTTACTGTCCGCTGAATAGCACGAGCACTTGAAACCTATGTTCAGAAGGTAAATTATACGGAAGCTTGACATTTTTGGTTGCTAGTGTTGAGGTTTCCCCAAGACGGTGATATGTCTCCTCCGCCATGGCTGCTGAACCAGCATGGCGTATTGCACATGTGGACTTATGTATGAACCGGGAAGTTGTGGAGATATTAAAGGGTCAAATCTTCCAAATGTACGCTTCAGTAGGCAGACGGGTTGGACGCCCCTCCTTGACACAGTTTCTGCCTGATTCCAACATCCAAGGTCAATTTGGACAAAACGCAGAGACCATTCTCGGCAGAAGAGCTTTGAAGCTCCTGGTTGCAGAGTTTGTAACAGTGCACCCAATTGTGCCGTAGGTGCAGCACTCTAAATTTGTCCACAATAAACCAAATTAGATTCTGGTTTGACCATGTGTGAACTTCATCTAGCTCAGCTTAAATAACTGTGATATCCTCTAGTGCATTGATCACCTTCTACACCGTGATGTTATGGGTATAAAGCAAAAAGTTCGGGCATATGCGGCGTGCGAAATCGTTGATATACTACAAAAGTTATTTTGGTCCAGATACCTCTCTCTGGTACTTCGCATTCAACTAGGATAGGATGTGACAGGGATGCACGTACTTGTATTTCCAAGTGCCGGTGCAGAAAAAGCCTTTGATCTATCTTAAGGGAGGATCAACCATACCAAAAATCTAGTTTGAACAGTAGATATTATGGTCTTACCATTCGAACGCATTTAAGAATTCGAGAAAGATTACATCAACTCCTGTGCCAGAGCCTACTGCTTCAGTCCAGCTGGATCGTGTTTAATGTTTTCGATTTCATGTCATCCAAGCCCGGAAAGTTGTACACGCGCAGATGCAACAGCAGTTTTGCCCCAATTGTTACACTTAGGGATCCATAGCGCAATCCTGAGAACATGGAGAGTCGTGTAAAATGCAGGTGAGATAACGATTTAAGCAGTAGTGCGCGGATGAAGTGTGTGATGCGCTTCTGCAACCAGTTGTGCAGTTAGCGCCAGACCATCTGCTGTAGATAAAACTGGGATACCTTACGGAGTTTACTAATGTGTCTGCAGGGCATTTTAGCATTAGAATTTAAATTCATCGGTAACCATTGCTGGTGCTCAAGCCGATCTTCGCGGAGCTATGTGAGGAAATGCTTCTGTTGAATTATTTAGATTTCTGCGGCAAATATTTACAGAATATCTATAAGCGCTCAGACAGAATTCTTGAAAGCCATACAGTCTCATCTTCGGCCGCTGAAAAGACTTTGCTTGCTTGATTTAGCGAACTTGGTTTCCGAATAATCTGCTACTAGTCTGCTAAGATGAATAACTAATTCCATCCAGTAATCTACAGAGACTGCTTGGCCTGGAAAATCATTTGATTGGACGAAAGATGTCAGACAGAAAGCCCTAGATGTTGTGAACGAGAATTCGTTTGGTGCTTCCCATGATGTATTCGGCGTAGTAAATGCAACTGAAGAACAACCACCCACAATTATAACAGCCAAGGATTTCACTTATTTGTGCTGTATAAACTGTAAATTGTTCGTTGTTGCCAGTGCGTCTAAAGGAGACGGTATGTTACTCGTCCGGAACTGCGCGCTAGCGGTGACATGGTTGTATACCAGTTAATTGGTTATTATTTTTTTCCAGATTTACTTTGAATTGTTTAGTAAACAAGGCTAGGGATTGGCTAGCGTGCAGAAGGTAGTTCCCCAGCAGAAAAACATGAAGGCATGACAGTGGCTCAGCGCGCTTCGAATCAGATACTCAGATGTGATGCCAGTCTGGGAAAGACATTGGAAGGTGATAAACTATTGCTAATAGGCACGCATCCCCAGAAACAACACCAAACATAATCAAAATTGGCGTTTCTGGATCATCGACAATATTCAACTTCAGGTCAGATGCTGATGACGTCTTCTACTCTGCTGGTCTGATCGCTTCGGACGATCCTGTAGGGCAAAAAAATATCAGCATAATTGATGGCAGCATTCAGTATGGTTCGGTCACCAGGACAAAGTTTCAAGGCGTCGAATACCAGTGAAGTCCATGTGAGCATTTCTTTCCAGGTCCCGGGCTGAATTTAGTTTGTTATATGGGATTAAAGTTAGCTGGCAAATCTTCCCTGGCAATTGGAAAACTCATTCAAAGCTCTGAGAAAGCCATGGTACAACAAATGCCTTTTTTTATTGCCACCAAGCGTCCGAGAACTCCAGTGCTGATCTTGAGAAATCTGACTCTACGGTCACATGAACAAGCTTCTATCTTACACAAGAAACATGGATACCACAGTGTTGACTAGTGTTGCGTACGCCTAAGCGGGAACTTTGTACCTCAATAAACTGCCTTTGGGCTGCCAACATAATCTAGTCTCACGTATTAATAACGCGCGCGACTACTGCGACTGGGTTTAAGTGCTCGCATAATTCTCGTGAGTACCTGCCTCTAGTACGGCACCCGCCTGAATGTGAAGTGGTAGCAACCAGCCACGAAAAGACAGTGGGCGTGGTCGATCAAACCGTGATCGTTTACCATTGGGCAGCCTGTGTTCCAAACTGCTGCTTGAGCTGAACTTCAAGAGTGGACTCAAACCATACTTGCGTGCACCGATCAGTTAGCGTATTTCGGCGCATGCGTGGGGTGAAGCTTTGGGCGCACAATCGTCCAATGGTGGAACCAGAGGCTAGTAACGCTTATCAAATTAAGCTGATATCCCAGCTGTATAAATATTTGTTGATCACAGCGGGTAATTTGTTTCATGTTCACCGGATATTTTAAGCAACATTTAGCTTTTGTTTGAATAAACTATTTGGTGGACTGGCAATCAGTTCATGCATTTGTACTGAAAGCTGTCGATGCTTGACGGTGAATTCTGGCTAGAACTGAGCACGAGACTCGCGAAGACATTAGGGCAAAGCTGTGTTTTAGCCAATAGAGAGACCGCGATGTCTAAAGTTCGTGTGATTTGTAGATGGAAACAGCCGTTAATTTTGGTGGCCATAGAATATTATACCGTCTCATAGGGCAAACCAGCAGCAGGAGACTTGCTTTCAAAAATATGGACAATCAATTAATTGCATAAAGCGTTGGGCCCAGCCCCTTGAAATGAACTGTAATCGGCCTGGATAACCAGACCAGTTGCCGGCAGTGATCGCTGTTCTCCTTGGGCAGTCCGATTAGATCCGTCCTCTTATGAGCTGTACGAAAGTAATCTCAGACTGCGGCAAATGTTCAAGGTCGCTTTGTTAACATGAGCTAACTCATCATTCCTAGTATTCGAGGACCCAAATCTTGCTGTATATTTGCACGGTTTATTGGTGATACCGTGAGGCAGGAAACTATCCACATCTATTGGATCTGCGCTTTCATAACCCTGGTCTTCACAAGTGTTCATGTAGTGAATGCGGAAATCATAGATGTGCAACTCTGATGTATATCGCCTACATGATGTTTGTCTGTCATCCTTCAAAGAATTGCTAGCGTCTGTGGAGGGCTACGCTGAAGAAAATCCACCATGGTTCAATTACTTAAGCACAGCCAAGTGTATCGCGGAGCACCATAGCCGTAATCGTCGACAACAAGCTGCCTCCGATGTCATTTGCAGTGCTTCCAAACATAAGTAAGCATCCTCCGAGTACTCTAAGAGTGTAGTTCGTGAGGACTGAGGACCTGGGTAAAACTTGACGTTCTTTAGCAGGTTCAACGGTGTGGTAAAAGGATGCCTGCCAGCAAGTTTCCCTTCCAAATTCGCCATTAAGGGGGCTATGGAAATTGAATACCCGATGAGAGACAAAAGTGTGGAGCTGCCTTTATTAGATCGGCTTATTGAACTGAATTATAAAGAAGATTTTGCCCTAATTGTTGAAAATTCACAAAAGGACCAAATAACGCTGAACAAATTAGCGTTAGGAGCCATGTGTTTTGGTTTGTACTTTACAGCTTCAAATTTACAGTTATTGCCAGAAATCATCTCTTGCTTGGAGCTATATTTAGGATCAGGCCGAATTCGTCCCCAAATTCAACTAATAGAGCCGCCGTGTTATCTCCCGTAGAATAGTAGATGCGATGACAGTAATTACGGGAATGCTTGAGACGCTTTTGCTAACCTTCGTCATCTCTGGCGCTGGCGAGACATTAGGATATTCAGAAGAATGGAGTCCACAAAACTATTCTCTAGCACGACTGCCCTACCGGGTTCATTAACTCGACAGAGAAAATGAGGCTAGTTGTACTCGACCTTTGGCCCCTTCACAGTGTGGTACACATCCAGCGCGAAAACCGCAAGAAAATGGACATGTTAGACACATTGTGACACAGGAAAAGCAAGTGAACAGTGCACCAGCGTGATTGCATCCAACAGACTACTGTATAAACCATGTGAAGTGCATGTCATCACATGCACACCAGTGAAGGGTTTGGAATGTGTATCCGGATTGGAGATGGAGGAAGACGAGGGTAGGCTAGACACTGACATGATAAAGAAGAATGAAGGATCTCACTTCGAATTTGGCTACCATTAGCGTCCTCAGACTACAAGATGTTGTCTGAAATACGGCGTACATGCATGGTTGGAGTACCTTATTGGCGTGGTGTTTGGATTATGAATATCACTTCACCTCTCTTTCCTGTTAAGAATTCACTCCAGATAGCAAATCTAAACTGAAGAAAATTAAAGAATAGTAAAAACTATTTGTCCTGCTAATGAATCTGACTTTTAATATACTGTGTCATAAAGCTGAGACCATTATCAAATCTAGTTAGATTGCTATAAATAAGATGCTGATGACGATGATGATGATGATGGTGGCGAGGATGATGATGATGAAGTTCATGATGATAATAATGATGACGCTGCGGATAATGATAATGCAAGCGCTCGCTACTGGAAGCTTCCTGCTGGCTGGAAAGTTAAGTATGTTTTCTTTCAGTGATCTGTAGTGGCTTACAGCGTACTACCGCAATGTGCGGGATCTAATTACGAGAACTAATGATACTCTTATATGTACTTACATTTCACGGTTACGGCAAAACAGGGACGAAACAGTTAACCTTATCCAATTATGTTTCTTTAATGCGAAATTATTCATCCTTAACCTTATTACAGAAGTCAAGGATAACTGAGTTAACAAACGTTCACCATGATGATTGAGATTATCGGAACGTCCTTGCTGTTAAAGAGCTCGATACTAAGTACTCGATGGTAAGTATTGAGGATGTGCCGCATCCGTCGAAGGTATCTGGCTTAATAGAATACAGTTGTGTCGACAATCGTCGCACAAAATAACACGACTAGAAAAGGGAGATTTTCCACCCTAGCACCTTTAGTGTGAGCGAAAGCGTACTGAAAAAAAAGTGGGATCACTCTATTAAAGGCAGCTGTTGACATAGCATTACTATGCGATTCACATGAGCGAAATAACGTAGATGAACACATAGTTACAAATCATGAATATTGTGCTTTACGACATCTAAGCGTCGTGTTAAATATTGCCCGCATTTAATGGTCACATCGTGCTGGATGCGCACCTTGAGATAACTGCACCTTTTGCGGTTAGACGAAGAGCTGGACACATGGTTTTCAGGATAATGTTGCTGAATGAGATGTGGCGTCAGGTACAATCAGTGAGCAGTTTGAAGAACATTATTTGTATTTTGTTCGTTTAACAAGTATGGTGTTTGTTACACCAGAATATTTAAGCAAAATCATATTACCCACAATTAGCATGAATATCCGCAGGCCTGAATCCGTTGTTAGTAGAATAGGAAACGCGAACAAAAATAGTCATCCATTTTTAGAAACCATTACCAGTTTTTACAATAATGCCCCCAAATTTTCATATGAAAAGGAAATTGTTTTGATTTCATGCCAGATTCTATCACAGCTCGTAAACATCGTTACGTTATGTAAATGAATAGCAGTGAACTAAGCACAAGCAGGTCATTAATTTTTAACGCTTCCGGTGACAGCGCGGGGTTTTGCCAATATACATGTTTGCCGGTATTAGTATCATTATGTGGTGAGCAAAAGTATGACTTGTTAGTCCAACGTGATTGAACTTTCGCAAATCAGCTCATAGATTGGTAGTTTACATAAGCCAGCAAATCGACGCATTGCGACGCTGCCTGTGTATTGTTTAACACAAATGTACTCAGATCACAAAATGGAGAATTAGCACAGTCCATCAGTTTAGTATACCGCTTGCTGTTTAGTTCTGCATGTTTTGATCTAGCCTATGAAATCAACTTCAGGCATCCTTATGCCCCCTACATTCTTCACAAGCATGACGCATGCAATCGGCTGATAGATAGTTTAACATGGTGCTCAATACTTTGATAACTGCGGTTGGTTTAGAGGTCGATGGTAGTTAATGATGGAAGTTCGGAGAAGCCAAATATGCAAGGCGGTTTGCACTTCCCACAGTAAACATTGATGGTATAGTGGATCAAATGTCTATAAACTAACCCACTCCTTTTAACTCCGAACTATCAAACTCTGTGCACAGTTTGATATAAGCAAGTTTTTCATAAAAAACAACCTTTTTCTTGCTAAAGCGAGGTATTGTAGCGACGTGGCGTCAGACCACAATTGACATAGCGATCTTTCCGATGACACAGTAACTTAGGCATTCATAATGAGTAAGCTTTTATAAAATACATCACGCTATCTCACGATAGTAGTATGAATTTCAGCCCCCTGCCAACTATGGTTATTAACTGAAGAAATTATAAGGAGCTTTGTGTGGATCCCTTCTAAGGCCTCCCGAATGCGAACGCGAAGTTGTGAATAGTTCACAAGTCTCTGATCACAAATATATAGGGTAATCAATGTTCATGGTATTCGTGCCTACGCTTGTTTGCTTTGCTGGGAAATGTCCGTGGGAAAATGCAGGAACCTAGGTATTTGAATGTTAAGCCGGTATCATTAGTGAATAGCTTCGTAAAGACTAAAACTAGAACAGGATAGGGTGGATTATATGATTTAAGCAAATTGCTTGCTGATAGCTATCATCATTCATAAAGTCAATCCCATTTTTTCTTCGTATCTGATTTGGTTCAATGCGTCCTAAGCATATATCTTTAAGGAGTACTTGAACATTGTCCCACAAGGTCTCTATATTTCGCTTTGGAAAACAGGCTGTTCTAACGTCACTATAAAGCAAAGCAGAAAGCCTTCAATGGTGCTATGAAGGTTGGCTTTATTTTCCTTTGGTGGCCTCACTTGTGGGTGCGGTGCCAATGGACAGCATGTTGAATTGACAGTAATACATCAAAATGCTCAATAATTCCATTGTGGGCTTAGACATGGATTCTGATTTCTGCCCAGTCTACGTGTCAGCTTTGATAATCTCTGGCTTTACCCGAAAAAGGGATACACCGCCAATATCCGTCAAAGTCGCTTTGATTTGATGCCGGATGAATGATAGGTTCTCGTAATCCAAGCAGGGGTGCTGGGCCGAAATAACCATAGGCGATACGTGAATGGAGCACTCCTCTGCGTCTTCTGAATTAATGGAAAGGATAGAAACTTGCCATACAAGCAGACGCAGTAAAGCGGTGAGCCAAATTTAACTAGGTGCAAATAGCTTTATTGATGAACTATTGCATAAACTTTTGACGTTAGATTGCATTTTCAGTAACGCAGGCTTTATTATTTATATATGAGATGGTGGTTGCAAATCGCATGATATATTCGAAGTTGGAACCTCAGCTTACGTGAAAAATAATCTTTATAAAACGGTTGTTGACCAGATTTTGCTAAAACCCTTGGGTACAACAATGTAGATCACAATGAAATTATTAGGTTCATAACCGATATGGCTCACAGCACTAGCCTTTGCCTAGAGGCGGAACTAACAACACTACACCTTCTCATGAGCACGGGATTTTGATGTAATTAAGTGAAGTTCATCGCAGTGGAGGATAAGACACGCTAAATCGCAGCTTGCTTGTAAATCATGACGGTCCGAAACTGTCCCCCGTGACCCAGTGGCATAAGCTGCTGACTGGCTGTTCAAGCCGCCAGTGGTCTTGCGTTCAAATCCTGATGGATCCGATGGATGCGCATTACTGAGGGTGCCCAACAGGCTGTAATTGCAGTCTAGTGCGTTTTTGGGCATGTGGACGACTACCTGGAAACTGGCTTCGATGAACCTCACTTAACTACACCTTCTGTCTCGTTTGGTTACCCATGTCCTGTGTGATAAGTACTTGAGTTTTTCTGCGCTGGCTTCGATCAGACCTTGGCATGGTACGCGCTAGAAAGCGTAACCAGGTAGATGCCAACTTTGGATCGAGCCAGTGACAATGACGGATAAGCAGACTCGTGGCTTAGAAATGAGCGCTGTTAAAGGTAATAAATGCCGGGTGTATTATTTATCATGGTTGAGATAATTCGTGTTTTTTTATCGTTCTGTTACATAACACTATTGCAGTGGTGTAGCAACTTTGCAGCCCGGAGTGGTGGTTAAATTTATGCCTCCACTGGCAATAATAGAAAAATTAACCCTCGAAATCTATTCATCGTAAAGTGCACATTATTTTTCGGTGCAATGGATGATCGTCTGGAGCACTGAGATAAGTGTGGTGAAAGTGACTACAATGGAACAAGTAAGAGGATCCCTGGAAACAACCTTTGCACAGATGTAATATATGGATCAAAATAGTTGCTCGTCATACAGTGGAATATGAAACCTTCAGCTTACCTGGAAATTTTCACCCTAATGTTTAGTATCGTGCTTTCAACCATACAAAAAGACCTCCCCCTGTCTACTGCCCCCCTGGGCGGATCGCCCGCGCACCCCAATACCCCGCCAATGCACTATCGCCATAGCTACGGACGTATGCCACCGTGCGGGATTCAGTTTTATATGAGTTTCTTGAGCAAGTTATGCTAATCCTAGTATACATTACCCGGTCCCATATGGAATATACTGATTTGCCACACAAGCGATGCATGCGATGCTCATGTTACCGCCAAAAGCTCAGACCCACCTAAAGGAGTAGCGGCGGGGCGGGTCGGCGATGCACGATCTGCCAAGGCGGCATGTGACACGAGGCAGATTTGCTAGTTAACTTGCTTATTCGATACCAAATTTAAACGGCAAAATTTCCAGATAAACCCATGGTTGAATATTCCTATATTACTCTTCATTTCCAAAAACACATTTATGCGCTCTGGTCTGTCAAAATTAAGCATAAAATTGGCGTAATGCTTGTCCGCCTTGGGTCTTCTGCGGTTTAGTGCCACGAGCATTTATCCAAAGAATTATGGCTACCAGGAACGACTGCATATTATGGAGCTAGGAAGCTAACAACGAATTGGTCCTTACAAATTTTATGAAAATGAGAGCTAAGATTGTGAAAATGGATTGTTAATTCTTCTGCCGAATGTTTAAATGCTTCAAGAGGACAATGTAGTTTTTCGAATTATGACGGCTTCATGAACTGTAGGCAAATAAAAGTATATGACACGATCATAGTAAATAGCATGCTCAAGCACTTCTTATCTAGAAGGAGATAGTGATCCAGATATTCGAGGGAAAGGCAATTGACAAAATGGAGAAAAGTTTTGCCGTCAAATACTGACTAGGTTCCTTTTGATCGACGGGTTCCTCGTCAAGCACAAGGAACCAAGCTCGGTCACTTGATTGACATCCAAGATGATGATTGTCAGGCAAATAGAAGGATGTCTTGTAGCACCGGTGCATTTGTTTGCTGAATATGGTTTTTCCTTGTATAGTTAGTATGGGTTCAGTTGGGACCAAAATTAGCAGACCAAAAGTAAAAGTGATTTAGAGCTATTTTGTCAAACTGGCTGAGAAAGAAAATGACAGCTTAGAATAAGGAAAGCAAGTAAATACGTTTAATTACTGATATCAATCTAGATGTATCTCACATAAATCGCATGAATGATGTGTTGCGCTGTGTAAAAATCTTCGAAACTGAAATGATGGTTAATAAAGCTTTTCTACCCTTCAGATATCAACAGCGAATGTGCAGAGGGAATTTCTAGGCTGATTTTGAGAAGACATGAGAAAGATATACTTCAAAATAATTTATGCGCTTGTCACGCATTTGGCAGTGCTGCCGTTATAGGGTGCTACCTATCGGGTGTCCAGAGGCCCATCAACGAAATCAATACAAAACCACATATGTGTAATGCTCAAAGCAGCCACAGTAGTTGGCTTCTGCGCAAGCAACTTCTGTGACGGTTCCACTGTTGAATTACTTGGTACAATAAACTCTTTCTTTTCTATGTCTACCTAGAGCTGGAGGTCTTCATTCTAGTGACCGGTCTAAGTATCAAGGGGGATTCGAAACTAGATTGAGTAACTGAGCTGACATTGTAAATGTTGTGCTGGAGAAATACTCGGAAATGATCACTGCTCTGGAACAATTCAGGGAGGAATGAGGAAATGCAACTACGTTATCAGATGTATCTTTAATCCGCATCTCGGTACTGTTGCTTCCGTTTATTTCGTTTATATGCCTATGGAAATCTGTTCTCTCAGAAATCAATGATGAAAGGAAATGTTAGAAAACAAGAGGGCTAACGCTGCAGAGTACGCTCTCTACAGAATGCAGTGAAGTTAGCAGACAGCGTAAGGAACGAATCCAAGACACTGAATTAGGTACAATCACTGAGTGTCGATTCAGCCGACATAAACGAATGGAACATGAGGCAATTATTGCAAGATAAATGGTATTTTATGATGAGTTATAAAGGAAAACGCTGTCCATGATCTACAGGTCGAATGATGAAACCTGTGGTAGATTTGAGCAAATCCACTAGCTTGCAAACTAATATACTTTCTTTACACCATCAAAGGTTGCTGACAAATATGACTGTAATACTCAGGAAAATTTAGGAAGTTACAGAAAGAGTTTTTTCAGAAAGGAGACAAATGAACTATATAATGAAAACTCCAGGAAAAAGAAAAGCAATGGACTATTTAAAATTTGTGCAACAAGGAATCTACGCCGATTACTGTGATTGTGGTTTACATCTTTCTTACCCTAACTATACGCATTGCCAGTTGTGATCGCTCTACCAGTAAGAAATGAAACAATGTTCACGGATTTGACCTTCTCTAAATAAGGATACAACTTGCCGAAGGAATGTATTTTGTTGGTAGCTTCGATACTTTTCCCGCAAGTAAAACGCGTAAAATGTAGTTACCAATTTTGTACACGAGTATTGCAGATATATAAACGCCCGCGCTGACACCTCACACTAAAATCGGATCACGGATTGCTGGTGTATGAAATGAAATATGGAATGGTTGTTCACAATGTTGAGGGTTCAGGATTTACCAATTATTAAGATGGCGAAAAGCTTTCGACCATCCCGAGCGACAAAATCAGTTGCTACGCTACTTAGCTGACCCCAGGAAGAAAATACATATGATCACCGCGAGTATTAGAGGACCAAAATAATACTGAAGATTGCAGCTTGCGTTTTCTGCAAAGCAATGTTTAATTATGATCATGGCGTTAGTTGTCAACTACCACCTGCCGGATTCTACGCGTAGCTCTTAGAAACGGCGACAAATGCAGGCATTTAATGCAGAGCCTAGAAAGTATGGCATCGAGACTACCCAGGTCCGAGGAGGCCCCATTAATGGAATATCATAGATTGCCTTCAAGGTCAACTGTGACCACAACTGGCGTTGCGTGCAGTAATCCAGGCGTAAGGTGAACACGAGATAGCGCAAGTGAAGCCCATATCCTCATTAATATCGCCTTTAGTGCACTCGATTAACTTCACAGTTTGTGCAAAAGTTGCTGACCTAGGCTAAGGCAAATTATAAATTTCTTGGACCAAGTCTGCAGAAGAATTTGTGCATAATGCGGTCACTTATATATGTGTTCAACGGCTGATGACTTCAATGGATCTGGTTATACTTCGCCGCGTAACTAGAGAAGAATCCTCATCTTCTCTCCATTGGTAAAATCTAGGTCAAAATAGAGAAGTCTGTGATTTGCAATGCCATTGATCGCGGGTCATATTCAGACATCATCAGAAAGGTATAAAATAGGGGGGTAATAAATAAATGGTCGTCCATAAATACGAGGATTAAGCGTAGTTCCATCACCGAATACTCTGGAACACTGCATTTCAACTTAATCATATTTGAAAGGTCATTGCATATGCACATACGTCCTCCGCCCGCGAAGAAACTTACAGAGTCACCTTTTGCACAGCTCTGAAAATCCTAAATCGGGATGTCGCGATTCAGGCGAAATTCATCATTGGAAATTTTGAATGAATGAAATTGGCTCCGGCTCCGATATTCACATCTTTGTTTCAGCTCCGGTGCCAGGTTGCTACATGTTTCCACCTGGCTTAATAAGCGGCGGACGGAGACCGCTTCCAACACCTTTGAGAACACAGAGTGAAGTCACTATGCGTAAGTTAGCAGAGGTAGCAGGGTTGACACCTACATGATTGGTAATATACTCTGTTTCCACATTGTCGATGTTTTATGTTCATCTAAACAGCTTCGGAGGATTAGTGTTTTCAGATAGTAGCTGAAACCTGCGGTGTCATTGGAGAAATAATATCGGCTGCCGGAAATCTGTGAGCACATTTTCAAAATGGCTTCTGCAAAACGATTCTTTCGCTGAATTTTATATGTGTGTACCTAAAGTCAATATGGCTTCACGTTGCATATTAATATAGATCGGGCTAATAAGATAGCTGCCTTAATTTCTTCCAAGAAAATCTTTTCTCAATAGCTCTTTCTTCTTAGCAAATCGCTTGTTGGTTGTCATCATATTGGGTGTTAAATGCATAGGATCTCGTGTTTAAGTGGGCTTTTAATAACTGGAATTTGACGTGCAGCGAAGGTTTTGAGTAAACAGAGCCTACATTGCTGCCACGTGGTAGACAGAGGATTTCTAACCACGGTGTATTTACTTTCGTGACGTCCACAAATGACAGCATGCTGCTCAACTTGGCTAGTCGTCATCTATCAGAATCCTTGGAGCCCAGAATTAGATCCGTCATCATCATCATCAACAGCAGTACATCAGCCATTTGAACTGATGCTTAGCTGCCATAAAATCATGAGGACCTACGAAATAAAGTATAAGAAGTGGGAGAGAAAGGGGTACTTACCTGAAAACCTTAATGCCCTAAGCAAACATTCTGCGTCAAGGCGCCTACACCTTGTGTAGACAACATACCGTCACAAACAGCTGGCTATCGTGCAAAGATAAGGCAGCATCGGTAAGACAGCTTCTTTGCAGCTTTCACTGCCACGAGTCATAATCAGCCATTACCTCGCAGATAACTCAGCAACAAACATACTTTAAACAGGCAATCCAATTAGGAGACGGCAGCAGACGCGCCACTGGTGTCGGTTGCGAGCCATGTCCTGCAAAGTCTCAAGCCAAGCACAAGGTGAGTCTCGTGGACTCCAACCCGGAAGGCGAGACGGACCAACGGCACTCAGCTTGGTTGTCGGTGACTTCATTTCCCGTTGCCAAGTCAACTTCTGTCCACCTCGAGCCTTGCGCCATCTTACACCAGGTAGACTGAACAAGGCCATCCTAAGTAAGCGGTGACCAGGCATACGTAGCACGTGCCCAAGCCAACACAACTTATTCAGTGCTATCTGTTGTTCTAGGGAGAGAGCATGATTATCACTACCTAGTAATCGCCTACGCACATCATTGTTGCGGATACGCTGGTGCCATCCGACATCAACAATGCTCCGCAAACAACGATGATCAAAGACTTGGAGGCGCCTCAGATCTTCAGACCGAAGGGGCCAATTTTCACTACCATAGAGCAGAACGGCTCTCACTATGGCGTTGTATACCCGGCCTTTCAGACGGAGATAAACTCCCTTCTGTCGCCAAAGATGACGCAGGTTCAAGAAGGCAGCTCTGGCCTGTGAAATGCGTGAGCTCACGTCAGTTTCTATGCGCCCATCATTGCTGATGCAGCCGCCAAGATAAGTGAAATGATCAACCATCTCGAGTTCCTCGTTAGCAAGCGTCAAGGGGTCATCAAGTGGCTGGTGGTCCTGCAGCAACACTTTGCACTTTGAAGGTGCGAAGTACATACCAAAAGATGGGACCACTCTAGACAGGCTATTCAGGGTTGATTGTGACGCCGCAACATCGTCCAAAAGCAAGACGATATCGTCCGCATAATCTAGGTCAACTAACATTTCCCCAGGCCGAACTTCAACGCCCACGTCGTTGGATTACTCAAGGGAACACTCCATGATAGAATCCACGACGAAATTTAGCAAAAATGGAGAAATCGGACAACCCTGACGAATGCACTTGTCGTCGGAAAGCTATCCGATGGGACACCGTGGACCCTGACGCGGCCTGTAGTGTTTGAGTATAGACCACATAGGATGTTCACATAGTTCGTGGGAACGCAATTTCGCGCAAGTAATTCTAACAGAAGCGATCGATAGACCGAATCGAACGCCCTCTTGAAATCGAGGAACACAGCTATTGTCGGTCTGCGGTACGCGTGGCGCTGCTCTAGCACCTGCCGCAAACTAAATATATGGTCCATACAGCCACGACCTGGACGAAAACCAGCCTGCTCTTCCCTAATCCGAGATTCGCGTTCTGCAGTGAGGCGAAGATCGATAATGGAGACCAGTAATTTTGTCACAACTGGCGTTAGGCTAATACCCCTGTGGTTCGCGCAGTCTGTGCAACTGCACTTATTCTATATTGCTACTATAATCGATTCGCTCCAATGAGCCGGCACACTCTCTTCGTTCCAGATACGTTCGAATAGGGAGGTCAGTGCCCTGCAGAGGACCTCACCTCCATCCTTAAATAGTGTAGGTGGGAGGTAATCAGGGCCAGCGGCAAGAAAACAACTGAGGGTTGTAATCGCATTTCGGACATGCGCCTCCGACGGAGGCTCTTAACTAAGCGTCCATGGGTCGTCCTCCAGTACCTGAGTAGGAAGAAATCCGGAAGCAGGGGGCGAGCTGAACTGACCTTGAAATTGTTCAGCCCAACGAGCCATACGGCGCTCCTTAATGTGTATCAGCGGACCCGCGCGGTCTCTGATTGTCTCACTGACGCCTGGTTTCCTGGGACCAATTGTGCTGATTAGCTGAAAGAGTTTGCGGTAATTGCCTACTTCACCTGTCTGCTCCATTTCATGAGCCCGACTGATCGACCAAGCTTCCTTGTCAGCACGTAGGCTCTGCTCTGTTTCACTCCTTATAGCCCTTCTTGTCACATTGTGTTTAGAACCAGCCGGAGGGTGTCTTCTAGATTCCAACAGGTTCACCGACCTCTCGGATATCCAGTGACTGGTGCGGTGACGATGGATAGTGCAACAAGCAGATGCTCCTGCGTCGTGCATGGCGGCCGAAATCCTATTCCACTGAAGTTCAGTGTCATTAGGAAAAGACAACGGGAGTTCGTTATGCAGTGCTTCTTGATAGGCCTGCCAGACCGAGGGCTGAGACGTTGTCTCATTTGCCAATCGGGAGAGACGATTTGTGCGCCTTCCGGTAAAGTTCATGGAGAAACGACAACGCGCAAAGGCATGATCAGAGTCGACTCAACTACTCCAGTACGAGCAGCAATCCAGAATGGAATCACGCCACCTGTAACTTATGGCCATGTGGTCAATTTAGGTTCATCGCTGTCCAACTACAGGTGGACGCCGAGTGGCAATTCGGCGCCCACTGCGTCGAAAAGCAGTGCTACAAGGAAACAACTGGTGCTCCGCACACATTGCAGCAGACACTCACCGTTGTCAGTCCGTTCGTCGCTAAGCCCATACTTACCACCAAGCTGAGCTTCGGAATAGCTCAGATGCCCTATTTGTACGTTGACATCACCTGCAAGTACTATAATATCTTAACTAGTAGCACTACGTAGTAGTGCGTTCCGTTCGTCATAGAATGTGTCCTTGACTGCATTAGAACTGAAGTCGGTGGGAGCATAAACGGAAATCACAAACAAACAGCGTTTTGTTTTACTTCGCGAATTCACCTTAGCTGATGTCGTCAAACGGGATTCACATAAACGGCTGTTTACCGCAATCCAATCAAACAACGATTACTCAGTCTTGGAGCTAAGAATGATACCTACACCAGCTTGAACCATGAGTGCTGCATCGGCGTCTCCAGATGCGTGCAACCAATAACGAGAGGATAAGCCGGGTGCAGTTAATTAAATAACCCCGTTAGGATCATTAATTCTAGTTTCGGACACACAACACACATCAACACCCAGTGTGTCCATGGTGCGTGCGAGTGCAGCCTGCTGACCCGTTTTTCTTAGAGTGCGAAAGTTGAATGTCGCCATGGAAACGAGACAGCGTGGCCGTATAAGGGACTTTTGCTGACAAGCCTCCGATAGGTGCTTTGGGATGGTGGCTGCAGATTGTTCTAGTCCAGTGGCACTTCGGTTGCTGTCAATTAAGCTGGGAATTATAGAAGTAAGGTTAGTAATGGGGGCCGGGATGGGAGTAAGAGAAACAGGTGGAAAAGAAAGTAGGGAGGCGCCAGTAGTAGCATGTTTTCGCTTATCCGCCCTGCTGTGTGCAGCAGATAAGGCGACCCGTGATAATCTGCGCGACGGCCGATGCAGGATGAAGTTTATCTTTGAAGAAAATGATTTAGGTCCGTACTACATATTCATTATTTTGTGTGCGGCAGATTAGTTCTAAATATATTCCTTTAAACGGTGTAGCATTAAATTTTCGCTAAGCCATTCACAAAGTACGAAGTTACAGTATTGTCTAGTATGCTGCTTTGAATATTGTGCACAAGTAGCCAAAAATTATGGTCCTAGACTATACGCTGGTTTTTATCTCACACAATTTGGCAATAGCAAAACATAAACAGATGGTATGCATATGTCAGAATCGAAGTTGGTCCAAGGGGACAGCTTTTTGAACACTTTGGTTATGCGCCTTAATAATTTCACTTACGCGTCTGTGTGCGTATTCAAAAATTTACCTCAATATATAAATATAAATACATATATATGTATACTTGGTGGCATCCAATTTTGGATTTGCATGTCACGGTGGCCGGCCACAGGTCGCCTGCGCATACGGAGGGACAGTGGGTGGATTGTGCTGAACCACACACAGCTCCAACCACACACCCCATATCCAGTGTCATCATCATCATCAACAGCAATACATCAGCCATTTGAACTGATGCTTCGCTGCCATACAACCATGAGGACCTATGAAATAAAGAATAAGAAGAGGGAGAGAAGGGGGACTTACCTGAAAACCTTAATGCCCTAAGCAAACATTCAGGGTCAAGGCGCCTACACCTTGTGTTAACAACATTCCGTCACAAACAGCTGGCTATCGTGCAAAGATAAGGCGGCATCGGCGAGACAGCTTCCTTGCGGCTTTCACTGCCACGCGTCATAATCAGCCATTACCCCGCAGATAACTCAGCACCAAACATACTTTAAACAGACAATCCAATTAGGAGACGGCAGCAGACGCGCCACTGGTGTCGGTTGCGAGCCATGTCCTGTAAAGTCTCGAGCCAAGCACAAGGTGAGTCACGTGGGCTCCAACCCGGAAGGCGAGACGGACCAACGGCACCCAGTTTGGTCGTCAGTGACTTCATTTCCCGCTGCCAAGTCAACTTCTGTCCACCTCGAGCCTTGCGACATCCGACACCTGGTAGACTGAACAAGGCCCTCCTAGGTAAGCGGTGACCAGGCATGCGTAGCACGTGCCCGAGCCAACGTAACTTATTCAGTGCTATCTGTTGTTCTAGCGAGCTAGCATGATCATCACCACCTAGTACCCGCCTACGCACATCATCGTTGCGGACACGCTGGTGCCATCCGACACCAGCAATGCTTCGCAAACAACGATGATCAAAGACTTGAAGGCGCCTCAGATCTTCAGACCGAAGGGGCCAAGTCTCACTACTATAAAGCAGAACGGCCCTCACTGTGGCCTTGTATACACGGCCTTTCAGATGGAAGGAAACTCCCTTCTGTCGCCAAAGATGACGCAGGTTCAAGAAGGCAGCTCTGGCCTTTGCAATGCGTGAGCTCACGTCAGTTTCTATGCGCCCATCTTTGCTGATGCAGCTGCCAAGATAAGTGAATTGATCAACCATCTCGAGTTCCTCGTTAGCAAGCGTCAAGGGGTCATCGAGTGGCTGGTGGTCCTGCAGCAACACTTTGCACTTTGAAGGTGCGAAGTGCATACCAAATAATGGGACCACTCTCGACAGGCTATTCAGGGTTGATTGTGCCGCCTCAACATTGTCGAAAAGCAAGACGATATCGTCCGCATAATCTAGATCAACTAACCGTTCACCAGGCAGCACTTCAACACCTACATCGTGAGATTCCACAAGGGAACACTCCATGATCGAATCCACTACGAAATTGAACAAAATCGGGGAAATCGGGCAACCCTGTCGAACGCCACTTGTAGTCGAAAAGCTATCCGATAGGGCACCATAGACCCTGACGCGGCCTCTAGTGTTCGAGTATAGAGCACGAAGGATGTTCACATATTTCGTGGGAACACCTTTTCGCGCAAGTATTTCGAACAGAATCGATCGATCGACTGAATCGAACGCACTCTTGAAATCGAGGAACACAGCTATTGTCGGTCTGCGGTATGCGTGGCGTTGCTCTAGCACCTGTCGCAAAGTAAATATATGGTCTATACAGCCACGTCCTGGGCGAAAACCGGCCTGCTCTTCTCTAATCCGAGATTCCCGTTCTGCAGTGAGACGACGAACGATAATCGAGGCCAGTAATTTTGTCACAACTGGCGTTAGGCTAATACCCCTGTGGTTCGCACAGTCTGTGCGACTGCCCTTTTTGTATATTGCCACTATAATCGATTCGCTCCAATTAGCCGGCACACTCTCTTCGTTCCAGATACGTTCGAATAGGGAGGTCAGTGCTTTGCAGAGGACCTCACCTCTATCCTTAAATAGTGCAGGTGGTAGGGAATCCGGGCCAGCGGCACGAAAACGATTGAGGGCTGTGATCGCGTTTCGGACCTCGGCCTCCGACGGGGGCTCTAAACTAACCGTCCATGGCTCGTCCTGCATCACCTGAGTAGGAAGAGGTCCGGGAGCAGGGGGCCAGCTGAACTGATCTTGAAAGTGTTCAGCCCAACGAGCCATACGGCGCTCCTTATTGTGTATCAGCGCACCCGCGCTGTCCCTGATTGTCTCACTGACGCCTGGTTTCCTCGGACCAGTGGTGCGGATTAGCTGGAAGAGCTTGCGGTAATTGCCTACTGCTCCTGCCTCCTCCATTTCTTGAGCCCGACTGGTCCACCAGGCTTCCTTGTCAGCACGTAGGCTCCTGCTTTAGTTTACGCCTAATAGCCCGTCTGGTCACATTGTGTTCAGAACCAGCCGGGAGGTGCCTTCTAGCTTCCAAAAGGTTCACGGACCTCTCGGATATCCAGTGACTGGTGCGATGACGACTGATAGTGCCACAAGCAGATGCTCCTGCGTCGTGCATAGCGGCCGAGATCCTATTCCACTGAAGTTCAGTGTCATTAGGAGAAGACAGCGAGAGTTCGCTATGCAGTGCTTCTTGATAGGCTTGCCTGACAGAGGGCTGGGACAATTTCTCCGTTGCCAATCGGGGGAGACGCTTTGTGCGCCTTCCGGTAAAGTTCATGGAGAAACGACAGCGCACCAAGGCATGGTCAGAGTCGACACAGGTACTCCAGTGTGAGCGGCAATCCAGAATGGAACCGCGCCACCTGTAACTTATGGCTATGTGGTCAATTTGGGTCCATCGCTGACCAGCTACAGGTGGACGCCAAGTGGCACTTCGGCGCCCACTGTGTCTAAAAGCAGTGCTACTAAGAAACAACTGGTGCTCCACACACAGTTGCAGCAGACGCTCGCCGTTGTCAGTCCGTTCGGCGTTAAGTCCATACTTACCACCCAGCTGAGCTTCTGAAGAGCTCAGACGCCCTACTTGTGCGTTCATATCCCCTGCAAGTACTACAATATCTGAACTAGTAGCACTGCGTAGCAGCGTGTTCAGTTCGTGATAGAAAGTGTCCTTGACTGCATTAGAACTGCAGTCCGTGGGAGCATAAGCAGAAATCACAAACAAACAGCGTTTTGTTTTACTTCGCGAATTCACCTTAGCTGATGTCGTCAAACGGGCTGCACATAAACGGCTGTTCACCGGAATCCAATCAACCAACGATGACTCAGCCTTGGAGCTGAGAATGATACCTACACCAGCTTGACCCGTGAGTGCCGCATCGGCGTCTCCGGATGCGTGCAACCAATAACGAGAGGATAAGACGGGTGCAGTCAATTCAATAACCCCGTTAGGGTCATTAATCCTAGTTTCGGACACACAACACACATCAACACCCAGTGTGTCTAAGGTGCGTGCGAGTGCAGCCTGCTGACCTGTTTGTCTTAGAGTGCGGACGTTGAATGTCGCCATGGTAACGGGACAGCGTGGCCTTATAAGGAACTTTTGCCGATAGGCGTCCGATAGGTGCTGTGGGATGGTGGCTGCAGATGGTTCTACTCCAGTAGCACTTCGGTTGCTGTCAATTAAGCTGGGAATTATAGAAGGAAGGTTAGTAATGGGGGCCGGGATGGGAGCAAGAGAAAAAGGTGGAAAAGAAAGAAGGGAGGCGCCAGCAGTAGCATGCTTTCGCTTATCCGCCCTGCTGTATGCAGCAGATAAGGCGACCCTTGATAATCTGCGCGACGGCCGATGCAGGATGAAATTTATGTTTGAAGAAAATGTCATGGTTGTATGTGGGCTGGGATACTGCCAGGGCGCCCAGACCTAGACAGGAGAACGATTAGGGTCCTCATCCAAAGCCTTTGGCTCAAAAGCCTGTCCGCAAGGCAGCGGGGTGGCAGTGATTTAGTTCTACAGAAATGGACGCCATCCCATTTCAAACCCCCAACCTGGAGGACCAGGAGACTGAGTTTGTCTGACCTCTCACCATTGACCAACCTGGTAGGAGTAGCTCTCAAGATGCTCGGAGGCATCACCCAGTATAGCTCAATGGGTCAATGAGGTACGCAAACCGTCGCACCACGTTAAGGTCCAGTCTCGTTGGAATAAGACCGGGAGGCATGCGGATGGGAACCACGTTTCATCAACGTAGCCGGCCCACACTCCTTCACACGCAAACACAAGCACGCTGTATATGGGGAATCAACCACACACAAGGCGGTGGTTGGACCTTAGTCCGCTCCACACTGAGTGCATGGAACCACTTTTCGAGCTTAGCACGACCACAAGGACAGTGAATCCCGTCCCCTCCAGGAATGACCAACTGTCTCCTGGAGCCAGTATGGACGAGGCAGTGGGTAATAGACAGGTAAGCACCTTGTCAACGTGCACATCAAGCGCAGCCACATCGGGGATCTCAAGCAACAACCAATCACTTGAAACGACATGACGAAATAAAATAAATCGGATAATGCATGCATATACGGAGAGATAACTCTTCACTATATGAGCTTATAAAAAGAAGGAATCCGCGAAAAGTATAAGAGATCAAAAATCATATTTTAGGAAAGTGTGTCAAACGCGCAAATGTTATCGAAATTAACTAAAATTGGCTTACGGGACGTGTGCACGTTTATAGAAGATAGTACTGGTGGGCAATAATATGGGAAAGAAAACCATAAAGACAAACTTGAAAACGCACTCATATTTTGATTCATATATTTAGTTCATCGCACAATTTTGCACTTGACTGTGGGATTACGCTCATTCTAGCAATTATTGGTAGGCGAAGCAGCTAGCTACATCACAGCCAATTCCAACCATTTAACAGACTTGCAGCGAATGTTTTCCATTTTAGGATCTTCAATTGTCAGCTCGCTCTTTGCACAGAATTCATCCCGTTCACCTATGCACTAGACTGAATTTATTCCTTTAATCCAATTACAAGTATGTCGAATAAAATCAACAGCTCATCACTGCACCAACTGCACATTACGTTATTTAATAATTTCTTTGCAGTTTCAGCCAAAAGCGACCGCATTTTCATTATATGTATCCACTGTACAAGATCCTTTTAGCTTAATCTCATTATGGATGCTCTTAAGAAATTGGAGGAAACGATAACTCTGGGCCTGGTGAAAACTGAATGATTTTCTGCACAATATATGCTACATGATTCAATCCATCATGACGTTATCAAATGACTCGATCTGTAAATCATCACGTTCAAGCTGTTGTCAATGCAAGCACATGTTTTATGTCATTCACCCGCGTTGGATACCCGGGCACAACGGAAGCTGTAACAGTAGGTTGGATCGCACGCTACACCATAGGGCTGTTAGTGTTCTAGAACGCTTGTTCACCCCGACGAACAAGTCCGCTGCATATGGGAGCCATTGGTGCATCAAATGCACATGCGTGTGCTTCGCCACTGTTGATTGTGAACCCAAAGGTAAGCTTGGCATTGTTTCGACCATGCCCCTTACACCGCATATAGCGCCGAAATAAGAAACATTTGGAAAGCAAGGTCAAGTTCACATGTTTACCTGGTACTCTGCCTACATAGACGGATGGAAATCATTAGGCTTCACACCGGCGGCTAAAAGGTATGCTGAATAATGTCACCTGGTATGCCCTGTGAAAAAGATAAAGGAATGTATGACTGCGCATGTTAGATTAGCAAGGGCACAACGCTATCAGTCGCATGTACTGAGTCAAGAGGTGTCGCAACATTTTATTGAACCAATTTGTACGTCAGGATTTTGCATAGGTTTTCCAGTTACAATATAAATGTAACTTCTTAAATAACACAGGTTCAGACGGGGATGAGGGCAGTGGTTACATTTGGATGACAAATTGCCGACATAATGAGCTTTCCGGTCACGATCATGTAAATTTTGGTGGATGAGAACCAAATCCTTAGTTGTTTGCGATATTATAGTTATCTGTAAAAACATAAAGTAAGAATATCCCACGATGGAAATAAGAAAGCCTCTAAGATTACTAAAAACGCGCTTCTACGAAATCAGATGCCAGCGCCATTTCTACTATTTGGCACCTAGTCGATTTAGTTTGATCGAATATACGTTGTGGTGGCCCAATCTAAAATCTAACAATTTAACGTCCTAAAATGTCTCTCCTAAAGGCCAATAATTTCTATATATATAAAGATCAAATTCGGTTGTCCATCCCGTTAGTGTGATAGTTAGTCGCTTGCTCCCAATTTGACCGAAAATTCGGATTCTTTTGGTTTTGAATCTGCAATGATTTCAACATACCTTAGATATTTTTCTGGGAGTCTCAGGAACCAGTGTTCGACCTAAAAAGCTTTCAAAGTGCTCATTGTAATTATGAAGTTAGTTGACTAGATTTTGTCTAAGTTTTCAGATTTTTATGCACTTTGGGAATGGTAGACTGAGAAATACTTAAGTGAAGCGGGGACATTTTTTCGCGATAACACCAAGTACAAGCTGCGAATCTTTGTTAATTCTTCCATGTGACAAATGTTCTCCCTCAAAGGCAAATAGGAATGCAACCGTGTAAAAACAACGGTGTGAGCGAATTGCTTAAACTTTTGTTGCCTCACTGTTAGCGATGCTGCTGCTAAGGTCCTCGTGTTCGAAAGCCCAAAGTTCCCTTCATTGAGAATCGCCGTTAACATTGAGATTGCGCGTCGCAATCAATCCACAAAATATGTACTTCAAAAATGACCCTCAACATTGTTAATTATACCAGAAGCCTTTCGGCCGCGGTAAATTCGACCTTTCCAGCAGCCTCGTTGAAGTGCTTGTTCTCAACGGAACCACTCATTCCTTCACAAAACAAAAAGCGCTTTCCGAATAGTTTACAAGGTTCCGCCACACCCAACGAAAGGTTATCGCCTGCGTACGCTTGCGACAGCTGAAGCAATATGCATTCGATTGTTTCAACCGTCCTTATTCTCACAGAAGAAGCTGGTCCAGGCTCTCTAGCTTCCCCAGCCAGCAAAGATGGAAGACGCTCAGGTCGACTGACTTCGGTCAGACGCGGTAGCAAACAGCTAGCCCCCTAAGACCTAATTCGTTTTCTCCACTCTGACATAAGCCTTCACGTGATCAAGTAATTTTAAACTAACTGGGTCGTTTTCTCATTCTAGCCTCCATATGATTATAACGGTCTGATGATGAATCATTGAAAGCAATTGCATACCAGTTGGTCTTTTGTTCTAGAGAATTAGACCGTCGTGCCAAGCGTCGCCCGTGACCCGGTGGCTCAGGGATAGCGGTCACAACTAACATCCCGATGGGCCCTGGTTCGATGCCTGCTAAATCTATCCGATGAGGTGTACCAACATCGAAACACGTCATAGTAGTGCAGTGTTTTCAGGCGGACAATACCCAATTTCTATTTGTATAGCAAAATTACTTATGAGTGAAAGCAGTATGTGCCTCCGTCAGAAGAACCATGAAAACCAATATCGTTTAGACAGCAATCTTAACATAATAAATCCAACCCCTGATCTCTGTATTTGATTTAAATCTTGGCTGGCGTTTGATTGCTTTTTTAACCATGTCATGAAGAAAATAGTGACTTATCATGGTAAACGTGCGACTGTCTATGTTGCAGTTCACAGTAAGTTGAGGTATGATATAGGGCTTACACTGTGACGAACCGAATCACACATGTGTTGAAATACTGGGTTCAATGCATTTTGAACTATTTTTCATGGTTTGTTTGTTGAATTTACTTAGGCTGCACAAAGGCTGACAAATCTTGGCATTCAACATTCTGTCATCCAGTAACACAGGTGTATGCGACACAGTCGGGGGAATGTCAGCATAGTGTTCCGTGATGTTTTATCGTCATTACTATAGGTTGTCCTGAATAGTAACAATCGTAAACTAAATTTCCTGAAGAAATACTAATGTGTCTAATCGACAGAAAGTTTGGTATTGTGGCCAAATCTTTTTATAAATGTTCAATCAAAATGGTGATAAACTAGACTCATCGATGGAAAATATGCTAGCTGACGAGTCAGACGGAGAAAACAGTTACACAGCGGTCATTTGGCAATTACGATAACACTAGTTATATCCTTGGTATAATAGCCTTGCATCAAGCATTATATTTAAGACAAGCAAATGCATAATATTATCCGCTTTCTTTCTTCCGAGCTCTGGTAGTTCACCAGAATGCTCGCTGCTTTTTGCTTGGATGTGAAATGGTCTAAATAGCATACGTAACGACACTTTGGAAAATAGAACTGAATTGCTTACACTTTCTATTCCTCACCAAACCTGCAAACTAGACTGTGACGTGACGGAATCCAGCTTAAACAATGCTTTATCATATGGGGTTGATGTGACGAACTTTCCGCATGAGATTTCATATCTTGTCTAGCATACATGTGGAGAGCGAATTACTACTGAGCAAATGGATGCCGTCTACACTTCCTGTTCTGATTAGGCACCAATTAGAAAACTGATTTTTCGTCGAGCCTTGGCATTGCTTACGAATCTACCTGTCTGTCCATCACAAGTAGGAACGACACAGGTGTAACCTTTCTGCGCCTTCTAATGATTTTCCAGCTGCAAAAACCCGTCTTACTCTGTAACCTGATAATCGATTTCGAAAATATGTAGATTCTAATATACAGCATAGGGTTACTAATGACAAATCATAAAATATCCATCGAGGATGAAGTCACTAATGATCTATCTAAACAAGAGATTTTACCATAGTCATCTTTATGCTAATTTAACAATTAATGAAGCATCCTATCAATCACGTGATTATGATTGTATCGTCGCCAACCCTTGGTGTATGTTTCTGGTAATAGCTATCCGATTTAGATATAATATACGATCTACACAATATGCTTTTATGCATTTGTTAATTTTAGATATGTGACAAATTGTATGCTTAGGTAACTACATACATACTTTCGGGTTAGATTGACAAATGACATGTAAGCAACCGGCAGCAGCATTGTTATCCAACCGCCATCAAAATGTGTGTTATGTGTATACATTCACATCCCGGCCTCGGTTCAACGTGATTTTCATCTGAAATCTTTGAATTTAATTACAAGCCATAGTGTGCTTTACTACATTTGGTGGAACAATGTATAAACGCATAGGTACAATTGCGCTCTCACATAATGTAGAAATAAAATTTCCGCTCCAGTGGTTTGAAATGTATTGGGGTCGAAAGATTTCAACCGGTCATCCAATGTGCCTGAACAGTTGCTGCGTGAAAGCAAAAATTGAAGCAGTTTTGCCCTTTGAGTGCCGGCTGGCGTTGTGAGATCGATACCAATCGTGGAAAACCGTCTTATCCAGCCGGAGGTAAATCATGGATATATATGAATAGGTGGACGCAAGTGATCAAAAATGCACTAGTACGCTAAGCCCCCACTGCGAGAATTCCGGATTAAAAGCTGTCAGTTGGATTGATAAGTTCCTTGGTCAAAGGATGTTTAATGTTCCAGTAGCCAATTTATGCACATACTTTAGGTCGAGACTGGCCGTCCAACTTACAGTGCACTTTAACTCCCCATCTCGCCTCGCTTCCGATGAAAATCGGTGGGTGATCTTTTTGAGGCACCCTGAATTTAACCAATAGCGGGGATGCTAACAAAGCTTGAGGCATCGGTATACATCCATAAAGCCTAGACAGCATAAAATCAGAAACGGAGCTGCAAATGGGGCATTCCAACATTTCTCCATGTGAATCCTAATGTAGCTTTATTGTAGAAATGTGACTGCCTTTTTTCAGACATTGGAAATATTGGTGCAACTAGGTATAATTTATTGCATCCTTTTTCCTGCCGAGGACTTCGCTACTAAAAGTTGCATCCAGAGACGAGTACATATAGGCATAGACAATCTGTCATCGTTCTCGGAGCGTACAGACCGTAATATATTACAAAATTTTTTGGCACAATAAATGTTGTTTCTCTTATTGAGAGAAACATAACCCTCTCTTTCACATCAGAGGAACTCTCCTTAGCTGCTGGTCTAATTATAGTTCAATAGTTCATAAGTGTATGATGGGATAAAAAGCATTGGCTTTACAAGACCCATAGGATGGTAAATGCAAAATAAGTACAAATCATTAGATTCCGACATGGAACTGAAATGCCAATAGTCTAAACCTGGTACATTACACCACAATGTGTTGTTTGTCACTCAGATGAATGTCTAACAATTGTTTGAAGGCTGTAATGTTCGGAGCGTTTACCACATGCGTTGGCAAGTCATTCCATTGTGAACAGATTCTAAGAGAGTAAAAATATTTTCTACAGTCTAATCGGGAGTGTTGGATTATCAGCTTGAGGTTATGACCTCTCGATCGCTTATATGAGGCTAGGGTGAGCAGCGATTTGCACGGGTGATCGCTTTCCGTTAATATCCGGTATGCGAGAATGAGATCTCCGCGTAGTCGTCGGTATTCGGAGGAAAACATTCCGATTAAACTGAGACGCACTTCATAATTGAGACCAGATAATCCGCGTGTTGCCTTGGTAGCTCTTCGTTGGGGCTGCTCTAAGAGATGAATGTCTCGTTTTAACCATGGGCACCAAGCCTAGACGGCATATTCGACGTGGGGACGGATATAGGAGTTGACAAGCATGGGTACCATATCGTCGATCAAAAACACCCAAGCTCGCCTCAAAAGTCTCAGGTTCATGTTCGCCACGTTCGCTGCTTTGGAACATTGGAGCGAATTCCCCAGACTTTCTTGCACAATGATACCTAAGTCTTTTTCTGTGGTCACGCGCCGTAAAAGCGTACTGCCCCAAGAGGTACGTGTTGGCAAGATTGCTGCGCAATGACAGTAGGTGACACTTGGCAGGATTCAGTGGGAGATGATTTATATCTGCCCATTTTGTTGATTTTATCCAAATCATTCTGGAGGAGGGCACAGTCTGATTGTTCGAGCTAAGAAAACTATCACCTGATTTTTTTGCGTCATCATGTCATATATTTTGCATACAGAGGATTTGAATATATATATCCGGAGTGGTCGTTAATCGTGACGTCCAGCACAAGGAGGGGACCATGGACGGATTCCTTGAAGGATCACCAGCTGGTGTCTGCAGAGGGTCTTTCCGAGTTGGGCATCGGCGTACTCCTGTCCTTGAATCGTTCTGTCTGTCATGCCTATTTTGCTGTAGCCTGGTGAGTAGGGATCATGGAGTCCGTAGGCACAGTAGCTTTGAAGACAGAGCTTATGTGTTTTGTCGCTGTAGTTATGACCATTAGTAAAGTCTTGGTTTAATAACATCATGGGGAGTCCTGAATAAAGGTCTCTGCGTCCTTGAATACCGTGCTAGTTGACGTTTGAGGCTAGAGCGTGTGCGACATTTTAGACCGTGGGGTGGTGAGTTTTTTTTCTTATTATTGTCTTCTATTAATTTCGTGTAATTTATGCTTGCATTCTTATTCGGTTCACCATTACTTTTGTTAATAACATGGTGGAGAGTATTGGCGTAGGTTGTTGGCTAGGTTCCGTGCGCTTATATCACTCCTTTGTATTTCGGAGTGGTCTATTACCGCTTTTCCACTAAGACGGTAAGTGTTTGGGTATTGTGTTGATCTTTGGAATAAAGCTTGCGAGGTGTTGCTGTTTTGGTGGGAGCATGTGTGTTATAGAACTTGGGTCTTGATCTTGTCGTCTCACAGGAGCGATATTTTCTCCTTTAGAGGACGTTGTTTTGCTAGCGTCAGCTGCGAGGTTAATTATGTGACATGTTGATATGCCGACCTAAGTTGGGTAGATGCTGTTTGGACTAATAGGTTCTTTGGCGTTTGATGTCACTGTGCCAAATCTGCAGAAGTATTGAGTGCGACGCATCCACTGCAGTAGTCGTTTGGCAACCCATCACCGTCTTGATGGCGGTTTTCCTGTTTTTATACTTTTATTCTGTGTTCACGTTCCGTACATAGCTGTTTTGTATTGTTCGTGATTTTAAGTACCATAGTTTTTTGCATTCGTAATTTTCGGCTATATTTTTTTTTCTTAGTGTTGTGCACATTAGTTCCTTAAATTTTTTGTATATTTATCCCAGGTGGAGCGCATTGGGTCATGCGAAGTTTTATTCCTGAATATCGTTCTGGGTGACTCATCCATTTCGCGCGTATCTGCTTCGGTTCCAGGTGTTGGTCCGGCGACGGCTCATGAGGTTGTAAAGGTATGTCTTTTGGACGCTGCGTGAGTGACAACCGCTATTTTGTCTTTTAGTTCGTTCCACGCGTCGTATGCCGTGCTCCTGCATAGTGTGAGGTCCCAGGTGTAGTTGATTCGCTAGGCTGTGCAGCCGGATTTGGTGGTTATTAGTTCGTCAGGTTTTGAATGCTCTGATGGCAGTAGTTATTTGGCGTTACCCTACATAGGACAAAATTTCATATCACTGAGTGGTCTATGTTGCCTAATGGTGGAATCGGAGAATAATGTCTCAATCTTCATCCTCTGTCGTTGGTTAGGGATTATATTCTTGTTGCGATGGCTTATTTGATACGCAGGTGTCTTGTTCGGGCGTGTGCTCGTGGTTGTAAGATGCTTGCTGTTTCCTTTAACCGATGTTTCTTTGTTTTGATAGTAAGGAACCGCTAGAAGTCGCTGAGACAATTGTGGTGTACGGTTTTAATTCGCCCATGAGTAGACAATGTGAGTGTCTTTGGATGAAATGCTTGTATTGCTGCGCGTTTAACAGGATGTCATATTGGTCTGCGTGGTGTTCGGTGGCCTGTATGACACAATACTGCCAACATAACAGGCATCCACATGTCTTATTCATAGGTTCTTCATCCTCGGCACTTTTTGCTGCTTTCGGCAAAACAAATGCGTCGGTGACTAGCAGGTGTCGTTGTTAATAGCCTCACATCTATGACATATACGTTGTACAGTGCATTCAGCACGCCACACCGCGATGATGGACGATCTTGGCGAATTTCTTGGACATATCCACTGTTTTCCGTTTTCCGTGCCTAGCTTGTAATTGGTAAGCAGGTTTCAGTTACTGATATGATAGTTTATACACCTAGGTTAAAACTTACCTCGTCAGATTTTTCATGCACCTACTAATACCATGCCAAACAAACTCCTTGAAAGCTGACATCGCCTCGTTGCTCTGACGGTGTACACCATCAAGGTCCGTAGGCGGAGAGTTTAATAGACTCCATTTCACTTAGGATAAACTAGTTGTCGATGTGGGCCACCTCTTTGAAACTACTACTCATGACCCACAGTCAAACATCGAGTTAATTTGGCCTAACCTATCGTCTCGATACCAGTTGTACGGAACTGTGGATGTCGCCGCAACAAGGACTTGTCTATTTGCAAGCGAAATCGTTTCCATTTTCATGACTGAACTCCCACTGGTTGACTGGACTACCGAGAACAGCCCGGCATAAGCAAATAAGTTCAGAGTAAGCATAGGTGATGGATGCAATTTTCTGTGACTGGTGCATACGCTGACAAGACTGAAACGCCGTCTTTGGGAAAAGTTGCTTTCTAACGGGATAGATAGTGCTAAGTGGCTTCGGGATAAATTTGACTGTGGACTTCGATTGCAGTGTATACTCCAGCTATCCCATTAACGACAACGTTTATCCGTACAGTAAAACCTGATAGATATAAGTCCCCTGATGTTGATTTGTTACTTGAGAGACCTATGCACTTTGTTGGTCCCAACCTTCCTCAATTCTTCCTCTTCGCTACAAGTCTTTGTGTGGTTGTAGGGTTGCAGTGAATTAAAGCGATGTCACTGAGATGATGGAACTGGTGAGGATTAAGAATGAAATAGCGTCAATTGATTACAGTTTCATAGGCAGTCATTTTGACATATGTATATTAAAGGCCAATTACTGGCTTATCAATCGTCAAATTGGCGTGGTATTTAGTGGGGCCTCGTAGATTTCTGTCATTTGATTACCATCTGGTTATGTTTGATAGTGCCAATTAATGGTGTGTGAGAAATTAACAGCGTATAGTCATTGGACCTTATTTGTTTGGCGACTGGTGAAATGATTATATTAGACTGCCTTTCTAGTCCAATTTGGAAATTCGGACGGTGTGTGGGCTTTTGCGAAAAATTTTTAAGCGACATAGGTTTTTGGTTTTGTTCTGGTGATCTGTTTCGGCCAGATCTATATTTGTTGTTGTTCTGTTAGGTCCGTAATCTGGGGCGTATTGTTTTTCGGTCTCTTTCCTGCATTCGGACCGTCGCGCAGATATCAAGGGTCCCTTATTCGGTTGCCAACAAGCTAGGG